>JAMAHW010000039.1:93471-331741 GCA_023627715.1 Periconia sp. R9002 | reverse complement strand
GGGTCAATCGTGGTTCCCCTCAGGTTGCGTCGGCGCGTAATTATCGTTGGCTTGTAATTACTTCCTTGTTCGTAACATTAGCCTAGTAGGTAAAAAGTTTATAGAGAAAATAATAGATTATTACTTAGAAAAATTCTATAAGTAATTAACATATTTTAAGAGGTATAAGAAAAAGAGATAGCACCTAAAAATAAAAAAGCCGCTCTTACCTAAAGACTAAGAAATATATTTATAGCTATTTAAAGACTTCTAACTTATAGGTATTAAATCTAAAGATAATAATACTAAAATAGTAGGAGTAGAATATAATAGTAAAGGTAAGGATAATAGCTTTCCCTAGTAAAATAGCTATTACTTACTAAGCGACCTCTCTAGTTCTCTTATTATTTAGTTTACTAGTTATCTATTTAATTAATATACTATAAGATAGAGATAGAAATATTACGTCCCCTCTTTCTCTCTCTCTTTACTTTAGCCCTATTCTTCTTTCCTACTTTTCTTTCTAGTTTTACTTATATAGTTTACTATATTTAGTTTTCTAATTACTACTTATTATACTATAGACCGTATAGTATATAGTAATAAAAAAATACTTATTTACTAAAGTTAAGAAATATAAGAATAGTAATATAGATTAATAATATCCTAGATATAAACTATTTCTAAATATACTATAAAGTTAACCCTCTTTCCTCCCCTACTAGAACTCCTCTTTCTATAATCTTTACTCTTTCCTACTCCTATATTCTTCTATCTGTCTATATACTCTAGTAATATAATAGTTAAATTTACTAGTTACCTTCTATAGATCTAGATAATACGTATAATAAGTAAATTAGGTTTTTCTCTTTAAATTTAGATAATGCGCTTAATAAGCTATAAACTAGAAATAGCTACTATAACTATACAATTTATTAGTACCTAAAATTCTAAAAAACTAAGAAACGAAAGATAGATCTATAGTTTAAAAAGAGTAATTAGTAACTAACTATAACCCCTAAAAAATAATACGTTAATAACTAATATACTAGCTATACTAATTAGTAAAAAAAGCGCATCTAGAGGCTAATTAGATATATCTAATTCGCTTAATTTTTTATAGTTAGCCTATATTTAGAGTTATCTAAATATTTATATACCTCTAAACTAAGGCGTAAATAATAGTAGAAATAGCCTAACTATAAGCGTTTAGATAGCTTCTTTAGAAAACTTATAGAAACGTTAATAAATAAAGGAAATAAGTATTAATAGAATTATTTTAGAACTTATTATAGTAAACTATATTAGTTTAATACTAAAGAACGCTATAGCTAAAAATAATATAGTAGTAAAGAGATAGTGTAAAGAAGTAATAAAATAATATATATAAAAATATACTTAAAAACGCTAAGTAATAATAGTAGGTAAAAAAAATAGAAGATACTAATATATAAGATACGCTTTTTATATAGTAGGTATACCTACCCCCTAGTCTAAATCCAGCTTCTTATTAGGTAGATATACATATATATATAATATATTTACTTATTAGTTACCTTTTTACTAAGTTTAAATATAGTACGTATTATCCTATCTATAGAGTACCTAGTTTTATAAAGTACTAAAGCTTATAGAGCTATAGCGCTATATTAGCTATATTATTTAATCTAAAATATATAGTTTTAGAGGAGTAAAAAAAGAGTATTAACTATACTATAAAGAGTAAAGCTATAGAAGTCTAATAAGTAACCTATTAAGAATATTAGACACTATACTTTTAATAATATAATTCCTAGTATTTAACTTTAAAAGCTCTACTAAAGAACGTTATATAAAGAACTAATTTTTAATAGTATATAATAGTACGCGCTTAGTAGGGTTTTAAGTAAAGTTTAATAGCTAGTCTAAGTAGTTTATATATACAATACTCTAAAATTCCGTCTAGTAGTAATATCTTTTTAGGGGGGTATTATATAGCTATACTAATAGTAACGTCTATTTTATATCCTTATATATATTTATATAATAGCTGTAAACTAAGTAGAAGTCCTATT
This sequence comes from Periconia sp. R9002, assembly GCA_023627715.1. NCBI lineage: Eukaryota > Fungi > Ascomycota > Dothideomycetes > Pleosporales > Periconiaceae > Periconia > Periconia sp. R9002. The sequence goes on along the minus strand of JAMAHW010000039.1, from coordinate 329,708 downwards.
TCTATTTCTAAAATAGTTTTAACCTTTTTAAAGCGTGTAATATAGATATTCCTACTAATAATACTATAGAAAGACTTTTCCTAAATTATAGTAGATTAAGATAGTAATATTCTAAGTAAGTAAGATATAAATAGTACTAATATATTACACTTAATAATAATATATAGTCTTAAAAATATATTACTAGAAAGTAGTATATAGTAATAATTCCTATAATCTTCTTTTTAATATTAATTTTCTTTTCTAAGAAGAGTAGTTAAATAACTATAAGCTACTAAAGACTAAAGTTACTATAACTATTAGTTTTACCCTTAACTTTAGGGGGTAAGCCTTATATTTTTTAAAGAAGTTTAGGGACATCTTAATAAAAGAGTAATATAAGTTTACTAGTAAGCTAAAAACTTATTTCTTCTAGTACTTTATAATCTCTTAGATTATAGCCTAATAAGCGTAGCATATCTAGAAACTTAGCACTTAAAAGTATTATAGAAAGTGCCTTTAATTAATACTTATTAAACACCTATATTAGATATATTATATTCTTATTTACTATTAGTTTAAAAAGTGTACTCTTATCCTCTACCTCTTCCTAAATATAGGTTTTAGTAAATAGACGTTCTATAAAAGTAAAGCCTTATTCTATTATTATATTAGGCCTCCTAAAAGCTATTTTAACTTTTTTAAAAATGCTTAGCACTTTATAGTTTACTAATATAGACCGCTTAAATATAAATAAAAGGCTAGCTAACTTCTATCTTACACCTATAAGTATACGCTTAATAGTTATTAGCTTTATTACTAAAAGTAAAGTAAATAACTACCTTATATATATTAAGTAAAACTTACTTTTAAGTAAGCTATATAATTTTAAAACATATTTTTTAGAAAAGTATAGTAAACGTAAAAAATAATAGTACTATATAAAAAAAGCTACTATAAAAAAAAAGATCTATTTCTAAAAAGAGTTCTTACTATAGCTAAAAACTATAGATAGAAGGGTTACTATAGCTAAAAACTATAGATAGGGATATCTCTATAGCCTATAGATAATAGATAGGGGTAGCTTTATAGCTAATAGCCTAAAAGTAATAAAATTATAAAAATTTGCCTACTTAGCTTACTTAACTATTAATTATTAAAATCTAGTTATATTACTATACTATTAGGAGTCTATATTTCTTAAAAAAAGTAATAAACTTAAAGTAAGTTTAGAATAAAAGTATCTTTAGAATAATTACTACTATTTTAATATCGCGCCTATTTAAAATAAAGTTTAATTAAGTCTTTATATCTATATTTATAAAGACCTCTATAATAGAAAACTCTAATCTACTACTCTTTATATAAATTAGCTAAAAGGTAGGTTAGTAAGTATTTTATTTTTATTAATACTAGCATTAACGCTAACTAATTAATCTAGTACACTAGTATAGAGCTAAAATATAAGCTATAAAATTACTATTTTTTTAAAAACTTTCTTACTAAAAATATAATTATAGTTATAAGCTATTATCTACTTCTCCCTAAAAGCTCTTCTAATACTATTAAAGTATATATATATATATTTTTATAATATCTTAGTATTAAATCTATAAACTTAAAGAGTAAAATTATAACTTAATATCTATCTATAGTTTTAAATATTAGGATAAACTATATCTTTATAACTATAAAAAGTATAAAAGCTATTATAGCTAATTATATATAGCTTCTCTTATATATAAGGGTTCTATTAGGCACTAATATAAGGTGTATAGTAACTAGGGTTAATTATATAAAATACTAAGTAAGGTATACTAAGTAGAGCTAAGTGAGTACCTAGGTATAGCTAAATACTAAGCTAGAGCTAGAATATTAGTTATTCTAGGTTACGTAATTAAGGATTTTAGGTTTAAATCTTAGCTCTATTATACTACCTCCTTTTCTTTCTAAAGTAGTTCTATTACTTTAGTATATATATAATAGTTTAGTATAAAATAGACTTAGTAAATAATATATAAAAGGTAAGAATAATTATAATTATAGTTATCTACGCTATCTACTTAATATAATTAATAGTTAATTAATTAGTAATCTTTTAGTAGTCTATTACGTTATTATTATACTAGGTTTTATATAATAGTTTATTTCTATAAGAGGTTTTAAAGGATAATAGATAACTATACTTAGTTCTTATTTACTAGTATATCTATAACTCTAATTAGTAGCTATAAACTTTATTTATAAGCTTAACTATAGTATAGTATTCTACGTTTATATATTATAAGTAGTAGTACTTTAGTAACTAGGCGTAATTATTATTTACTTAACGTCTATAGCTTTTACTAATTATAGTAGTAGAACCTTACCTAAGTTATAGTAGTTTAGTATATTAAAGTATAACTTAGAAACTTACTATAGCTAGTTTAGATTAAAAGTTACTAATCTAAATTACGTAGACTATTACGTTAGCAAAAGCTTTTTATTTACCTATTAGGGATTTAAACTTCTTATATAATTATAGTTTATTAAGGTAAGATATATAGTAAGCCTCTATAAGGTTTAAGAAGCTTATAAAGTTTATATAAAGTTTCTATAATAAGTTATTATCTCTTTTAGAATAGTTTTTCTATTTATAGAGGTATTAAAGTAAGCCTTTATAATTATATAGTAAAGGGTCCTTTTCTTTATTATTAACTTATATATCTAGAATAAATTTAATAGTATAGTCTATATTATTATTAATATTAGAAGGTATAACTTTAAAGTTAGGCTTTTTATCTTATACCTAATATTCTAAGGGCTTAGTAATAGGGTGTAAGAGCTAAAAGTAGAAGATATTATATAGTTTACTAGTAGGTAGCTTTACTTTATAAGCTATATTATTAATTACTTTAGTTATTAAGAAGAGGCCTCTATTTTTAAAATCTAGAGAGTAGTTAAGTTAAGTAGTATTAATATTTCTAAAGTCTACTATAACTATATTACTAACTTTATATTAAGGTACTAGGTTACGCTTTATATTAGTAAATTTAGCTTATTTAGTTTACGCCTACTATATATTATCTTCTAACTTAGCCTTTATAGCTTTAATCTTATTAGTAAAGTAGTTAACCTTCTCTTAATCTAGTTTAGTAACCCTTTTAATAGTAATAGGAGTTAAAAGTTCTAGTCCTAACTAAAGTAGGTATCTTTTAGTTACTTTAAAAGGTAATACTCTAGTTATTACGCTTATAGAAAAGTTAGTAATAAACTTAGCTATAAGTAAGTATAATACCTAGTTATTTTATTTATAGTTAACGTATACTCTAAAGTATTACTTTAGCTAAGTATTAATAATCTCTATTTATTTATTAGTTTTAAAGTAGTAACTTATTAATAGCTTAAGCTTAGTACCTAAGTGTTAGTATAAATAAGTCTAGAAGTAGAAGACAAATTAAGCTCTTTAATTAGAGACTATATCTTTTAGGTATCTTTTTTCCCTCTAGATAAATATTATAAAAGCTCTTATAAGAGTATCTACTTTAAAGTTAGTAATAAGTATAAACTTTTTTTTCTTTATTAGTTTATTAATAATTATAAAAATATAGTAGTAGATTATTCTATTATTTTTATATAGTAGTAGTTTAGTTATATAGTCTATACTAATTAACTTCTAGTAGTAGTCTAGAATAAGTAGTAGATAGAAAAGTCTTTACTTTTATATCTTATAGAGCTTAGAGCGCCTATAGGTTATATATACTTTAGTATATTTAGTAATATTAGATATTATATTAAGCTAGTAGTACTAGTAGGATAGCTTTTTATATTACTTATATTTACCTAAGTAACTACTATAGATAGGTTTATATATACTCTTAATTACCTTTATATATAGCCTAGTTACTTATAGTACGTATAGTTTTCCTTTTATATAAAGTAGGTCCTTATATACATTATAGTTACCTAATTTAATATATATACCTACTTTAATTTACTTATAGAGAATATAATAGGCGTAAGTCTTTACTAATTATATAATATTAATTAGTAACTTATTTTAGCTATAGTTATTTTAAATCTTTTTAAATAAGTCGTTTTTTTTTTTTTTAAAAGTAGCTATACTCTAGCGTAGCCTTTATTATCTATATTAATAGGTTTTTCTAAAGTATTAATAGTAAAATAGTTATATACGTATATATTAATAACTATATTAGTTTTAGTAATAGCGTATATATATACTACGCACTTTTTAACTATATTAGTAATAAAGTTTTAGCTTAGCCTATAGTTACGTACTAGGTGCATAGCGTATAATATACCTACATTATAGCTATAAGTTATTATTATAATTATAAGGAACTTATCTACTTAGTATAATTTAATAACTACTTACTATTAGTATTACGTATAGAGATTATCTACGTACTATAAAAAGTTATCTAAATAGTATATAAAAGCGTCTAGTTTAGTACTAAGTTATTTAAGTTAATAGGTAATTTTAAAGTTAAATTTTAATAAAAATTCTACCTATTAGGCCTAGTAATAATTTAATTACTTATTTACTATAAATATTTATAGTACTTAGTAGTCTAATAAGATCTTAATAAGCTTTTTTACTTTAGTAAGCTTAAACTACTATTTTTTAAAAGCCTAGATAATTACTAAAAGTTCCTTATTATAGATTTTATAGTTATATTATACTAGTATTATATAATAAGAGAGGAAAGTAACTAGTTAGAAGGTATTACTATATAGCTATAATAGTACTACGCTAATAACGAAGTCTAATATATCTATCTCTACTTAAGTTTTTAACGTAGAGTTAAAATAGGCGAGTATTATATTTTTAGTATTAGTAAATATATAGCGTAGAGTATAAAATACCTAGCTAGCTAGAGAGTTATTTTTAATTAGGAAACTTTCCTTTTTATTAATATTTTTAAGTATAAGCTTAGTAAGTAGTTTAGCTATAGTAGAGTAGCCTTTTATAAAGCGTCTATAGAAGTTTATAAATCTAAAAAACTATTATATATTTTTTACTAACTTAGGTATAAGCTAAGTTACTATAACTCTTACTTTATTAGAGTTTATTTTAAGGCTATTAGTTATAAAGATAAGTCTAAAGTATTTAACGTATATAACTTTAAACTTATATTTATCTAAATTAAAATATAGGCTAGCTATACTAAGTTTCTTAATAATAGTAATAATATATTATTTATAGTCTTCTTCTTTTTTACTATATATAAGGACGTTGTTAATATATACTATATAAAATATATTAAAGTATTTACGTAGTGTCTTATTAATAATACTCTAAAAGGTAGCTAATAAGTTATATAAGCTAAAAAGTATTATATTAAATTAGTATAAGCTACTTTATATTAAGAAAGCTATCTTATATTTATTACTTTTATATATTTAAACCTAATTAAATACGTATATAACGTTAATAATAGATATAAGCTTAACTTTATTTATCCTAGTAAGTATTTTTTATATTAAGGGTAGAGCGTTTTTATTTTTAATAGTAATTACGTTAAAGCTATAATAGTTAATATATATCTATAATTCTTTTTTTAGTTTTTAAGCTATAAGTACTAGTAATATAAAAGGTAAGTTACTAATAGATATAAACTTTTTTTATAGTATATTATTAATATAAGCTTAGACTACTTAGCTTTTAGAACTAGTTAGGCTAAAGATTTTTAGTTAAGAGATTTTATAACTATCTTTTAGGTTTATAGCATATTTATAGCCTCTATAAGGTAGTAAGGTATAAGCTTCTTTTTAGTTAAAGGCTTCTAAGTAGGCGTTATAGATCTATATAAGTACTTTTTTCCTTATTTTATTTTCTAACTAAATTAGTCTTTCTATTTTTTTTATATATTTTTTAAAGTTAGCTTACGTAGTAGTAGTAGCTAGAGATACTTATTAGTATAGTTTTACCTAAATAAACTTACTTAGATTTTATTTTATTATTTTATATATAGCTATAGCTAAGATAAATTAGACGTTACTATCTTCTACTAGTAGAGTAGTCTTACTAGCTAAAAGTCCTTTATTAAAAACTATTTTATATATATATATATAGAGGTAGTTCTATTAGTATAAAGTACTATTAAAAGTTATAGACCTAGTTTTACTAAACTATATAGTAGGTTAATAATAATTAAACTAATTTATACTTAGTATAATATTATATTAGCTAATATTAGTAATATAGTAAAGTACTATAGACTTATAGGTACTATATTAGATAAAGACGTTTATAGCGTAAGTTAGTTTAGCTACCTATCTTTTATTAGCTAGTTAGAGAGGTATAAGTTTTATAAGTTTATATATTATATAGCCTTATCTATTAGCGCACTATTTATTTATAAAGTAGCTACTTAACTTAGTATTACTAAAAGATATTATATTAGTCTAGTTACTACTTAATAATTTAAAGTAGTAAAGAAACTAGAGTTATTTTAATATATTTAGTTACGTACATCTAACTATAGCTACTAAGACTATATATAATGCGTATTCTTTTTTACTAAGTATAGAATTAAAGTAGAAGGCTATAAGAGTAAAAGCGTAGTATTATTATAAAGTCCTCTTTATTTATTTAATATACTAACGCTAGTTAAGCTCCTACGTATAATTTTATATAAAAGTATTTAAAAATCCTTTTTACTTTTATTTTTAGTTTTACTACTAAAGTTAGCTAGCTTTTATTTATTAGTAGAGTTAAAGTAGTAGTTATTATTATAATTAAAGTTTATAGCTATAAGTTATATAAAGAAGGTAAAAATTTTATAGCTTAGTATAGGAGGCTTATTAGCGTAAAGCGCTCTAGGATTATATATCTAATACTTATTACTACTATAGTAGAAGTAAAGTTTTATTTTTTTAAAAAGTTTCTTTTTTTATTCTAATTAGGCGTTTATAGTTTTATATATATTATCTATTTACTTAGTCTTTAGTTTAGTAAAAGAGACTTATTTAGACTTTTTAGTAGTAAAAGCTTTACCTAAGTTCTTAAAAGTCTTAGTTTTACTACTAAAGTATACCTAATAATTATAATTATAGTTTTAGATAATTTTAAAAACTTAGGTAAAGTTATTAGACTTAAATTACTTAATATTAGTTGCGTTAGTAATAAGAGAGTATATAAGTTTAAAAGTATACTTAATAAGCGCTTTATTTAAAAGTAGAATAAAGAACGTAGCTACTATAAAGTAAACTTACTACTACGTAAACGTTTTAGTAGTCTTCTACTTAAGTAGCGTATTAAAGTTAGTTAACTAATTAAGAGCCTTACTAATTTTATTAGCTAAAGTATTACTATAGAACTTATTTAGGCGTATAAAGTATTTAGAATAGTTAACTACTTTAATATCTTTTACTAATAACTATACGTTTTTAGTAATAAATTTAAGAAGGTAAGTAATATATTCTTTTTTATACTCTAGTATACTATATTTATATTAGGCTATTTATTTCTACTTATTATAGTCCTTATTTTTATCGCCTATAAACTTATTAATATTAGGCACTTTACTCTTATTATTATTTAATAAAGCTATATACACTAAATAGTATAATAGTAATAGTACTAGTAACTATAAAATATAAGGTTTATATAGGCGTATAGCGCGATAAGGCGTAAATAGGTTCTCTATAGATAAGATAGAAGATAAAGATAGCCTACTTTAATTACTTAAACGTATAGAGTTACCTCTATAGCTTTATTCTTAATTAGGGTAGAGAATACTATTATAGTACTAGAAGTTTAGTTTATAAGTAGTAACTTTAGTAGTAAGTTTATTAACTTTACGTTTATAGTTAAGTTACTATTATTAGAGTTAATACTTTAGTAACTCTACTATACTTTCTAAGTTAGTAACGTTTTATTAATACTTTTTAGCTTAATTATATTCTTTATTATATTTAGCTTTAAAGTAATCTACTTTTTTTTTTTTTAAAATAGTTTAACCTTTATAGCGTCTTACGTATTATAAGTAGCTTTAAGACGTTTATTAAAATTATTATATTATAAAGTTTTATTATTACGCTTATAATATATATCCTAATACTTATTTTTATAGTTATTATATATATTAGCGTAGGCTTTACCTTTTTTCTAAAGGGCCTTTTCTTATTTAAGGGCCTTTTTAAAGTTTATAATATAAGTAATATATAGCGCTTAGCCTTATAAAGGATTAATATTACTTAGTATACCTTAGTATATAGTAAAAGCTATATTACGTAGAGTAAGTAAAAGTAAAATAATAGTAATATACTAATTATTAGCGTTATTTTAAATATATATAAGAAACTTTTTAGTAGTACTAATTACTACGTCCTTAACTAATTTAAATTTATTAAGTTTTAATAGGTTACCTTTTTAGCGTTTATCCTATCCTACCTAAATATATTAGATATTATCTTCCTTAATTAGTTAAACCTAGTATAAGTTATTAGGTAGAGTAAGCTAGTAGTAGATACGCTTATTAATTAATACCTTTAGTTAAGCCCCTCTAAGTTTAAGGTCTATATATTTAGTATTATATTATAAGTTAGGATCTAACTAGAGTTACGTATATATATTCTAAATAAGTAAGCTAGGCCGTTAATTATATTTTATAAATTAGATATATATAGTTTAGGCGTCTTAGCTTCTAGTTATAGTTTATATATCTACTTTAAGTAAGGGCTAAAATAGGCTAGTACGTAATTAACGTAGCTTTTATTTAGACGTAGTAGAACCTATTAGTTTAGTAGGTCTACTACTAGTAGTCGTATTAGTAGTATAAAATAGTAGTAGGCTTAACTAGTTATTAAATTACTTTACTATTAAATTAGCTTTAAGTCTTAATTATACTTAGTAGTAATCTATATATATAGTTTTAAGTATAGGATACTACTTATAAAAGTATATAGTTTCTACTTAAAAGCTAATTAGCTACTTAGAGACTAACTATATCTCCTTATAGACGGCTTACTTAAAAAACGTTACCTACTCTAATAAGGATACGCACTCTAATAGCTTCTATAAAGTTTATAAAGTCCTAATTAATTAGTTAGTAGTATTATAGTTTACCCTCTTATAGGTAGTACTTATATAATATTTACTATCCTCTAAGTAGAAGAAAACTTAGTATAGTATAAAAGTTCTATTAGGCACTAATATAAGGTATATAGTAACTAGAGTTAATTATATAAAATACTAAGTAAGGTATACTAGGTAGAGCTAGGTAGGTACCTAGGTATAGCTAAATACTAAGCTAGAGCTAGAATATTAGTTATTCTAGGTTACGTAATTAGGAATTTTAGGTTTAAATCCTAGCTCTATTATATATATAGAACTAAAGTTATAATTTATATACTATTTCTTTTATATAGGGTAATAGAGAACTATATACAACGTTTAGAGTCTATATTTATAAATTAAATATATAATATAAATTAGGTATAGAAGTATATATAAAAAATTATTATTAAAAGGTATAGCTTACCTTTTTAGCTTACGCTGCGGCTTAGCTCCTTTCTAGTCTAAAAGATAGGGGCTACTTTTAGTTTTTTAAAGACCTTATGTCCTATAATTATTAATAGAAAAAAGTAAGTATATTCTATATAGTAGTTATTATTTATAAACTAGTTAGTATTATAAGAGATATAGGCTATAGTAGGTAAAGACTTCTTATTAACTAAGGTATACAAAGGCCCTTACTTAGATAATAATATTATTAGTCCCTAAGCAATTATAAGAGAAGTAGGAGAGAGATTAATTAATTTAAGAGATATAGATTATAAAATACTAGCTAAGAAGGCTAGTATAGCGTAAGTAAAAAAGTTTAGCCCTTACTTTATACTAAAATAGGATACATTTAAGATTACGCTAGATCTAATAATAAAGGAAAAGCCTAACTACTATCTAAAAATAATACTTATCTATAGTCTTAAAAATTACTATATACTATATAAAGATAGTAAAGAGTATAAAAGACTTATACGTAAACTCTACCTAAAAGCTAAAATTAAATTAAGATATATACTAGGTAAAGCTTACGCTTTTACTTATAATAAGTAAAAACTAGAGATATAGAAAATAATAGTAGTACTTTATAAGGATTAAGAAAGCCTCTAATCTATTTAATTATTAATATAGGAAAAGCTTATTAAAATAGGTATTAGAACTAGTTAATTTTTTATACCTTACTAGAGTTAAATAGGAAAGTAAAATATTATATTTATTTATTAAATTGTTTAGGGCGTCTAGTAGATTTTTAAATACACTAAACTTCTCTATTACTTTCTCTACGCGAATAATTAAGTTCTTATAATACTTAGAGTATTTATCTTCTCTATTAAGCGCTTTCTTACGTATAGTAGGCTCTATAAAAAGCTGCTTATCTATTAGTTTATAATAGTAACTTTAAAGCTTTTAATTATTCTAACCTTTATATATGCATCCTAGTTTAGGAAGAAATTAACATCTAGGCTTTTCTTTTTCTTCTTATTAGTAATTACTTAGTTAGATAGGAATAACTATTTAACTCTAACGTAACTATTTATTAGGGACAGCTTAAGGCTTAAACCTTAGTTAGAGGAAAATAATAAAGAGCTAACGTAACTTATTATTATTATAGAAGGTATAATATTTTAGTAGTTATAAATTAGAACCTAGGCGCTTCTAGTCCTATCTTAAATACATTATATTAATTAATATATACTACTAAAGCTACCCCTATATATAACTTATAGATTTTATACTAGTTCTATAGTGCCCTTTTAGAGAATAATATAGCTAACTAGAACGCACAACTAGTAATTAGTATAGACTATATATAGATATATAAACTATAGTACTTAGTATAATATTATAAAAAATAGATATATTATAAAGGACGTTTTAGCTAATTATATTATTTTACTAGGCTTATATAGTTTTCTAGTAAAGTAAGGCTAAGAAACTACTATATTTACTAGAGAGTAAGGCTTATTAATTATTATTAATATATCTAATAGTTCGCTATCGCTCTACACCTAATTATAAAATAACTACTTAAGTTAACGCTAAATAGTTAACATTTAGAACTCTACCTTAATTTTAGTTATATATTTCTAAGTACAGACCCTATTACATTTTTACTTATAAGACACGTTACAGCTGTACTATAAGATAATAAACTATCTAGCGCCTACAATACCTACTATCTAAATTACTAGATTTAATAGACTAGAGGAAATACCCTAAGTATTATATTATACAAGCGGGGTGTAAGTGAAACTATTATAAAGAGTCTTGTAGCATATATTTATCTTAATTTAATAGTTAAGGTATTTTCTATATGCTAATTGGTCGCTTTAGAGACCCTACCCTATAATTCCTCTTACACCCCCCTTATATTACAGGAATGGCCCGTTTGCTTTACTAGTCGGGCCGTTCCTCTAAGACCTAGAGTATTTTAATACTAATATGTGGGTACTATAGTAGCTTAGTAAATAGAGTAAGATTAGGCGTAAGATAATCCCTCATTCAGAAAATCATCTTCCTTATTAAGAGTTTACCAAATATTTTCCAGAGTCCCCAGGGCCAGCCCTAACGTCTAATAAAGTTTATCTATATACATTAAACCTCCAGGATTCGTTGGCCATAGTCCCAAAGATCTCCTATGCCAACATTTCTGTAAGCCTATCTATCCTCGCTAATAAACCTCACCCGTTACCTGTTTTTTACAATAATTAGTCGGGAACTTGTTGCTCGTCAAGATGTGGAGTTTCCCACTATCGACGGACTCAAAATTCGCGGATGGCTCTTTCCGGCGCGAGATTATGGCCCAGCTGTCATCATCACACCAGGGGTAATGATCTCATCCCTATTCGTGGCTCCATATGCTGACCTAATGCAGTTCAACTGTGTCAAAGAGATGTTCGTCTCAGAGGTAGCCGAGTCGTTCCAGCGTTCCGACGTCACTGCCTTAGTTTACGACCCTCGCACACTGGGTGAGAGCGACGGTCTGCCCCGCAACAACATAGATCCACTAGCCCAAGTTTCGGACTATTCCGATGCTCTCACATTCCTTAAGACACAGTCCATGGTCGACCCCTCCAATATCTCGTTCTGGGGGATGTCTTTTTCCGGCCTTGTGGCGCTCAATGCGGCAGCCTTGGACAAGCGAGCCTCATGTTGCATCGCCGTGTGCCCGTTGACTGGCATGCAACCCGAACCTGACATGCTTCCCAAAGTTCTTTCCCGATGCATGCAGGATCGAGAGTCACAGGTGGTCGGCAACCCACCAACCACCATTGCCGTCCTGACCCCAGAGGGGCGAAACCCCGCCGGCATGGGAATTGGCGCCGACAAAATGGAGTACGACTACATGGTAAATGCCAAGTACAGAGGAGCACCCAACTACGAGAATCGGACAACCCTGCAGACCTACTACAAGATGATGGCTTGGCAACCTTTTGAGGTCATGAAGTATCTTTCGAAGACAAGGATATTCATGATCATTCCAGAAAATGACACCATCTCACCCGCTCATAAGCAGCAGGCACTATTCGACGGCTTTCCGGAACCGAAATCAGCCCATGTGGCGATGGGGAAAGGTCATCTTGACGTTCTAAGTGGAGCAGACTACGAAGCATTAGCGGAGATGCAAGCGGACTTTGTCAAAGGCCCAGGGTCAAAATAATTTGAACCGGTTCGTACATAGTTTGAACAGACGTTTCCGTCTTCGGAAAACATGCATAGCGGGATCTCGATCTGCAGACGATACGGTTTGTTACATCAATGTTTTCGCAAGGTCGTCTTTGGCGCCCTCTATAGAATTTCATACTTAGCTATAACTGAGGGACCTTCTAGCCCTGTGCCTCGCCTCTATTAATCAGTCCACCAAGAGGAGGGCTTTCCAAAACTCCGTTATTTTTGGTTACTCACCGACTGTTGTGTGCTTCCAGCGGAGAAACTAGTCCACTAAGAATACCTACTTGCGACTTAATCCTAAACTGAAGCTACCCTTAACCTACCATACTATTTCTCACGCGTGCTATATTTCTGCATGTTACTTAATGAAGAATCCACAGATTCCCTGCTGTCAGTGCCAGTTGCGGTACAAGTTCCGGGCATCAAGACTAAGATCAAATGACATTCTCACAAACACATTTTCAACAATTTATGATTAGATAGATATGCCAACTAAATATTTTAACTCCAAATCCTTTCAACGTTTTATCAACGATAGCAAAGCATATACTGTCCTGTGTGATAAATATCCCATCTTCTCCAAGAAAGTGATTTGTATCTGGACCGCCAACTCCTCAGGACTTGAAGCGGATACTCCAGTACCTAAAACATGGAAGAGCTCGGTGGGTTTATGTTTATTTTACTAGAACACGTACACCCTTCGAGCCTTTTACACACAGTGGCACGAAGTAATCGGCCACGATATCAACGGCCGATTGGTCTGTCTCAAACAACTCCATATGCTCGACGCGGCGGAACAACGTCGCAAGTCCAATATTGAGCTGCGCCATCCCCATCTCCTTGCCCAGACAGCCACGCGGTCCTCGGTGAAAGGGGACAAAGTACTGATTTAATGGTTTTCCATTGAGGGCCACGGGATTACCATTATTAGCCAACCAGCGCTCGGGCAAGAACTCGTAAGGACGATCCCAAACGCGGGCGTCACGAAGTTGCTCCCAGTGACACATGCCGAAAACGGTATTTGGGGGGATTGTGTAGTTCTTGTATTGGGTGGGAGCGTGAGGGTTGTAGCGACGGATACGTTGAGATACACCAATAGCGAGTCGAAGGGCTTCGCGGATGCACGCCGCCAAGTATGGGAGCTTTTCGAGCTCAGGTACAGTGAGAATTTTGTTCGAATCTGGCATGAAGATCTTAAGCTCTTCGCGGAGCTTCTTCTCGATATCAGGCTTGGCTAAGATATAGTATATTGCAAGCGCGGTAGTCATCTTCGAGGTTTCAAGAGCAGCACCCACCAAACTACCAGCCTCCATCTGCAGTCTCTCCTGGGTCAGTTCGCTGGGTTCCAGCTTAGAGCTCAGGATTTCGTGGAAGATGGTCTGGTGAGAATGTTTTTCCTTGCCGATGCTCATCCTATTTTTGAGAATTCTTTGGATCTGTGCGGCGATCTCTTCGTTGAATTTGAAAATCTTCTTCATCGGCGGCGCGAGCTGGGCTACGATAGCCTGGGGAATCGACTTCAGAATCGAGAAAACCCAGGGAAAGTGAGCCCCAATATGCACCATACGGGCTACATCCTCGGTAACATGGTTATAAGGCGCATGAAATTTGGGATAATCGACCGAGTGGTAGGAGAGGCCAAAAGCGTAGTAGCCGATGATATCCATGGTGAGGGCAGCGAAGGCCTCGTTAGCGCAGATGACCTGACCTTTGTGATCTTGGATCCGTTTTACCAGAAGATCGGTTTGCTCTTGGATAAACGGGCTGAACTCTAAAATCTTTGACCGGGAAAAAAACGCAGCTAGGGGAGCGCGTCGTCTAGCATGATGGTCATGGTCAACGGTATCGAACAGCGCAGATCCAAAGCCGAAGCGGTATCGCCACTCTGCCGGCTTCTGATACTTTGCGGTGGTGGTATATAGCTCGTTGTAGAAGTCCGGATCGTTGAAATGCACTTCATTGGGTCCTATGCGCATAATGGGACCGTAGGTTTTGTGCCATTCCTCAATCTTGAAGGTGAACTGGCCTCCGACCACGATATCCCAGAATACCTCGTACCATCCGGTAAGGGCGCATAATTTGGGTCCTGGTATGTTGGCAAGAGGATGAAAGAAAAGACGATAGATAGCCAGGCAAACAAGGTAGACCCCAAGAAGCCACGCGAATAACCACAGATATAGCATCTTTGATACGTTTGGAAGCAGTCTCAAAGATTCAAAACCCCTTCGTTGGTTAGGGAAAGATCTATAGGATCAGTGTACGTTCCTTAAAGGAAAAGCAACCGCAGTACTTCGTCAGTTTCGGAACAAGCCCTAGCGTCTAGGAAGATCCCTCCTCTAAGTATTCAATTAGATGTATTCTACGGAAAATATCTTTCGCAAGCTGTCTCAGGCTCTTCCATTGCCAGAACTTCGACTCAAAGCGTAAGGTTTTCATTACCCCACGATAAGCCCTACAGCACCCCACACCCAGTTAAGCCGCTGCGGTAGGCATTAGGATGTGGGTCAGCGGCTTCTCCAGGGATTATAGAAATGGTCCGACGGGTTAATTAGCTGTGTCACCCTAGTATCCGGCATAATTGTTTTCACTTTTAGAGAAATTACTTTGATTGGATCTGCACAACGATGATTATACCGAATATCACATAAGCCTACTAGGCTACATTAGACTTTTAGGAACCCTGCACGAGAAGATATTATGTAAGAGGTGTACCAGAACACGTGCAAGACTATAGGGTTACTGAAGAGACATTTCCTAGCACAGTCTGTAAACCTGAATTATTATGGGAAAATTCGCGGATGCCAGGTTACCAGTTGGATAAGAGATGAAAGAAATAAATTGTGTAGTTTTTATTCATGCCACCTACGAAAATCGTAAAGCGCTTCAACAGACGTATTATCGAATAGGCAGTCTAACAGAGCCTAATGAGTAATGACAGAGAGAAGAACGTGCGATGATGTTATCATCGAGGCTATCATTCTAATAGACGGCATCTTTATAAGTCGGCGCACCAGGGTGTACGTCCCGGCCAAAACGCTTCAGTGATTTCTTTCTTCTTTGTTGGGTTGATACCGCAGGTAAGGGAAATTACCGTGGGAGCATAGATACAATTTTAACAAATTTATTCGTCAGCTCCATGCATTATAGTCAATTTGAACTTGATCATGCTCGGGAGCCTCCTCGGTCCAGTGGTGACCCTCAGCAAGCTTGTCAAGCTACCTTGGTCAATATTGACGCCTGACTTGACTCGAACGAGACTCAATCAAGCCTCGATCAAGCCACTGTCCATTTCCAGCGACTAATTAGACCGCCATCCACCATCACAATTCCCTTCTTATAATAACTCATCAGCCTGGAAATCAGACGGAATAGCCTCACTTCTAAGTCCTACTTATTAATTATGATGCAAACACTTTATAGATTCAGGCGTTTTCATCATTAAATCTGAAGACTGTGCTCGGTCTCATGAAATTGTACGGTAAAATCCTGAAAAGATTCCTTGGTTTGTTACCCATCGCTGGAATGGAGAGGGTATGAATTACCATAATCGAAAAATCCCGGAAAGTGCTCTCTGTGGATTTTGCAGTCATCACTCAATAGGATTCAAAATCCCAACATCGTAAGACTCTTGATTGTAATAATCGTCAGACTCATCCAGGCTACGTGACCGACAATAACCCACAGAACGCAACTACAAGACGATCTCATGCTATGTGTAGCCGAACTATGCCACGGCGTTTGCGATAACTTCATCCATGAGTATGTTGGGCATTGCTTCAGTTCAGATGGGCTCGACCCGTGAAGTGATGGCGGTGTCCGATTTTGCACCCATGAGCGGTGCCGGCATTTATTTCCTCTGTGAGTTGTGGTTTGAAAACTTTCCTTTAATACGCTCCGATCGATCTGCCCGAGTCCTCTATCTTTTAGATGGGCATTGAGATCGCGGAAGATCGTTTCTAGGTCAGAGGCTTCAGACAGAGAGATGTAAAATACAGACCATTGTAGCGACCGCAATCTCCGAGATTACCGATAAGCTCTAAGTAAGTTCACGCCGAGCCATAGAAGACAATGGAAAAGACGAGCGCAGAGTATAGTAACATCTGAGTGTTGCTGTTAGTCGATTGAGGACGTCGGCATCTACAATAATAAAATGAAATAAGTTCTTCTTTACGGATGGCACTTGAGCCTGGCTCAAGACAATCCTGAGAAGAGAATTGTACAACAGGATTTGTGTTAATATTTAAACTTATAGTTCTGTATTATAATTTAGTTTAATTGTATTTTATAAGTAGGCTAAGAAGAAAGATATGGTAAAGAAAATGTTCTATATCGGTATTATATAATACCACTCAGAGTATAATGTTTTATTATAGAGGTAAAAATTCTACAGCCGAAATAGACTATATCAAGTACCAATTTAAGGGGTGTGATAGGGCTCCGTCGCCAACCCAATGTACCAATTTAACTCTGCTGGATAAGTCTCAGCCGGACGAAGTGGCTTGAAATTCACCACCCTCAGTCCAGCTTTCATCTTCTTACCATTGAATCTATCCATAATCCAATCCAGACACTCATGCTGTGCTACAAAGTTCGCTGGAGTGTGCGTGATATTGGCATATGAGTGATACTGAATAGAGACGCCTGGTGAGACCTTGGCCGTCTCTTCAGTTGCTTCCTTGACGACGGCCGGGGAGATCATGGGATCGTTCTCGCCTTGTATGACAAGGACAGGCCCAGCGACAGTCCTACCGCCAGTGCGGGCGAGGCTATTGAACTTTTGAATATACTCATTGTCTTCCCATCCGGGAATGAAAAATTCGTCGGTGAAGAGGAGCACTTTCGTAACGCCAACATTGGCACCGATTTTTTGTCTGCGTTCATGCGCTCTTGTCCCTTCTCAGTAAGGACAGTGCTCATATCGAATTCCGGGAAGATGTTTTGCACTCCCCACAGTGCTCCCGCCATGTACACGCCACGAAAAGGCATAGGCTCTTTGAGTATGTCGGTGACGGGTTAATATGGGAATTGCGCCGAGGTAACCTTGGACGGGATTTGTGTGCATTCGTTCCGCAAAACCCCAGACTGCGTTTCCACCCTGGGAATGGCCGACTGCCACAAATTGTGGGCCAACCTCAGGGAAGGCCGACTGCGCAGCTCGAACAGCATACTCCATGTCCTTGGAAGCGGCGGGTGCAGCAAGGTACTCATGGACTATAGGCTTCCCTTTGCTATCAATGCTCACACCCAGGCCTGCATAGTCTGGCATGATGACAATGAAACCCTGGAGAGCAAAAGCAAAGGGACCAATAAAGTGCTGCCAAAGATTACGGTAATGCGAGGGCGCACTATTTGCAAACAGGCCGCAAGTTCCATGAGCCCAGAGAATGACGGGTATTTCGGCCTTCTCGGTTTTTCGAGGCGTATAAGGGAATAAGACGACGCCAGAAGCGGGCGTGTTGGTACCGTTGAAGTTCTCACTCTGATACAAGATACGCACACCCGATGTTGCCGGAGGTATCGTGTATAGTGAAGCATTCATGGGCTCCGCGCGAAACATTGTACCAGGAGCCTTCTTTTCCCATCGCTCATCGACTGTATAGAATGCATCTTCTATAACGGGTCCTGTCGCATATCCTGTTCTTTCATAGGCAAGGTCGTCAGCAAACTGCGAAGTCCAGTTGGATGATTGTGCCATGGAAACCGCGCCGAACGCCAGTGTGTGAAGGGGTAGGAAGCTAGTGTTCAAGCGATGACAGAATGAAGTGTAGGCAATTAAATATACAGAGAAGAGGTAAGAGTGCATGCTGCGCTGCATCCCTCACATCATCACATTGGGTTGCACGAAAGGGAGCGATGGGCGGATCGTTTGCCTCGTGGCTTCTAATCTGGCAGAGTGATTGTGTAGAAACATGCAGCCGGGTCTGTATAGATTACGGCAAAGTTCTCATTCGCTCAAAGCTTCGCTTCAACACAGAAAAAATGCTACGCCGCATTGCCAATACATGCGTCCATGCCCGCCTATAAAATGCTGACAGGCGTTCAGCGTGTCGACTTAACCCTAGCAAATAAAACAAAGGTATATTGATTACTATAGTATACATAATTACAGGAATAGAAAGGGTATAAAAACAGATACTTTATCTCTTTTACTGACATATCCCTCCTCTCCTTATACTACTAGACTCGGCACATCCTGCCATCGCTACCTACTGTCCAATCTTCGCTTCCAACACCCTTGAGAATGTAGAACATGTTGTCAGGGTCGTATTTCTTCTTGATGTCTCTGAGTTTGCCATAGTTCGTACCAAAGAACGTGGTTTGCCAATTTTTTTGCTGAAAGTCGGCCTCGTTCATGTACGAAGCGCTGCCAGGGGTGATGGCCTCAATCTTGGGCATGAATTCTTCAGTCATCTTCTTTTGAGCCGCTTCCATATCGGCCCAGGGTGCAGTAGAGTCCCAGTTGGTGATGAGCTGGAGTTGGGTGATGGTGTCGCGCCATTGCGGTAGGACGGAGTTGGCGGCGCCGGATGGCTTTTTGTAGCTGGCTGCGCTACCGGCAAGAAGAACACCCTGTGAGACAAGGTCCGAATAGACCTTAGTTAACTCGGTATTGTTGTTCTCCGCGACCTGACGAGGAATCAGACGGCCACCGAACTGATAGCGATTGACCTCAAAACTTCCTTTGGGAAGCGGACCAAAGTAGCGATCAAAATGGTCGCGATATGACAGTTCACTGTAGGCGATCGGTGGAGTTATCCCTAAGTCGACCAGAGCGTCTGAAAAAGGCTTTAGGACAACATCTCTGACGTAGGCGGCTGTTGAGTCCCAAACGGTGAGAGGTTTGATCACGAGATATTGCGAGCTGATGATAAATGTGACCATTGCACCGGCATCGATCATTTTTGGGAGGAGCGCGTGGAACTTTTCTTGTGCAGCGGCGAAGTTCTCCGGGCTAGTTGAGGACGCCAATAGTTGCATAGCTGCGCCGCCGACCGTCTTAGCTTGATACGCACGAACAGTCATAGAGACGACGATACCTGTTAGATTGCATAATCAGAATATCATCTTACGTCAAGGAGTCGATCGAACCATACCATATGTACCACCGCCCCCGCCGCTGAGAGCCCAGTATAAATCCGCATTTTTGGTAGGGGAAGCAACCACCAACTCTCCTTTTGCAGTAACCACGTCGAAAGAAAGAGTCTGGTCGGCCCCCAGTCCAAACTGAGTGCTCAAAGCACTATGGCCACCACCTTGAGTGAATCCTCCAGCAAGGCCAACTGTAGCACATTCACCAGACACGACCGCCAAGCCTTGCTGGTTGGCAGCCTCCAAGATCTCGTAGCCAATAACACCAGCGCCAACGGTTACCGAGGGGCCAGAGTAGTTGTCGTCCGACCATGTGCCAAAGGTGATGTTTTTCAGACCCTGTGTCCAGATAGCAAGGGCACCGGCACCAGTGGAGCGACCAAGAAAGTCGTGGCCAGTATTTCGCGCCAGTACGCGGATGTTTTGAGCCTTGGCAAACTTAATGGCAGCAATAACATCGCGGGCCTCGGTGGCCAGAATGGAGTACGACACGTAATTGCCCAGCGTACAAGGCTTGCTTCGGTCGGTGAATGGATCACAGCTCTGATTTGCAAAGTACGACTGCATAATCGAGTGTGACGATTTCGTACTTCCAGTGTCAGTCTCCTTGAACCAATTCGACAATGGGACTACTTACTGTGTCAGGGGGTTGCGCCATTCGGCTTGAAGAGAGTTGCAGGCACTCTCATCGTAGGTGGGATCGTGGCAGGGTGAGCCAATGGGATTGGTGGCTACAAGCTTGCCGTTGACAGTGGTATTCAGTGCCGTCCAGATGTCGGTTTTCGGCCAATCAGAATCGCCAGGTAGCAGAAGACATTTGCCAGCACGCGAGCCTTTCGAGGGTCGAGCCTCCCCTGAGATTGCCAAAAGCTGTAAGGCCTGTAGAACCAGAAGAAGCTTCATCTTGCCAAAAGAGAATGAAATGGCAATAGCAAGATTGACTGGAGCGATTAATCAAGCAGCTGGTTTCATGCTCAGCCACGTCTATTAAATATCATCCCGCGACCCCCTGATCTTCATCGAGTTATTACTTCACAGTGGTCGAATTTTGTTCCATCTCGGAGAACATCCAGAATAAGTTGGTTCGAAGTGAGAATCTATCGGTAGAATTTCAGCACCCTCCTCATTCCCCTTAAGACAGGTCCACCTAGGGATGGTTCGGACATAATACGCCACTGACCACCAGTACCAGTTCCCATGTTGTCGGTCTCTATGGAGCAAGCACTAGATGATCGTCCAAGGGTGCTGCTGCCGAATGTGGAACGAATCTTCTTTTGGAAATCATCGGCCGATAGGGTTGACCGTAGCAACTCCTAAACGGATGAAGGATCTCTAGCCAACCAATTGGGAAATGCGCGATTTGGCTAGCGCATTAAAGAAATTCTTCTGCGAATGGTTCAGGTCCTGAGACTATGTAACTATTGGCTTTAGTTACCTACTAGATATGCACGATGAAACCATGATCCGCGGGACTCACGTGGCCCTTGACACATCGAACGTCGATCTTCCAGCTACAAGGGGTGCAAAGTGAATAATGCGTCCCGTGTGAGCGCACTGTGCACGATCAGGATCATCTTCCCCAGACTTCATGTTCCAAGTGGTTGCAAACCCTGCGCCGCTGGTGATCTTGCTGTCAGTCTTAACATATGATATGGCATACAATGACGGACGCAGTGGAGGCAAAGGTGTACGTGCGGATACATCTTTTTATGAGAGATTCTGCGGAACGGCCGGTCTTGGCATGCATTTTTAGCGAGCCCATGACACAAATTAGTAGTCCATAGACCTCCGAACGCCGAGGTTAAACTGACTGCCCCTTTTGCGCTAGTGGAAAACTCTAACGTGCTCGAATAGAACTTAGTCTGGACTGGTTCAGAATTTGAAGCGGATTCGAGAACTCGACGCTGTGCCCAACTCGTGGAAACGACGTTTTTAAAATCGGATATACGCATCAATTCTTAGGTCTTCCGCTGTTGACATACTGTTATGTATATCGAATGAATCCAGATCTGCAGGGCAGACCACGAGGTCAGCGAGTGTTTTAGATAAGATTGAATATGATGTTAGTGGGGTGATCGACAGACCAAAGTATGTATGTTGGGTTTCACGCGAAGGATAGCATATGGTACACCTGCTTAAGTATGTGAACGCTTAAAGCACGTCAGTGTAAGATGCCGGTGTACAGATAGGTTTTACACAATCTCCACTATAACACCTTTGTGTATTAGCTCTACACCTCATTCGTAATTAGACTATTGTGCACCTTGCAGAAGCCTCAAAGTAGCACTAGTGGCGATTAGCTGTAATTTGGAGAAAGGCGAACAAGAATTCATACCCATTTACCGCAACGCATATTGCATAGTCGCAGATAAGTGGTAAGCCAGGTACGGCTATCGAAAAATAAACCTCTGGGTGGTAGTCATTCCGAACCAATGGGACTTCTCCATTGGGTTTCATTGTCTTCTTTGTTTTCCGATTGTTGTATTGTATCTATTGTCCGTACAAAGAACGCGCGAGGAGCAATAACAGGAGATATAGTCGTTAGAACACCAACGTCTCGCCGCAAACACTTTTGGGTTGCTGCGCGCAGAATCCTCACATCGGCATTCTGACAATTCTAAAGCGCATACTGGCCGATCCTGTGGCAACATGGTAAAGCAGCGCGGGGTTTTCTTGTCCACGGCGATCCTGAGAATCATCCCAATCTCAATCTCAGGCCACACTTGGGGGAAGAGGAATGGAGGTGCGTTTTTCAAGCACATCAAAGACAACTGGGGGCGTTGGCAAGAATACGAAGCGAGGGTCGAAACAAAACCTGCCAAAGTTATTACATAGGTCCTGGGAGCATTTGGATACAATTCTTAATATAAATATTTGCACTGTAGGTTGCATCAATCTATTCCATTCCACACCACTAATTTGTATTAGGCTCACGCAGCTGTGACGATCCTCTCTGCAACACAAAGTGCTATTCGGCTTCCCCGAAAGTGCATTTCGATCCAGTGACTTCAATCCATATTCGAGGCACCTACTACCCTGATTACATAGCACACCTAAAATTCGATCATTGGCTCAAGAAACAGCGATAAGTAGGCGAGTACATTGGTGAGCTTCGCCCGCCCACAACTTCGAAACATAACCCGGTACTAGATTAGCATCCTACGAAATTGCAGCATCAATGCGGAAGAAAAAGGAACATAGACTTGGTTCATGAATAGCAGCTGTGAGCCTAATTTCAATCGTTGGGCCACGTTTATGGTAAAGAGGCATGTGATATTGTTTCAAATTCTGGGAAATATCGACCAAGACGAAGAATTGGGTTTTACATACTTATATGGGAAAACCTACGGCCGAGAACGTTACCAAGTGTTCTCCCCTACCTGTGTCGATACCCAGGGTAGCAATACTCTGTGAGGAGCAATTCAATTCATTCATGATCAACTCAATATGCGGGAAAGATTTCGCGTATTTAACTAATTACCAATTCGGCTACCCATACCAAATTTAATCATGGTATACTAATCGTTGCGAAGGGAGTGCGGTCCTGCGTTATTTGTTATACCTGCGGTAATCTTCCGTCTAAGCATTAAGGAAAGACCGATTATGAAATTTTCGTTCGTAACATCTGTACTTCAAAAAATAATCTCAAAAAGTAATTTTTACTAGGGTAAGTTCCTAATACTTAGTGATTGGAATTAATATGATCAAGTGGTATGTACCTTCATCACACCAATGAATTGCGAAGAAGAAAGCACTTCCGATATGACACTGAACAAGTAGATAGTTTCTAGGAATTCGAGGATGGGCTCTTTATGAAACTTGCTCCGAGACTCAATACTGCTGCCTTCAAAGCCACAAGTGTGCCTATACCAACCAACTTGGCTTCTTCGGTGCCATGCTCTCCACTCTTCATCATCTCTGCGTAGCCGTGATTGAGATCGGCCTGATCAAACTTTGCTGGCGCCCTCCAGCCTTCAGTATACGGGAGACGTTCTTGTTCTTCAGGTATTGTTAGCAAAATCTGCTTCTGTTCTGACATTGTTTCAGACGTACCGAAGAATATTCTGACCCATTTCAAAGGTGCAACGCCGTCCTTCCCAAGTAGGTTGAGGTACAAGGACGTTTCCCCGTAACTCATGATTGCTTCTTTAATACCGTAGATCCACGTCGCTTGGGCTTTCTCATGCTTCGCCTTACTCGCCAGGATACGAGCCCACCTAGCATGGCCTGCAGTCGCCCAGTCGGTCATAATCTCGTCATCCGATTTCCCGGGGTTTGCTTTTCGATACGTCTCCAAAACATCGTTGAACGCCTCTGGCGAAAACTTCTCTGCGCTTCCGAAAGCAGCATCATCACGACTTAAAGAGCCGTCATGCTCAATGTAGTTGTGTTTATTAACATGGTTGAGGTCGAAGGTGTGCGCATTATGATCGGGATTTGCAATGATTCCACTCGCAGCAAAGACGTTTGCGATTTTCTTGTCGACGTTGAAAGATTTGGTCAGTGCCTCAACAGCCATGGCCTTTGTGATACCTTTCCCATCATGGGGGAGAATGTGGTGATTTGCGAGAGCATTAATAGCAGGACAGGGGCTTCTCACTGATGGGCATGTCAATCACAGCCGCCTGAAAAATGCAATGTGCAAACTACATACCGTCGCCCTCGCCAGGCGGAGACCAATTCTCCCAATCCACGTTGACGACATGCTTGGCTGTCTCATCTCCTTTATTCTCGTTTGAGAGCCTGGAGAACATCATGGACTGCACGAAAATGGCTTTTTGGGTGTCGGCGTCGACGATGTCACGAACAGGAGGGGTACAGGTTGAAAAGTAGGCTGTCAGCTTGATATATGCACTAACAAGTATTGAATGGTTGCCTTCAGCTCGGGTGTATTGGCCGCCTCCCTTTATTTCAGCTATTGATCGGCATTGCCGGCTGACATTTGGGGGCCCAACAAGCCACACAAAGGTTCAGCCCGCTCTTTAACTAAGCGGGGCGACATCACGAGGTGCGAGAGAGGCACAGCTTCATGAGTAAGCCAAAATCTATGTTTGCAGATGCGGTCGCTGATAGTGTAGAAGCCCATGTATCGGGTATAACGGCTGTTAGTTAAATAAGTGTGAGAGACCACAGAGGCTGTTTTCTGGGATGAATACATGTATTTACCAACCAACTGCGTTCCGCACCCGTGATGTCACCCTATAAGCCACTTTCGCTTAAGCGAGGGGCACAATCCTAAGTACAGAGGGGTGACACGTCGGGTTGCTACATAAAATGAAACAATGAATTGTCGCAGAGTATTGTTACTCTGGGTATCGACGCTGGCAAAAGAAAAAAAAAGACACAAGGTAACGTTCTCGCTACATTTCAGAATAGCTGGTAAACCAGGGCGGTATTCACGAAGATTAAGCAGAGAAAGAGTGCAGGAACTCTAATCCATATCACTTCTTAGTACTCCCAATATGTAGCGACCCGACGTGTTACCCCTCTGTATGATGGAAATCCCACGCGAGTCATGTGATTGACATTCACGTGCCAATCCTCGTGAGTTAGCCCTCACTCTCATGTCCTTTGAACAAACTTCAAATGTTGATTTCTTGAACATTGATTGGAGTGTTCAGTCGTTCCCTCCGAGACTGGAATAACACACCTTGACCTCGCATGAAAACTGTCCCCCAGAATCTAAACATCATCTGCAATTCGGAATGCGAAACCTGTGCAATCCAACTCAGATTCGGCAGAAGATTGATCAGTATTCCGACCCAAAAACTGAATACTGTTATGATACATATCCCAAGAATGACCATAAACGAGACCACGGCCATAATGCAAGAGTTTCTATCAAGTGGTTAATGTAACTGTGGACAAAGACCAACCTAGGCATGTACCTACATGCATGCGTGTAGATTGGCGACTCACCCTAAATTCCTCTCGGTGAAGACAGTCAAGAAGTGTATCTGCGCTATTCAGCCGAAATCCATAATGTTAGGGACGATAAACAACAAGAAAAAGAAAGAGGTTACCGTAGCATAACTCAGCCACTCGGGATGCGCCACGCGTAAAAGTTAGTGAACGGAAATTTTGCGGATGGATAGGAACAAGAGTAAGTGAGAGCTCCTATCGGCATATCTTGTGGCCAGGGCGAAGCGCAACTTTATATTACTGCACACGCCCCGCGAGTTGACCCTCTCGCACCTGACCCAATAGCAAGCTACCGACCCAGCTTCGACACTAATGCGGGATACAGACTCTCTGGTACTCCTTTACGATGTACATCACTGTGGGTTTAATTGGCCTTTTTCTACGCCAACCTATTACCATATTTCAGCCGGGCTGACAGCGTCACCATTACTGTGTACCACCATCCTCAATTTTGATACGCTAAAGCTAATTTGTGTGTCTCAACGCTACAATTCCACCCAGCGCAAAACGCAATGAAAGTGCTGTGCATTAATGACAAGGTAGAAGATAGAAAAACGCTGTAGCGCGTGAGGCTAGACAGAAGTTCTTCTCTTTAATAAACCACGTTGATAAACCATAACTTTAAAACATAGTGCTTCTCGCGATAGAACAGGGAAACGAATTTGCATCCTGATTTGCGCATTAGTTTAGATGAACGAGCAACCAATCGTACATGCAAAGTTGTGTACAAAAGGTTGAACTGGATCGTATAGTACAAATTTTTATTCTGGCGAGCCGTCAGTTTTCTATGATCTAACAAAACGCGAGTCCGCAGGTTATCACTATGTCTTTTTCTGTCTCAATAATTGCTGTGGGCTTGGGTTTAATAAACGGCAAAGAGCGTATATAGTTCCCGTTGTAAGCAGTATGGCCTTTCCTACTAGGACTCTCCACCTCAGGTTAATAGAGATTGATAACTTTCATCACTAAATAAGAAATGTTATAGGATGGTCCTAACGCCATCTTAAGCGTATAGTAGATATCATACTATAAATAGTTCTAGGTTACTAAAAGTACATGCTAATTGTATTTTCTTTGACGTAGCCAATTTCGCAGTATGATTATCAAAGTGATCGCCATCTAATAAACGCCATCCTACGGATACATTGACTTTTAGGCCATATGTTATATGTAGTCTACATACCACTACCAAAAATTGTTCTTTTGCGCCCTTCTTAATAGCCGTCGTAGATCTGATACCCCAGGTCCACCCACTCGTTCTCAATAGTGACGTGCGTCTCGTAGTAAGGATCCGAGTGCAGCTCACCGCTGGAGTTCGCGGGCCGCTGCGGCCAGACATCTGCCATGGTGTCCCAGAAAGTCACATTCTTGAAGACGGCATGGCCTCCCGTGGATACGACGGCCGCCTGGAGAGCATCAGCGCGTGAAGGATAGACACGCGAGGTCAGCGAAAGCCGGTCGTTGACGAAGATCTCGACCAGAGAGCCGTCTACAAAGACGTTGAAGGTTATCGGCTCGGGCGCGGAAGCTGCAGTCGAAGAGTTGGAGGAAGAGTTGGAGGGGAGGTGGAAAGGCTCGAAATAGCCATTGAAGCTGGATTGGGTGAAGTTGTGGATGAGGGATGAGTTGATGCGGTTGAGCACGAGAGTGTTGTTGGCGGGCGTGTAGAGTATGGAGGTGAACTCCTCGTCCGCGGGTGAGGCGCGCAGCTTGAATCCGACTTGGCCCTCGATGGGCCATGCCTCGAGCGTGGCCTGCATGTGGAAGGTTGAGCTTTTGAGGCCGGAGATACGCTTTTCGCCATCGACTTGGATGTCTCCGACGGCAGTCTGGCCCGACTGGATGCCAGCGATGACGTCGGGCAGTGGCCGTTGGGCGAGCGTGGTCACTTTGTAGGTATTCTTGCCTTCTTCTTTCTCCCAAACCTCAGCACTCTGTTCCGGAACGCCACCAGCCGGCGCCATAACGCCCTTGACTGTGCGGATGTAGAACTCGCGTGGAAGCAGGAGGGAGCCCTGATAACCATTCTGGCTTACGCCGTAGCCGTTGAAGTCTTCGTCCGACCAGCCCCACGCTACGCGCCGCTGATTCTTTGCGTCCCAGAAGGTGTTGATGGCGTAGTTGTTCCCCCAGTCAGCAGGGCCGGACGCCTTGATGATGAATTCGGCGGAGCCGTTATCACGCCGCGCGACATCGCCGAGTGCAAAGAGCGACCAGTGACCCAGACCATGGCCGGCCGACTCGAAGCCCTCGGCACCGAAAGAGTAGACCCAGTGTACTGTCTCTCCATCGCCGCCAAACTCGGCCTTCTCTACCAGTGGGTAGAAAGTGGCCATTTCAAAGTTGCCGCCAAAGTTGCCAGTCCGGCTGCGGTCCGGGCCCCAGGTGTAATTCAGCGGCACTTCAAACAGCGAGCCCTGGAACTGCCAGTTTGTTAGATTGTCACCTGGTGCCTTCCAAAGCGGAGCGCGGGGACCGACGCCGCGGATACCGCTTCCGATGGTGATGTAGAATGTGTCTTCAGGATCACCCAGGATGCGCGCCAGCTCGGGTATACGGGCAGGGATGGGATCTCGCATTCCTGTGACATTCCAACCCCCAGGCGCTCCATCGATGATGGGGTTGCCTTGCCACTTTTGCCAGGTTTGCCCACCATCGCTGGACGTTGCCGCCATCTGCACTTCCGATCCCGGTTTGTAGGGGCTCTGCCAGAAGTCTGGCTGGGACCGCGATCCCGTGTAGAAAATGGTCAGGTTCCCGTCTGTCTCGCCGAAGAGGTTTCCTGCAAAAGCGCCACCAGAGAATGCACCAAGCCAGTCGTACGTGAAGGCTGGCCCTGGCTCGATTGCGACGAAGTTGCGGTCCTCCCATCCGCCCACATCGGTCCACCTGATCAGATCTGGAGAAGTCGCATGGCCCCAGGTGGTATTTCCGAAGTTTACATGCTGAGGGAAGGCTTGATAGAAAATGTGGTATGTGTCCCGCTGGGCATCGTACATTGGACCGCACGGATCTGCGGTGGGATCAGCAATCAATTAGTCAGTCCTCTTCATCTCCACCTGGACTCACCATTCATATGACCGGCAGGGGCGGCAACATGGTACGTAGGTCTCCATCTCGTAAATAGAGAGTTATTTGCGAGCGTTTCCAGATCTAATGATGGAGGAATATGCTGATCATCCGAGATGGTGAGAGCCTGCGAGGCCGAAGCCAGCAGGCCAGCAGCGGCCACTGATTTTGCAAGTTGCATTGGTTCCTTTACGGCGTCGAATTGAAACTTGATTAAACAGATCAAGGCTCTTCAGAACCGCCTGTCTGGATCAACTGCTC
This sequence comes from Periconia sp. R9002, assembly GCA_023627715.1. Taxonomy (NCBI): domain Eukaryota; kingdom Fungi; phylum Ascomycota; class Dothideomycetes; order Pleosporales; family Periconiaceae; genus Periconia; species Periconia sp. R9002. The sequence goes on along the minus strand of JAMAHW010000039.1, from coordinate 300,706 downwards.
TTTATAGACTTGATCGACTGAGTCGGGGAATAAAATATCGGATCCTCCGTTTCGCGGGCACTAACTGAGATATTACTATCGATAAATGTCGATTATAATAAGCTGGCCCTGAAATCTTGGCTTTGACCACGCCAGCCATCCCGAATGTGAAAAGATCAAGAAGTCGGCGTGCGGATGTCTCCGGCCCTAGAGCGGCGCGAATCAGTTGAGCCGCACGGGGCTACGCAGCGTCCGCGGCAATAAATCGACTCCATCGTGCATCAAGCTGTTGAGTATTTCAAATCTCTATCACTGATTGGGGTTTTAGCAGGCTCGCGTCACATGCCTCTCAAGCCAACGAGCTGATTCCATCCATGGTTTGATGGAGTGTGGGAATTGATGATACTTGATGTTTCCTGCGCGCGCTGGAATACTGCCAGCAACAACAGCACCATTTCATCGAGAGGAAAATGATCAACAACCCAGGGGACGATAGAAACAGTGAAGCCAGGGAAACTATGTAAGAGATGCAAAAATTGACCGATTAATGATTGCACTAGTTTGATTCGTATATATATGCTCAAACAAACTAAGGGCCCACTGATATCCAGGTCTATTCTGAAAACAGCCAAGCTTTACCAACAAACCCCTGCATGTTGCTCCGCGGCGAACCATCCCTCAATGCGGCAGCCTTGGACAAGCGAGCCTCATGTTGCATCGCCGTGTGCCCGTTGGTTTATGACTGCTGGCAAAGCTTCGACTTGTACCATGGAGACATAAGCATTTTGAAACTTTGCATGGTGACAGCGGTTAAAGTCAATAAGGCAAACGAAGATGACGAGTCCTATATATTAGAGCGGTTAATATCAACAAGGCAGCTGGAGGACGAAGCCATACATGCGAACGGCTAATGCCAGGAAGGCAATTGTCTTGGAAGTGATTCTAGCTCAGGACGTTTGAATTATCTACTGAGTTGCAATCAAGCTCAATCACGTGCATCGTCTGATCTCTTTACGCCACTACCGCTCACACCACCACTCGAAAAAGGCGATTGAGGGTAATTAAAACTGAAAAACAGGAGGGTTTGATGCCCAACAGGCAAACTTCATATGCGCACCAGTCATGTACGAATTTGGAGGGACTGTCATTATCGTGGGGAAAGTGACGATAGTAATCCTCGATTGGACTTCATTTGGGAGACTGCGTCTGCGATCATAAAAAATATCGACATGGGCACCACCTTTTTCCACAGGGTAAGCCCTCTCATCCTCCACATTGGGCTTGGCCCCGCCCCCACCAATACCCAGATATTTGGAGACGCCGCCCAATCAGCCATCTCCCGCCATGGCATCCCACTTCTCATAAGCTGGGGCGAAATTGAATTGACGGACTGTCATTACGAGTACCAGGCGGATCTCCAGTTGCGCCAAATCCTGACCAATACAATTTCGAGGACCCAGCTCGAAAACTCGAAAACCATTATCGGGTGGATAAAGAGGATCGCCGGGTTTTGTTAGCCATCTTTCTGGGATGAACTCCATGGGTTGCTTCCAAATGCGCGGATTATGATGTAGCGCCATGTGCAAGATCGTTGCCTGACAGCCTTCAGTAGGATACTGCATGCCGTTTCTATCAGTGATGTAGGCGCCGGGGACTCCCTGCCGCATTGTGCCTGCCGGGGGATACATGCGCATAGTCTCCTTGATAAAAGCCATTGTATACGGAAGTTGATCCAGTAAAGTTGGGTTGTCCCGAAGGCTGGTCAGTTCCAGATCAACGCCCAGGGCTTTCGTATGCTCTTCCCGCATACGCCGCAGCACATCCGGGTTTTTTTATAGAGAATATGGTAAGTATATACCATGATGCTGGTTGTGGTGTCGTGACCTGCGAAGAGAAATACTCGAATTTGAGGTATCGCAAAGCGTAGGAAACTCGCATCCAAAGTCTTTGAATCTTTTTTGCCTGCGAGATGGTCTTTGAGCACGAGCACAATGGCCGATTTTGAAGCGCTCTTTTTCTGCTCCGCTTGTTCCCGCTCTACTTCCATAGAAAGTTCGTGCATAGCTTTCTCAATATATCTATTCATTATGTCACTGTAGTATTGGACAGCGAATGGACGTATTGGGTGGTAGTAGGTAAGCGGATTTCCAAAAGAGCTCCAGTTGATCAGGCTACGAAGAGAGTCGGCCAGAGGATTTCGGTGATTTCTGATAATTGAGATCATCGTCTCTGAAGTCAAAGTCAATAGAAGCGACTTTGGAGGTTAGGATGGGTAGAAGGAGGGTATCACTAGTTATGCATCAAGGGGGGCTTAAGCACAACCTTGGTTATGATTTCCATCGTCAACCGAGTCAAGATTTCTTCCAAGGGAAATACAGTCTGCGCATCCGCTCTTCCGCGCAAAATTTCTCGGAAGACGTCAATGCAGTCCATAATTCCCGGTACTTGCTGCAATAGGTACTTATGATTGAAGCCGGTGTTGAATGTTACTCTTGTGTTCTTCCAAGCTTCTCCGCTTGTGGTGAGCATGGTAGGGCCGCCCATTATGGAATCGAAGAGATGTTTACAAACTGATGTTACTAATAGCATGAAAGAGACTGTCAATTGTGCAAGCATACCGGTATAGCGGTGGTTTCGGAAATGTGTGCTTGGAAGTGAGTTGCTGCGCCGCAGTCGGCTCGCCAACGCATAAGATTGGAGAAGCAAAAGGCCACAAATCAGTATAGAACATGTCTGACTCTGGAAAATCATAGAGCGTTTCTTTCATGACGACATTAATGAAGATACCTGGCGGATACTTGCGCATGTAGCGTCGCAGTATCAGGAGATGGCCAAATAACCCACTCCACTCAGGCATGGGCTGGGGGACAGTTAGCAAGGAGAGCTCATTCGCAGAAGGGGAACTTGCAAGACCCTATTTTCGCAAGCGATTGATTTGCGATCGTGCGCTATACCACGACCATGCCGCATGGCAGACGAGTGCAGCGAAGGCTGAGCCAAGTACGAGTGGTATTTTCTTCATGACAGAGAATTTGGATGGCAAAGCAAAGACCGGCCCCGAGAAGGAGGTGTGTTGTGGAAGCAAGTAAATATACTGAGCAGGTTTAGCCCTGGGGCTACATCTCGTATCATGCAGGCACTGCAGGGTAATCCAACTGTTACACCGAAGAGGGGGCCCAGCTACGGACCCCTGTTATGCGCAGGAGAAGGCCACCGCTTCTTGCCTCCTTGCCTCCTTGCCTGCTTGCTACTGATAGATCCACCAAACACCCCACCCATGCGACCTTTCCATAGCTATTGCACTTTTCACTCGATGTGGGTGTTGGCCACGCAGAAAGTGAAATACTGTTAGGTTTCTTCACCCTGCGCCTTCACCCTGCGTCTTCACAACAGCATTCTCCCGTCTTTTTGACGCTTTCTCTTCAAACGCGTCTCCATGTCTGCTGTCTCGAACGACATCGATGGTACCGCGGGCTCCGAACGACATGTACAGCCCACTGGTCAGGAAGAGCAATGGAACATTCCAAAAGGCTGGAGGTTCTGGCTTGTGCTCGTATCTATCTGTCTCGTGGGCTTCCTCGTCCCCCTCGACGGCACAGTCGTGGTCATCGCCCTGCCGCGGATCGCAAACAAAATTCAACTCGGCGAAAAATACATATGGGTGTCCATGTCATTCTGGCTTGCCCAAACCGTCTTCCAGCCCTTATTCGCGCAGCTATCAAACATGATCGGACGGAAAAGGCCGATGATATTTTCGGTGTTGATCTTCGGGGTTGGTGGCGCTGTCGCCGGGAGTGCCAACTCTGCCACAACTCTCATAGCTGGTCGAGCACTTCAAGGCCTCGGCTCCTCCGGGATGATGCTTCTCATGGAAGTAATCCTCTGCGATATCGTACCGCTCCGACAGCGGAGTACGTATCTGTCGTACGCGTTGTCTGCTTCGGCTGCAGGAGCCATCATGGGGCCGCCTCTGGGCGGTGCTATCGCGAACAAGAACTGGCGATGGATATTCTATATGACGGTACCTTTGTCTGGAGTCATCGCCATCATCATGGTCCTCTGTCTGCGCCTTCAACATACCCGTCAAGACAGCTTGAAACAAGCGATCGCGGGAATTGATTGGATCGGGAACCTTTTGTTCGTTGCATCCATCACTTCTATACTTCTGGGCCTCGCCTTCGGCGGCATCGTGTTTAATTGGAACTCCTGGCACATCGTTACCCCGCTGATGGTTGGCGTTGTGGGATGGGCATCTTTTCACATCTTCGAAGCCAAGTTCTGCAAGCACCCTGTGATCCCCAAGCATATCTTCCTCAACAGAACAGCCGCAGCCGGCTATCTCATGATTTACGTACATTCCATAGCCACGACGTGGCTCGCATTCCAATGGCCGCTCTATTTCCAGGCCGTCCTTGGCGCGTCGCCCTTGAAAGCTGGAGTCAACTATCTCGACTTCGAAGCCTTCTTGATTCCAGCCGCCGGCGTATCAGGAAGACTTCTGACCAAATTCGGAACCTATCGATCATTACACCTCTTCGGCTTTAGTCTTCTCGCGCTAAGTTCAGGGCTGAACATCCTGCTATCACACAGTACGAAGACAGCTGTGTGGGCAACGCTAATGGCATTGAATGCCATAGGTCTTGGAACAGTGATGCCCAGTATCCTACCCGTGATTTTGAACTCTCTAGAGGAGAGAGATGTAGCTGTAGCTACGGGAATGTATTCATTCCTGCGGAGTTTTGGTTACATATGGGGCTCGACAATTCCCTCCATCTTGTTCAACTCTTTCTCGGACCGGTTTTCTGGCGACATATCCGACGCCGACATTCGGCAGAAACTCTCTGGTGGGCACGCTTACGAATACGCTAGTAGCTCTTTTATCGCGACGATATCGGGTGATTCAAAACGTCAGACAATTGACATCTTTGTAAGATCACTCAGGATTGGGTGGGGTGTCTTGATTGCATTCCCATTACTTGGGATACTCTTCGCCTTTGTTGAGAAACACTTGCCATTACGTAACAGTTTGAACACAAACTATGGACTGCAGGATCAGGAAAAAAAGAGTGAGGTAGCTACAGGGCATAGTACATAGCGATATATTGGTTGGTATAATAAGAGTACAACAATCCAACGAGGTTCACAATCTGTGACAATACCCAACCCCGACGTTTTGAATTGAGCACTCAACTACGATAACATACAACAAAGGATGTAAATATCTTATGCGCAAACCTGCGACCCCTACATCAATAAATAAGCCGTAATGGTCGAGGTTGAGATGGCTTACAAGAACTGAAACATCCCCATTTCAAACCAACAGACATCAAGAGATTGGGAGAAGTTATCTAACACAGAACTAAGTCTAGAAGGATTTGTATTGGCTTTTAGAAACTCAAACACGAATATGAGCCTTCGACCATAAGAACATATTTACCAGATCTGAACCACAACGTTATTTTTCTAAGCCCGATGTCTTCATGATCGAGTCAGGGTATGAGTGATTTTGACGCAAAAGAGTGTTTTCGACGCAAAAGAAACGCAGCGAGGCCCTTCGGCAAGCTCACGTACAAGGGGGTGGAACACAGGACCATTCTTACTCTACAACTTCAATCCAATAGTGCAAGAAGTGAAGTAAACAATAGTACCAACTTTCCCAGCGTATGCCGGCTGCCAAGCATGGGAATGCACAAACAAAGATCATATAATGCATGTGACATCATGGTGGGAACTAACGGGTGTGGCGCGCCGCGACAGCTTGGCTTGCGGATCTTGCGCTATAGCTAAGAATGGAAAGTTAGGAAACGCCTATTCTGGTAAGATAGGACGTATTTGGCAAGCGGGAGAGTAGTGCGCGCAGCCGGCACGGCAAAAGAGCCCTGTGTCAATACAAAGAGCCACCTATCAGACCAATCAGTAGATTGGGCCTAAGTCGATTTTTTGATCGACACCCTGGAATACGAGGTGTGACGGGTTGTGAGCGGGGGATCGACGGCCTCGTGACAACATTTGATCCTGGGAAGGTGTTGCTGGAGAGTAGGTATAAAAGATGAATTGTGCGACGGTATGGAGTTCAGCGTGCGCTGAATACATTCTCGCCCGATTGTGTTGTTCTCCCTCTCAGCATTGACAATGAAATTGATCTACCCCACAATCGCTTTCGCGCTCGCGGCTTTTGCGTCCGCCCAGTACGATCAGCAGTCTGCGCCCTTCCATCTCGTGGTCCTATCCGACAACGACGACATAAACGGTACCACAATCACAGCCTGCCACTCCGGCGCCGCAATCTCCAGCCTCTGCCTATCCTCCGGCAACTCGCCCGAGCCTCTCCCTCCCTCCATTTTCCGGTTCAATACCTCCACTCTGTCGCAGCCCGCGAGCCCAGGGAGTACGCCTGGCGTCCTCACCAACGAGATACCCACTGGGGAGGGCAATACCCCCATCCCCACTACGCTCGACTTCTACCAGGATTTGACGGTCGATTACGCGCTGCCCTTGTTCTATCCTGGAAACGCAGGCCGCACCATCGCCATCGATGGCGGCGATCTTTTCAATGTGCAGTCGTATGTGGATTACAGCGTGAGTCCGCCCACGTCGGGCGATTGGAAGGCGTACTACAGGTGGTATACTTGCACGACTTATTATCTGGGGTACCAGTACAACAACGTGGTATTCCAACTGGGTGCTGGAAACCCTGAGGAACCGGGATGCACAAAAGTGGATTTAAAGAGGGTTTTTGTTTAAGAGGTAGAAAGCAGGAAGCACTAGACACGCCGAGGGCTGCGTTTGTGTTTGCGGCAGTGTTGGAACAACGTAATGTTAATGATGTCTATGATTTCCTTCAAGTGTATATTTGCTATCTTCATGCCGTAATGTAATGCAAATTCGAATAAACTAGCGGTGACCTAAGTCTATAGCATTCATAAGGGCTAAAGTGATTCAATCAGGTCCTCCTCTCAGAAGCCTGCGATCTTTCTTAAACAACCACTGGTATGAAGTAGAGGCTGCCTCTTGTGCGACTGCGTCTGCTAGCCCGATAATCAAGCAGAATCTTCGTCCCCGATCCATTCGCGGCCTCATTGGATAAAGACAGAATGTTAGAAGCTTGATTGTATGCATGTTGCAAAAGCTGTGCTTGACTCGTTCGTATAGAGATTTCGGATTGATACATGCACACCTACTTAACCTTGATAAATACTATTACTAGAGCTTTGTCTGAGAAGCACCAATATTTGGTGCAAACTTGGAGTGATGAACCCTTCACCCTCGATTGATTATGATAGGTGCTGTGAGACACGGAAAGAGCCACAAACGTAAGAGTGCGCCTCAATTCTCGATGGCACTGACTATTTGAGGATGCGATTGAAGTGTGACAGTCTATCAGTGGAGGTGTTTAAGAGTCCCACGAAGGTGAAATCTCAAAGATCCGAGTGTCCCCGCAATTGTGGTTAAAGGGACAATATAGATCGCCTTTTACATATTGATTGGACTGATGGCTAGTGTCATATCCACGATGATACAAACGGCTAACGTTCAAAAAGCCATTAGGACTTGTTCATTGTGCTGAAAGATGTGGTATATGATTGTGGCGTGCAACTACCAAACATACCCAACAACCGTCTGGACCCTGGATGATGCTGGCTAGTATTTGTGCCCAATTTCTTCGGTAGACATATGCGCTAAGTGGCTCGGGTTTCGTATAAGCCCATGCCCATACTAGATGCAGATCCACTGACAGGAACACGTAATACCTGCCACTAGCTAAGGGGCCATCCCGGTACATAGAAGATTTACATAGACACAGGACACCATAGAGAGAGAACTTCATCTTTAATAATAGCGTGCTCTGTAAACATGACCATCTTATTTTCGATATCTATATTAATGCACTGCGAACACGGTTAATGAGCTATGTAAACTTAGATTCAGAGCTTTCTGGATAGAGACTTAGGGTTAGTCTAGGTTTCTTAGTCAGAGACACAGACCACGACGACTTTGTCCAGTAAGCACCTCACAACGTTTAGTTAAATATAGCAAATATTACGTTAGCCACATATCGTTGGTCAATTCAAACCACCCCACAAGCACCACTAGATATCCTTTGCTGACGTGTTTCAGGTAGGACAGTTAGGCAACATACTAGAGGGCATAGGTGACACTTAGGAAATTCTCTTTTGAATATATACATAGTAGCCACCCAGCCCCATTCTCGTCTGTGTTGCCTTAATTTCGACTCGATCAACTGCACCAGTAAACATAGTGACAAGTATGGGTTGCTGGGATACCTACTGCTGCATTTGTGGTGGCCCACAAACATATATGGTTCACGTCGGCTCAAGCGACCCTTCACGACTGGCGATCCGAAGGAAGGAAGTCGAAGAGACAAGGGATGATCCGCAATGGGTGATCGATCCTGCGAAATACGTCAATACCAGCCTCCGTAAAAAAGAGGATGGGAACCGGAAGTTTGTGACTGATGATCCCAACGTTGATGAAATATATGGATATGATCCTGAAGTTCTCGCGGTAGACGACGTGGCTTGGTTGGATCACGTGCGCAGTCTGACCTTCATGAAGGATGCGGCTGGTCGTAGAATGTATGTGCATCCCGCGGTCGATGTCTAGCAGTTGCACGAGGCTAACAAGCATGCGAAGCACATACATAACCGGTCGCGGCGGGGCGGATTCATATGTAAGATACATATGCAACGAGTCAAAGAGTACTGAATTTGGCTAATCAAAAGAGTAGGGTCAGTTCACATTGAATGAAGGTGGGTCTTGAACGGTCTTCTGGTGCAACAAAACTCGTCTAATTGAATTACAGCTGAGCCGAATGACGGCAATATCAGGCAAACCGAGCTCAGCTGGTAAGCACTCTGTATTTGATCGATTTTCTCCGAATGGTGCTCAATGCTTGCCTTTTTCTAGTTATGGTAACTGCTACCCTTTCCACGAGACTTGTCTTTGGATCCTTTCGTTTGACCTATTCGGTGCTCCCACGCCTGAGCGCATCAACACAGAAGCTCTATACTGCGCTTTCTCTCACTGTAGAGTACTAGGCGAGTGTCAAACTTTGAAACTTGATTATGGGGAAGTTCTGAGCAGGCAGCAGGGGTGGGAGGAGGTCGCCGGAGAAGAAGTAAATAACCTCTAAGCCCCCATGCTACTCTTCTCAGTATTCTGAACAAATCTAGTATACCGTGTCTGACCCTGGGTCCAGCACCAGACTTCAGGAAGCCCTGCCACGTTTTCTGGTGGATTTTTGTCCGCTGAGGCCTCCCTCATTTGATCTGGAACACAAAATCAACCATGACCCCTTCTCCAAGCTTCCTTACGATATAATCGCGAATATATTGTCCGAACTTCGTGAGGACGAGGTTATTCGTGTAATCCGCGCCTCCTGGCCCGTCTTCGCTTACACCCGCCACAATCAATCGTTCTGGAAACAGATGTTGCGGCAAGACGTAATGTCATGGTTTTGGGAGCTTGACCTGAACCTCGAAGCCGTCGAATACAAGGACGTGTATTTGTGGGCACGGCGAATGGGCCAAGTCCCTTTTGGAACAAGAGGGCTGGCTACGGGACTTCTGAATCGCATGAGGATCCTTAACGTCTGCAAACAACTCGTTCCGATCTACAAGAAATACCAAAGCAAAGAGCTAAGACAAGAGCTTTTAGCGCCACTAGAGCAATATGGCATGTAGGAATTATATGGGAGAGCGTAAAGCAATTACAACATAGTTTTTATACTTGACAGAATAGTGGTGTCTCGATTAAAGTCCATCCTAGCATGTATGCGTAAAATGAAAACGCTAACTGATTTAATAGAAATTTGTCAAAGGGAAAAGCAAATAAATATACTGTATTCCTTTGCGGTATCACCGATAGATCGTACAGAAGCCTGGTTGCAAGACCCGATAGAAGTGTAACTGAAAGGATCGTGCTCAAGAAGCCGATGAAATAACAGTCTCTTTCACTTCGATGTCCTGCGATTTTTTCTCTTTGGCCAGCTGTTCAACAGCTTGAAGCTCCCTCTCCTCGCTTGGAAAGAGGCCGCCGGGAAAGAATGTACCAACGAGTGCTCTACCCACTTTTGGGCAATTCTTCTCGGCTTCAATGAGAGCCACACTCACTTTTGGGCTCCCAATTACCGTGGTGAACGAAAGAGGAAGGCCAAGAGCCTCAGGCGTCCTACTCCAACCCGCGACAAACATATTTTGCAGCATACCTATTCCTCCAACGGCAATAAGGAACCAAAGTTGATCGGTGAGAGCAGAGCTTGTGATGAGGAGAACGACCCAAAGTATGCCTAGCACCACCATGGATAGCCGTGTTGTCACCGATATGGCTGGTGAATCGAGATTGTCGAACCCAGTACACAAATCCTCGAGATTCAAACCACATCCGTTACCCTCAATGACGATGGCATGTTGGGCCCCATTTCCCCTTGTTATGATATATGTTCGCTTTTTCCCCGGCTCAATCTGGCGACATGCCCACTTCTCCCTCGCCCATTGAGGGTGACACCCAGTCAAAAGACAGAGGAGAATCGCAGATGCAGTAATCAAAAACACACCATAATTTCCGTAAAGTCCAAAAGGTATGGCGGATATGCCCAATTGAAGAATACCGACAGCTATGCCGGACCAGAACAGCAAATCTCTCCCGGGCTTTTGAACTCTGTCTCTCCTCGTGTCGTCAAACTTCCAAAAGCTTATGACTAGACCTGCATGGGCTGGGTATGCCACTGTTGAGGGATCCCTATTGTGTAGCTTCGCCTGTTCCTTGTCATACTGCCATTTTGCGTTCCTCAGTTCAATGACCTTGTCTTGGACTGCACCTCCCATCCAATGCTCAAAGTCTCGCATTGTGCGACCGAGAACCCATGAACCGTTGCCTCGTGACATGCCATTTGATGCATTGATGACAGTGCATGGTGTATCGGCACCTGGCATCAGCTTGAACTCCCCTACTGCGGAGTTGATGGCAGACGTTGCATACGATACCCATCCTGCGTTTTCGAGTCAGAATCATTAAACGCTCTAGGATGAAGGGATGCCATATACCGAAAGAAAACGCTACCGGCGTGATGCGTCCACCTGCAAGCTGTGCCAGTGCTCTTCCAACGACGTCTCCACCTAGTAAGAGCAGGATCGTAAAAGCATAGTTGCTCGGACTGGACCATTCGTTCTTGAAACTCTGCGACACGGTTTTAGCGTCAAAGTTGCGAGCATTGAGGAGCTGAGCGAGAGGCGCCATGTAGAAAGAGCGTGAACGAGGATATGCAAATAACAAAGGCAGTTCAGCACGCAACGGATATGGTAGGAAGAGCGTGAGCGAGGAGATGTAGGCCACAAAAAAAGTCGGGCACGCAACGAATGTTACCTTCGGCGATGCCGTTGAATAGCGACGTGAACTGGTGTGGTGTCAAAAACCTTGTTTGGGCAAGTCGTAAACCGGCTGAATGGTTCGCATGCAGTTGGGTCCCCCTCATTCAGCTCGCTGCTGTAACAACCACAAATTAATTTTAAGATGGATTGGGCGCACATCCCGAATGGTGCGGGTATGTCTATGTTTATGGGGTTCACAAAGTCAATACTGCCTGCTGTGCGGTTGGGGAAGCAGACCACCCTGCATAAAGATCGCCAACCCCTGTGCTGGTGATCAGCCATTCAGCTCGCCACAACCGCCCCCCCCCCTGCCCAACTTTGGTTAGCAGCCAGTACCGTTGCGCCAGCTAAGGTTGAGCGACGGAAGGTTCGGATATTTGAAGCAAGATGCATATGAGGTCGGCGACATCCTATGTACACTGTATGAGATCAATGGCACTAAAATGACTCGTAGATAGTTGCCGTACCTAGCTAGGTAGCACAAGCCCAATCATCTGAATGGTGTATCAACTTCGGTTGACAGCCAGTACCGCTGCGCCAGCTAAGGTTGAGCGAGAGATAGTTCGTATGTTTGAAGCGAGATGCATATGAGGTCGGCGACGTCCTATGTATGCTGTATAGACTGAAATGACTCTTCGACAGTTGCGGTACCCAGCTGGATAAAACGAGTCCAATCATCGGAATCTGTATTCATGATGAGAGTCTACCTGCAGCCCCAAAGCATAAAAGGCGCAAATTCGCCTTTCTGCACCACCGTCAAGCTCGGTTGAAGCACATTACAAGCGCGGAATCGTTTGGCCGCAATGGATCACCTTGTACTGCCAAAGGGATGTCAACCCTGGATCCGACTCGCCTATGATTGTCCAGACACTTCGAAACATTATGAAAACATTGCGGAACAAGGCTTTGATTATTTCAACTTCCACAAAAGACTTGGATGGTCTTATGAGGAAGTGTGGGCTCAGCCCAGACCAACAGAGGATTTGATGGGAGGGGTTGAAGAGGGTGCGGAGGAGAAGGATCGTGAACCATGGGAGGTCAATTTGTTCTTTCAGACCTGGCTCTTTTTCGGGCTTCTCATCGAAGTATTCAAGGCTGCCGATATCGAGGCGAAGACAACTGACTTCTTGCTTCCTGTGACCCGGAAAGTTGTTCGCAAGCCTCAAAGGGCTCGCTTGATCACCACAACAAAACTTCCGGAATTGATTATGCAGTGGAGACAGAGCTACAAGGTTTCCAAGGACGAAGAAGTCTTCGACAAGGTGATTGCCCTTATTGAGCATGTTGGTAAAATCATCGATTACCATTGCGCTGGTGGAAAAGATCACCGGTCCATCCACCAATATGGTAAGGTGCTGTGGTCTGTACCGGATGCTACCACCACCGCGATAATCGCAGTTGCATACACACTTCGCAAGGCTGCATATTCAATCTATAAAAAACCCGGTAAGGAGGCGCGCTGGCCGGTCACGAACTCGCTACTGCTGTACCAACGCATCCAGAGGAAGTGGTGCCGCTCCGATGCCGCGATGATCATGGAGGACTTCGATATCGATGGCCAGGCTTACATTGCATCGGCTGAGAGTCGATCACTGGAAGAGCTTGACAACCACTATAGCTGCACAGACCATTCTTGTGAGGCGAAAGTTGGCGACGGTACTTACGATACCAAACATGATCCTGAGTGCGATACGGATGATTACGAACCCGAACCGAAATTTCTGGGCCATGTCCACCCCGATCTTGGTAAGAACCCGAGCTCGGTGAGAGAGGCAATCATGAATGTCATGGATGTTGGTTGTTTACCGGTGCTGCGATATGACTCCGAGCAGCGAGGATTGCGAACATTTGGGCATGAGAAACAGTCATACGGTGAAAATGCTTCCAAGACTCCGCCTTTCGTAGCCATCTCTCATGTGTAAGTATCATCTGCTCTGAATGTTAAAGAGCTGCTTCACTAACGGTTACTATAGGTGGGCCGATGGAAAGGGCAACCCGTTCGACAACTCTCTCCCGTATTGCCAGTTGGAACGAATTCAATCTCTCGTCGATGACCTGTGTGTTAATCATCTACCACCAAAGCTAGCACACGCTTCACCAGGTTTTTGGATGGACACCCTTTGTTGCATCGTTGGCGAAGATGAGGAGAGTAAGATTTACAAAAAGAGAAGCATACATTCTATGAGAGACATCTACGGAGAAAGCGTGGCTGTGCTCATCATCGATCCATGGCTCATGTCTATCTCGTCGAGCGCCTCAGTAAGTGAGATATGCTATCGCATATATGCATCAGGGTGGTCTCGACGCCTTTGGACCCATCAAGAAGGCTTCCTTGCGCGTGATGTGTACTATCAATTGCAGGATAAGCCTCTTAGGCTTCCTGACGTAGACGAGATGGCCAAGGAATACCAGAAAGAGATGTTGTACAAGGGGTACCCCCTTGGATTCCCACTGCAGGCGTCTGGAAAGACCAGTTTCTACTATACTACCGTAAAGACAATTGTGAACGGCATCCAAGAAGGTCGGATCCCCCAGGACAACAAATGGATTGTGTACGGCCACCTCGCCCAGTCTCTCGGATACAGATCAACCTCGAACATCGATGACGAATTGCTGTGCGTCGCATCGGTCATTGGGTCCAACGTCAAAGACTATTCCAAGGTGGAGGTAGAGAACAGCCCGCAGCGCACGGCTGAGCTGCGCATGAAAGCCTTCCTGGAGGAAATCGGTCGTTTCCGCCAGGGAATCATCTTTAATAATTACAAGCGTTTGACGATTCCTGGCTTTCGGTGGGCTCCCGTTTCCCTCCTTGGCCATCGTGCCTCTGGCCTCGGCGACCTTGAAGATTCCAAAGACTCTAAGATTGAGGACTACAGCAATTTGAACCTGAACGACATCCACGTGGAAGTCAGCTCTTTGAATGTAAAAGTCAACCTGAACAAATACATCCCGAAGGGACTAGGCATCGACCGGCGCCTCATGTCCGTCGTGATGAACGACAAAACCATTTTGCTTCCCACCGTAGGTCTGCCAGTGGACTACCCGGGATATGTCGTCAAATTCAACTCCAAGATACATGGTCTTACCATCAACATGGCCGAGCGCAGGTTCGGGTTGAAATACACCCCACTCCCGATCTCTCCGACTATATTCAAAGCACCCCCACTGCCAACGATGCCCAAAACACCTTCTTTCGGTAAGGTCCCCACGTTAGGGAAGACAAAGTTTGGAGGGTTTGGGAAAAGCACACCGCCCGCCAGCACCGTCCCAGTTGTTGAAGAAGTTGCACCCGTGGTTACAAAGCCAGCGGAATTACTTACATACAAGTATATTGTCCTTGTTGCCGAGAACGACGTGGATTGGGCTTACGATCGTGACTATGTCCTGATTTTACAAAGGCCATTGGGTGGAGACAGCTCACAGGAGTTTTTGGCTATGGTGGGACGAAAGTCGGTGGGTCCAGGGAAAAGGTATTGGGTTCAATCTCTCTGCTCTGCAATTGTGCGCGAAAAAGGCCCCAGTGATGATCGAAAAATCGATGCGGGAATTGACTACGTCGACGTGTCTACTTCCAACACGAATTGGGTTGTTACTTAACGCGGCTCGGACCCCAGATATTTACTTGGACTTGCTTCCCCTTATCTGTTATATTGTTATGTCCCAGCTTAGTTGCTCTATAGTCTAATTTTTCCGAAATGATGTCATAACTGATCTATTATTAGTGCGTAAATTGTTCCATTTCTTAGTAATAAGGAATTCATTTCGCCGATGTGCCTGTTCCTCGGGTAGCGATGTATAGAAACGTCCTAGCAATGCAATAACCCAAATGTTGAGGATCTTTCTCGCGTACTTCCTGAGTTAACTAACATAATAGCAAAATACTAGTATCTTTAGGTAATAAGATATAAACTTATAATGTACTCAGGATTCGGATTCTCACTACAACTATCGCGGGGGATCTACTATGTCGTAAAGACATTGTACCTGCTCCAACAATCCATCTGAACCGTTGAAGCGATTCACCGAGACTTCCACCCAAAGCTTCCCCTCGATTCTCGGATTTGGAATCCGCTTGTCAACTCGTCCAGGGACGGTTTTAGTAAGCTGAAACCCGCAGCTCATTACACGGTGCGCGGCAGAATCCACATAGTAGGTGGGAGGCTTATCGAGACGAGGTTGAGAACACCAGGTTGGATCGCACAATGTTTTTCCATTCGAATCGGCTGTAGAGCATACTTCGCCACATGAGACGGTTTCATCGTAGCAATTTGATAGCCATCCATGAATTTGTCCGTACAGGGAGCCATCTGTATTAATAAAATGTTGATTGTAGCTTGGAGCTTCATGCATACATCGATATGCCATCGAATAAGGTAGCATCGATATTGCCAGGAAAGATACCACGAAGCCGTTGAGGAGTGGTGTCGAACTATTTCGGCGTCTACTGCGGACAACTCGATCTGCGTGTACGCTAAACCTCTTCGAAACGGCAAATGCAATTTTGTATATCACCACGTCCAGAATGATCAGTAGCCAGAGTGACGCTAACCAGAATTTCTTCCACCAAAGTGCGTTGTGCTTGTAAATATTTCCAACTGCAACCAAACAATCCGGCGGGTATCGATCTGCCCATGCCCAGATATACCTAAAATCGCATTCGACTCCAGGTACAGTCACCTTTGTGGTCGTGGAACAAGCATCTTCAATGCGCGTGACATCAAGACAGTCGTTGCAGCCGTTGTAGCACAGACCGTATGCTTCATTCCGAGCGAGATTAATCCAGTGCTCTTCTCCTTGGCTGACCTGCGCTGTTTTCACGAGGCGGTACACGAACAGTGACCATCCGATGGCGAAGATGATAGCCACGAGGCTGGCGACTGTGCGCGAGGAAAAGTTCGGACCTAGGTTCATCTTGGCGTGTTGGAAAGAACTTTGTCGTCGCAAATCAACTCGGTGCTTTTAGTGCCCACGAGAGGTGAGAATGGTGGGAGAAGAGTCGTTAAGGGTTAGGTATGTCAGGCGCGAAAGGCTCTGATTGCTTTATCAATACTCCAAGGCTTTGTGGCTGAGTAACGCTTGAATACGGCCTGTTGTTGGATACATTTTTTTTGCTTGGCGGTTACTTGGACATACTGCCACATCAGCGAATTAGAAGATCTCATACGAGCTGCTTGCTGTTTCTGGCTGACCGGTTGAGCCTCCTCGCAACCCCGCGTCGGTGTCGCACGAGTCTTGGGGACCGGGCTGTTGATCTTTTCTTTTTCGCTCCTCGTCCGATACACAGCCTCCCACACGTGTGCGTACATCAATAGTACTCAAGTATTATCAATGTATGATCTTGCGGGTTGATTATTTAAATGTTGATGGCAACAAACATTTGTAGGTACCGCCCAAACGACCCCAAACGGAAGTATGATCGTGCAGGTGATGGTGTAGAAGGGCTGTCGCACAGATTTATGCCGCAAACTGGCCCCTCAAGCGACACCTGGGATCATCCAGGTGTCACGTGACTGGAATGTTACCCAATCTGATCATCGTCATATTTGTATTGTTGACCCATAGTCAATACAATAATACGAGATGTGGAAATAAAACAGGGATTAATTGACAATTTCGAAGCGATGAGCCGGATGTAAAATAAGTGCGTCGGCAAATGAAACAAAGCAATAATTTGTGGCGCTGCTTGCCATCGGTATCTTGGTTTAAACAGCGTCTAGCCTGCCGTTTTTCTTACCTTTGAGTAGACGATCATATCTCACGACGTAGAGGCTCGTACACATCTCGTCTAACGCAACAAAGTAGCCACACGCAATTTCGACGCGTCAACATATCAACACTGGCTTGATACTTGTGGCAGCTCGAAGTCCGCAATATCTATCGCAGGACGGATTTGTTCGCATACTTAGCTCAGCCAAATTTAACAGATTTTAATTGCTCGATATAGCACTAAAGTATCTCACAGCGAGTTTCATAAGTAATAATGTGATATCTAACCATTTAGAGGATAAACTTCACAAACCAAATTTCATTACCTAGTCTAAATCATATTCGAAAGCTGAGTAAACTGATATGGAAAATATTCACCACTAGAGACCATCCTGTTCGCCGATCACGCACTCACCCATTTGCCATTTCGTTTCTTAAATTTTTCGATCCTGTGGATGAAATGATAAAGTAAGATGGCTAATTTAAAGCCAAGGAGTGCAACACTTACCTATTCGCCAGAGATGATATCTCATCCTCCTCACCCGAATCAGTCCCATTGGCCTCGGCAATCTGGTGCCCGTTTGAGACATATGGCCTAGGCTCCCATTGCCATGGAAAACGGAAGGCGATCTTAATGTCCTTCTTCTCCGAAAATCGTCGGTAAGCAAGCGGGGCGTCCTCAATGCCTACTTCATTCGTGTAGATGAATCGGGGATTGACTCTGCCCGCCTCGACCAAGTGTTTGATCATCGGAATCAAGGAGTATGGATCAACAATACCAGCACGGAGAAGCAGCTGTTTCGTGAAAATAGTTCCAAAAGGCACAACAATATCCGCCGTGATCTTGCTCGCATTCGGAGCCCCAACAGATGATGACATTGTATTGTAGACGCCAACAATGCCGATGCCACCTCCAGTAGAAGTAATTTTAGAGGCCTCCTGGATGATGTAATTTGACTGTAGTTCCAGTTTCGGATTGACACATTCATAGCCACAACAGTCACAACTACGCATGACGCCCTCTGGCTCCATTGCAAGGATCTGCTCCGATGCGCTTCCTTTTTTAGTGTCCGCAAAGTTGATAGGGATAGCACCAATAGAAGCGGCTTTATCCAGACGTTCTTGTATGTGGTCAACCGAGTAGACTTTTGCAGCGCCGCGAACAAGGGCGAGGTGAGCACACAGAAGGCCAACAGGTCCAGCGCCAAAAACAGCGATGGATTCTCCGGCCTGGAACCCAGAACAATCGAGAGCTGTCCAGGCTGTTGGTAGAATGTCGGTCAGAAGTAGATAATCCAAATCATGGATGCTGTTCTTTGGAATTTTGACTAAGCTATCGTCCGCAAATGGTACCCGGACGAACTCAGCTATAAAACAGACAAGGGGTTAGCAATGACTACAAGTGTGGTGTTGACATTTAATGGCAAATACATACCTTGAGTGCCACCCAAGTTCCCTGTAAGCTGGCCATACCCGTACGATGAAAACTTGGGCAAAGCCGTGCTTTCGATCTCGAAATGTCCATCGTCAGGTATGCATGGGATAAGAACCCGATCGCCCACCTTGAACTCCTCTGTCGCCGGTCCAACTTCAGCTACAATACCAACGGCTTCGTGTCCCAAAGTGAAAGGGATGTCATCCCCGCCGAAAAATCCGTGGTAGACGTGAAGATCACTTCCGCAAAGTCCAGCGGTTGTTATTTGAATAATGGCATCTTCCGGCATCTGGATCGTGGGCTTGGGCCAATCTCGCACGGCCACTTCATAGGGTTTTCCTTCCCACACAACAGCACGCATGGTCGACACTTTCTGTTCGTTCATTATGAAGCCCAGAAAAATAAAGAAGAATGGAATTTGCGTCTTGCCAAAGTCTTTGTGACAAACGAGAAAAGCAACGTTGAGGTTTTGAATGTCATTAATAGGAACAGGAGATGTCTATCGGCCCTTTGTATACCGCAAGTTTGAGTTGGTCAAATGACTGCTCTCACCTAAGAAACTGTGCATGGGGTGAATTATTGGTCTTTCGTGGTGGCGTAGGGATGTGTAGGATGATCAGAATGTTTCACACTAGAATTGTTGGCTTACTTGAGACGTCGCCGCCAAGCGACCACCTTACTATATGGATACATGCTCTCCAACAGGACAATTTGTTTATAATATATAATATTTGGTTTTGCAATACACAATCACTACCTTCATACATGTGCTGAGACACTGTACGGTTTACTAGCCTCTCCAGTAAAGTGTGACGCAGATGCAAGATCAGTATTCTAGTTGGGGGTCTTACGTTTGGAATTGAAGAGTAGCTGACGGTGAAAGCGCGCATTGTGAGAGTTGAATCCTTCTAAATGCACATGACTCCCTTCGCATCAACTACATGCTGTGAGAACACAATATTGCCAAGTACTTGCAATATAGATAGGTAAGCTTCGAATGAACATAAAAGAAATCCCGGATGGTCTAGAAGTTTGAGAGACGGCCCCTGTACTCTTTCTCCGGAGTGGATTACCTCGGCACGAAGAGAGCACATTCCTACCTCTAGTAGCAGCTGGAGTTATACCCAGTATTGGAGCTGATAATGTAGCGGTGGTATCCATTTTTTAAGAAAACATACATATGACGAGCTGAAATTACAGCCGTGGCGCAGTGCCCCAGCTGACACAAATACAGGGAGCTGCGTCGAGACGCCGCATAGTACATACGAAGAGGTTGGGATACTCACTAATAAATTACAAATTGTGTCAAATGAATGAGATGCGTCTAAATCCCAATATGCAGAGAAATACAGTCAAGCGGACCCTCCAGATGTGCGTCGTCCCGATGCGCCACCCCTCTATAACCCTCAGTGCTGCGAATGAGTCAGCGTTTGAGTCAGCGTTCAGCCGCAACATAAAGGCAAGCTGGTTCTAAGAAATCCACCTCCCGGGAAATGTCTATATAAATAGTTACACTATGCTCAACTATCTTGCTCGATTTTTTTCTGACATAGATGTTACCAAAAACATTAAGTTGATTGTGCTGATCATAATCTCGAATTATACCATACCAGCAATGTTGTTGTGAAAACTATACCATATTTGGATACTTGAGAGAAAGAAATTGCAGGGTTTATTTCCAACCGAGCGCGTTCGGTTAGTTGTATTATCTCTAACAAGGATTCTAACAACGATGCGCAGGATTATGGTTTGGTATATTTCAGTACTACATTAAAATCTTTTTCGAAAATTTTGGATTGAAACCAAGCAGTGCATGCCGGATCAGCTACATCGGAACTTAAAAATATCTTATTATGGAGTACATAAACTCGTCTTTCATCGAATGTGTTGTTTACTTCTGCCAGCACCGTCTTCAATGTCCCTATAGTGGAGTACAGATACCAGAACGAAGCTGAGGTGTAGTGATGACAGAGTAACCGGGGTGTTGTAACGAGGTAAATTTTTCCGTAATCTGATGGGGAAATGGACTAACAATAATCACGTCAGTGAAGAATTCATGGAGTTATGAAGCCATACGCACCTGAGACTCCAGATATGGGTCCGTAATCCTTGAGCATTATCTCCGCGGTGTGAATGATCGGCGTCGCTAACGTGGAGCTAGCTATGTCTGGATAAACAACTAGCATCGACAGAGATAACAGAAGATTGGTTTTCCTCGTGGGATACAGGTACGCCCACCATAGGAAACCGATAGCGGAAAGAATGGACTGTTGGGAAGAGTCGAGTATGAATTTTGCTATAACTAACAGCTCTACCCTGGGCTTTCCCAGTCTCCATTACGTTTGTGGTCATTTTGATGGTCGCGGCCAGTACGTCACGAAGGAACATCAAAAGGTTGGATGGATGCATCATGTCTATATCGTGATATACGCCTGTTCTACAACAGCAAAATTACTCTTTTCTCAACCTTGCAGCGCTACATAGGAAGTCCATCATCAGATTTACGGTTCCTATATCATCATCAGAACTGCAACCATGCAACAAAGCGAACGTTGGGGATCAGACTAGTGCAATCATCCATGGGTACAGCGGTAAGCGGTTGCGGCTTGTTGGCATGTATCGATTGCCTTTTTTATGCGCCAAGTTGAGTTCGGCCGAAGCAATATGGAATGTACTGCGGCAATGCTTGCTTATTCGCGGGGGCTTCCAATGTGAGATTAGCGTACTGTTTCATTGTGGCGCGGTGATGGCAACCACTGGTGGTCTCCTTGTTTTCACTTCACCACACACGGAATCAGAACCTCGTGCCCTTCCCACACGATCACCATGGCATCTTCATCTCAATTTTCCAAGTATCCTGCATTCGGTGAAGACATACCCTCTGCACCATTGTCCCGAATCTTTTTAAAGAAACTAGTTGCAAATGATGTGGATGAGTGCAGTGCTTTGTTCGAGAGCTGTCGTTCACTGGGCTTTTTCTTGCTCGATCTCACTGGCGATGAAACTGGAGACGCTTTAGTCAAGGACATCGATAATCTCCTAGACCTGGCACTAAAGACTATGGAGCTACCAGTGGAGGAAAAGATGAAATACCATGCGAACCCGCCACAAAGGCTATTTGGGTATGAAATTTTTATTTGGATACTCGCTCTAGCGGAGGACTAACGCTCTCTAGATATAAATCGTTAGGCTTGATGAAGACCGAGACGAACCAGCCGGATCGCTGTGAATTTTTTATGCTTTCGCGGGACGAACTCAATGGGTTGCAGCATGCCCCACAATACCCAGAGCCTGTTTCCGCCAATTTACAAGCCTTTCAATCTTACCTCACGCATGCCCAGCCGATCATCGAATTGATTTGTCGAGTGCTTTCTACCAGTTTGGGACTTCCACTTTCCACGTTGCTTGAGAAGCAGAATCCGACATCTAGATCCGGTACATTGATACGACTTATAAAGTACCCGGCCGCTTTGACCGAAGCCGACCGCCGTACAGCTTTGTTGCCTCATACGGACATGGGTACCATTACGCTTCTTGCTGGCGTCCTTGGAGGACTGCAGATCCCCCGGCGCTCAAATTTCTCGGAGAATGGCACGCATGAAATCTGGGAGCATATCAAGCCTGAACCCAAATGTCTGGTTGTTAATATGGGCGACGCCATGGTGCAGTGGACAGGAGGGGTGTTGCGTTCAAGTGTCCATCGCGTCACCTACCCCCCTGGAGCGCAAGCCGCTCACGACCGATACAGTGTTGCTTATCTTGTCCGTGCATCAAGCGATGCTAATATGAGACGATTGAAAGGTGGTCGCATTCCCGATGAAGATGCCGATGGCAATTACGATGATGAAGACATACTTGCTGGCGAGTGGGAAAAGAAGAAGAACATGGCTTTGATATCGGGGACAGACTGTGCGAAAAGCACGGGTGGAAGTCTCATGAAAGGAGAGTAACCGAGATATGACAGCATAATCCATTTTGCGGACATATGTAGTTCGTGTTGATGGTTGTTGTTTCCAAGATCTGTGTATCCGAAAGTATCCGATGTTTGTAGTCTCAACGACTTAACGCATTTCAATGTTCACCATTTCTTCTATCCCGCCGTCCGTCTATCTTTGATTTACGCTTAATTGGCTTTCCCCGCAAGATTTCTATCCACGCTCCCAACGAAGCAAAAAGCGGACTGGCAAAAAACAAGTTACTTCAACTTTTCACATACCTTCATACCACTCACTTGCTGCTTAGTCTAGCAGAATGCACGGTAAAACTCGGGTATATAGTCCCGTCATGCAACTCAGCAATTAGCGCCCGCTTAATCTCAACCACCTCACCTCCTCTTATTGAAAAGACGCCCTCACTCTCCAGCAACATGTCAAGTATTGAAGAGCAGCAAAAAATTGTTCAGGAAACATGTCGCAGGTTTCTAAGCCTCCCCTTGTTATCAATCTCCAAGCAACAAGCACAGTCCTCTCGCAGAAAGGCTCCCAGAGGAGACGTAACAATCGACTACGCGACATTCCCCGCCCCACCCGAAAGTGATTTGAGAAATGCGTTATTCAAAATCATCGAGCAAATCAAGACCCCCGAACATGAGTTTATGTCACGCGAAGAGGTTTCTCAGGTCGACACGGACGTGGAGTTCATTCGAGGAAAAAACGCCATGAATGATTCTGTAATTCTGTACATTCACGGTGGAGCGCTCTAGTACAGTTCCCTCAAGTTTCTATACCATCTTGTCACTGACTTATAGTCAGTTTCTCCAGTCCAGCTGAGTATCGCGCCGCATCCGTACGTTTAGCCAATCTTACGGGAGCTGTGGTAGCCAGTACCTCTTATCGACTTTGCCCCCAAAACACCTTTCCCGTGCCACTTTTGGATCTTCTATCGGCTTACGCATGCTTAATGAATCCACCGGCTGCAGCATTGATTAGTAAAGGCTTCCCCGCACCAGTACAATCCTCTAAAATTGTTCTCGCTGCAAGCAGTGCAGGTGCCAACCTCGCATTGGGTCTGACGAAGTTTCTGTTGGAATTTAGCAAACTTGGAGAGCCCACTGTAATGTTTCACGGGCAGCGCATAAAGCTACCTGTCCCCGCAGGCATTGCTGTTGTCTCGGGCTGGTGTGACCAAACCGATTGCCTACCTTCCTGGTTGAACCCCAACAGCAAGGATTTTCTGACCCCCCTACAACCGGCTTTATGGCCCCAGTTTCCCTCTGATGACATATGGCCCAGCAAACCACCGCGCGAACACCCTTATACACGAGCAGTGAACCTCGACCATGAGCTCATCTCCCCTGCTGCTGTACGTGACTGGACAGGAGCTCCCCCAATGTGGTTCGCAGTGGGTGAGCTTGAGCGGGGCCATGATGGAAATGCTGTAGTAGCATACCGGGCAGCAAGTTGCGGTGTCCACGTCACCTGGACAGAATGGCAAGGCATGTGTCACGAATACATGATCGTTACGCGCGGCCTGCCACAAGCATCAAAAACATTCACTTTGTGGGCTGAGGCTTGCATGAAGTTCATCACCAGGGGTGTTTCGGGACTGGGACCTGGGAAAGCAGTTATTTATCGCATGCCGGACTGCGAAGAAGTCGATATAGAAGGTGGACTGCCTGGTCTTGAAATTCTCCCACACGAAAGCATTCGACGATTGATGCGCATAAGGAATAAGCAGAGACCAGTGTGGAACGGCAAGGCCACGGGGAACAACTCCAGAGAGACACGTCTGTAACCATGAAGATATACTTCGGTCATTCTTCTCAAATTTCGCCTTCAATATAACGAAACATTATCAGGAAAATGGGTCCACTCATTCAACTGTCCAACTCTGTTCTTCATCCAGAAATGTATTTTTCATGTGCGGCGAAAGGTTGTAATCCCAGACTTCAAATATAATCCATAGTGTCCCGTGTACCATCTTTTCCACATCATTTCTCCATGGCTGATCAACGTGTAATTACATTTTCGAGCGACATGACCTCCGGTCGCTCTTTGTGTCCTTCCCTCCGCTACAATACCGCAGACTGTACAGTTAACCATTCAGTATCAATTCTACCTTCATCATTTGTATCAAGTAGATTTTGGTAAGCTTTTTGGATCTTGATACTGGCAGAGCTCTGCTCCTGCCTCGGAAGTAACATGTTAACCGGAGTTAAATCGTCACTTGATGTATGTAGTTCTTTTGCTAATCACTTTGCGCACTATTGGAATACGGCTTACGTTTGACACACACCCAGGCGTGAAAATAGCCCGCACTTACACTACTTACTACTCCACATATAATGTTGAATGCAAGTTTTTCCCTACGTTGATTCTATTAGAGGTAAGTAGGATACTACTTTGTAGGAGGGTCCTTTGTGCCTAGCCCCGAAACAGCTTAGCCAGCCGACATTTCACGGGCCAAGAAATCGGCCCGTTAGCGTACCGCGCTGTCGGTACTTTAACACCGCCGCTAAGGCCGTGTGGATGAGATTCACACCCTCGAAGTATAACAGCGATGAAGCTACATATTTACGTCTCAACTTCCCCCTTCATAATTCCGCTTAAAAACCATGACAATCGAGCAGAAACAAGACGCGGCGGTCGCACCAACTACCATGTCTACTTCTACCTCGGAGAAGAACACAGACGGAGAGACAGAGGAAGCAATTTATCAAACTTCAACAGCACCAAGTCGACCAGAGAAGCCCGCTAGAAAATTGAAAGGAGTGAAATGGGTCATATGCGTTCTTTCAATTTTTTCGTCTGTATTTTTGTATGCGCTTGATAACACGATTGTTGCCACTATCCAGCCTGCCATCATTGATGATTTAGGCCACCTTGAAAAGCTACCATGGGTCTCGGTCGCATTTCAGGTATCATCTCTAGCGCTTGAGCTCACTTGGTATGTTCGTATTCAGATTTTGAGTTGCAATGGTGACTAATCCTCCTGTTACTACATGTAGGGGAAAGCTCTATGGGAAGTTCGATGGCAAAACCATGTTCCTGCTGTCAGTCTTCATATTTGAAGCAGGCTCCGCAGTCTGCGGATCTGCACCTACCATCGACGCCGAGATTGTTGGGAGGGCAATATGCGGCGCTGGAGGAATTGGGATATACATGGGCACCCTGAATCTCTTGTCCGCGACTACAAGTAGCAACGAGCGTCCGGTATATATCAGTTTGATGGGCATTTGTTGGGGAACAGGTACTGTTTTGGGGCCTGTTGTCGGCGGTGCATTTGCGGATAGTCCGACGGCCACTTGGCGTTGGTCTTTCTATATCAACCTGGTGATTGGCGCTGTTGCGGCTCCGGCCTACCTCCTGTTGCTTCCGCACACGAATACTCACCTTCGCGGAACGGAGCTTCTCAGTCGAGTTCGCGCCATCGACTGGGGTGGCACCATTCTCATCTCTGGCGCCATTGTCTCGGGGATCATGGGCGTAAATTTTGGTGGCGTTGTTTTTGCTTGGGGAAGCGGTGAAATCATTGGCTGTCTTGTCTGTTCAGGTTTCTTATGGACTCTTTTCGGGCTGCAGCAGAGTTACTCTATCTTCACCTCGCCGGAAGACCGAATCTTCCCATGCGACATTATCCGGAACTGGGAAGCCAATATCTTGTTTATACAAACGGCTTGTGGTATGGGTGCCACCGTGGTATTTATCTACTTCATTCCAGTGAGTCATTACATGTCCAGAGTTTGCCTTACACTAATTCTTCAGCTCTATTTTCAATTTGTTCAGAGTGACAAGGCCCTCGATGCAGGCATTCGACTTTTACCTAGCATCTTTCTCTTAATTTTCGGCAGCATCTTCACTGGAATCATGCTGGGAAAGGGATTTTGGTTCTTGCCGTTCGCCACCTTCGGCAGTATCCTAGTCATCGTTGGGGGTTCTCTCATGTACACCGACGTGGATGTCGACACTAGCGCAGCACCTATCTACGGTTACAGTGTCTTGATGGCTCTTGGCGCTGGTCTGTTCAGCCAAGGACCCATCTCTGTCATACAATCTTTGTTTCCTGCCGACCGCGTGGCCGACGCAACCGCATTCGTGGGTTTTGGGCAGGCTTTTGGTATCGCCATTATGCTTGCCATTGCCAACGCAGTCTTTTTGAACAAGGCCACGATTGGAATTCAGCATATTCTTCCGGACACACCACTGAGAGAGGTGCAGGCAGCGATTCGAGGGGTAGGAAGCGAGCTCTTCAGGAATTTGACTGGTGTTCAACGAACTGCCGTGCTTCAGACTGTTGTTGGCAGCATGAATAATGGCTATGTTCTCATCATCGTGGCAGGAGCGTTAACTTTGGTTTTGTGTCCTTTTTTGAAGCGTCAGAGGTGAGACTGGGCGCTGGGGAAAGAATTCGTTATACCGGGCGTAGCAAATGACTGTAAAACTATACGAATTGAAGGGCTGTTGGAGCTTGAAGATGATGATCATATAATAACGCACTGGAAATCATAAATAGGTAGAAGTTATTGGAATAGACGATGTTCTCATAGGAACCTAAATCCAAATCATATGCTCTTATTTTGTTTCCGATCAATAATCCTGAACAACTTCTTAGCAATAATGGATTTGCAGAGAAAAAAGATCGTAGGATGAAAGAAGCAGTGCAAACATGAGCCCAATTGTACGAGAAATCAAAGCGTATTAAAGTCGAAAGGGCCTAAGGCAGATTGCAAGTCAAAAGATAAATCCTCAACCATCGTGGTCGGAGGCACCTGTGTCATCCAATCTGCATTCGAATTCTCCAAAGACACCGGATACACCGCATCGCAGTCAAAGCTCACTAAATCCGATAAACTCGTAGGTAACGACGTGCACCAGTTTAGCGTATCAGGTGTCAACGATGGTACTGACTCCGGGACTTTCGAGGCGGTAGAGAGAAGTTGCGACAAAGTCCTTGCCCCGGACGCAGCCATATCGCTAACTTCTGCCAGCATCTGCAGCCGATCCAATCCCTTTTCTACGGCTTTTAACAATTGTTTTCGAGTCACTCGGCCGACATCAAAATCTAGAAAGGTATCAGAGCCATTCTCATTGAAAGTAAAGGTTGTATGGGCATAAATGGTCAACAAAAGGACAGAAGCCTCGAAAGTGTTGAAAATGATAGCTGCGAACCGTGTATGAAAGCTTTGGAACATGGAGTGCAGAGCAGAGATAGCCTCCAACTCCTTTAGCGCAGCTGTCGCTAGTACTTTCTTTTGTGCCTGGAGTAGGACTTGCTTGTATTGGGGTAAGCATGCGACCTGGCTCGGTTTCAGGAGCAACAGTGGTCGGAAATTCCAACAGATGAAATCGAAGATTGCAATATGCAGGAACTGTCTTTGCATGGCTAACCTTGGTAGATGCTTGTCCCACTCTGTATTCGGCTTTAGAGATAAGGCTGGTGGTACGCTTGGTAAGTATTCCGTGCAGAACAGCTCATATCTTTGTTCGGCTTGCGTGGGATCGTATTCAGAATTCCGGGTATTTCCAAACTTTCTCCAAAATCTAGACAAGTTGATTTGCACGAGCCGTTCTGTAAACAATTCGGGCGCACTAGATGGAAGAGTTGCGTCGTCACTATCCGTAGCAAGGCGCATGCGAGGCAACATATCAGCGACAAGGTTGTCGGGTAGGAATGGAACGCGATCGAGCTGTCTGGATAAATGACTATGTTCAAGTAATGTTAGAGTAATTTTCTGACTGAAGAACAGGAAAAATTTACCTGTCGAAAATGTACAGACTGCAAAAAACCCTGCGCCGCATCTCCTTTTCCAATCCACAGTTGTTGTCGCAAGGATAGGAGGGATCTCTTTGAATGCCGGCCTTCTGCGCGGCTTGGCTCGCAGAGGCGACTCCTTCCCAGAATTGGTCTGTCCTCCCTTCGCATGAAGATTTTATGGCGTCAAATAAAAGATGTTGAACACGGACCAAGGAGCCTTTCCAATCCAAAATCACGCAGGCATTCGCAAGCTTATCTCCGACCTCAGAACATGAGCTGCGGATCTCAGGAAGAGAAAGGCCGTGGATGCTGTCGTAGGTGTGTGAAGGCGAGGGAAGGAAGTGCGCCGTGTATGAACATACACGGAGGATAAGAACCGCGAACTCGATGTCAATAGTAGATAAGGGTCTATCCTTGAGCCACCATTGCATATAGGAAGATAGAAAACTGGGCGAATGGACGAGTTGTTTCATCCTAATCCATTCAAAAATTAGAAGCTGAGTCCAAATGTGGGCGCGCATGAAACGTAGAGAGCATTGCTTCTATCAGACAAAGCCAATGACTTACCAATTTAACTCAGAGACGAAATATTGCACGAGGAAATCAAGAACTTGCCGCCGCGGCATTTTCTCAAGATCCCGCTGAACGGATTCCATAATACTTGGCACTGCACCTTCACCAGTTGCAAGCGTATCACCTAAGCTGTTAGAATTCCACTTGACACGCGGATTAGTCTCCAGATATTTAGCTCATGTGCATTGTGACCTTTTCACTCACCATCTTGAGTAACGCCATGGTGTTCGATTTGGAATCCTCAAAATATCCAAATGACTCAGTGAGCTTCGATTGTTGATCATTTGAGCGAGGCGCAGCATTGTACGGTGCGAAGGATAGTGTATTGAAATCCTCGATACCACGTTGTATCCTAGAGTGCTGGGGATGTTCCGAGACGTGAGATCCATTCTCTCTCACCAGAGGCAGCGCACTCAGAAACTGAGCCACTGGTGGAACGTCGTACACACATTGCTCCGGTCTTCGTCGTTGCGTACAGTGATTGCAAGGATAGCGCCGGTCGCACTTGGTAAAAGGATTTAGCATTGGCCATTCAATTTGGAACAGGATCTCACACTTTCTGCTTTCGATTGTAGCAGGATTGGCACGTCAACACGCGGCGTTTTCTGCCCGAATTTTGCATGTCGGAGCGCTTGAATAGAGGCAAAGCGCGACCAAAAGCAGTAGAAGAAGCAGTCGAGGCAAGCGGTGAAATTGAATGGCATAGCACCCCACTTGTATGATCTTTGTCGCATGATCAGCACTAGCTGGGTAGTTCTTTTAAGGCGTCAATGTCGCGAAAACGCGCATGGCCGAGGAAGGCTCCTAGCACTTATATCCGTTATCTCCGGATATTCCCGGGCACGCCACCCCATAAATCATATAAGTCAACAGCTAAAGACATTCAACATTCCGACAAACTATCAGTTCCTATCTTGCAGCTAAATATCAATGTCTTCAATCCTCCTAGTCGGCGGCAACGGCTCATTAGCACGCACTATCACCACAAGGTTTTCAGCCAAAGGCATCACAATGCATTCCGTGATTCGCAACCAGTCCCGTCTCCCATCTCCAAACTCTTGGTGCTTCACCCATCGTCCAATCTGTCGAGGATTCAAGTGTCTCCGACTTTGTCAAATTGATCAAACATGTCAGACCCGATGCCGTCATCTGGAGCGCCGGTGCCGGCGGTGGAAGCGCCAGCGCTGTACGTCTCAGACGTGTCGATACAGAGGGGCATATAAAGGTCGTGGACGCGGTAGCCCAGGCTGCGGAAGAAGCAGGAACGACGAGGAGATACATCACCATCTCATCGCTGGAGGTGAGGGACGAAGTAAACAAACCTGTGCCAGATTGGTACGATGAAGACGATCGAGAATACAGTAAATGGGCGTGGCCTTCGTTTAGACCATATTTCCAGGCCAGAATGGCTTCTGATAAGGATCTGGTAGAACGGAACGGGCAACGAAAGCTGGATTACACCATCGTTAGGCCAGGTTGGATGAGCGTGAAACCGGGCACAGGAAGGATTGGAGCCGGGAAATGCAAAATCACTGGACAAGTAAGCAGAGAAGACGTTGCAAGTGTGCTCGAAGTCTGTTTGGAAGGTAGAAAAACGATAGGTTTGGCATTTGATGTTGCGAGCGGAGATGTGCCTATCGAAGTAGCGGTAAACAATGCTGAGGATAGCTTCAAAGGATACTTTTAGACTTCAATTACTCTGCGAAGTGGACATTAGTCTTCTTTTACATGTTGATCTTAAGAATAAACTGTCAAGGTAGTGCATGAACTAAACCACAGATTGCATAGGCTATAGACGATTTTAATATAGTACGAATACTACCTAGGCTGTCTAGTACCCACAGAGTGCATGGACGAAAGTGACTAGCTGAAGGTATTGAGATAATAAATAACTATAAATAAGTTGTACTTCTAGGGCGTGCCTAGGTGCTGGTTATTGCTCTATCTGTTAGTATGTAAGCTGACTGTAGTTGAATGCTTACCGGAAACGCCAGTATCCAATCGCCTTTTACATTATGTGTAGCTTAAAATTCCGATAATTAGATCACTAATCAGTATTTTACGTGTAACCTGATCAGGCGCGCAGGTCCTGTCCGTCTTACAGGGACTAAAATAATGGTTTTCATCAGTATCTGTTGTGGCACAGCCCCTCAACATCTTTAACGATGCCTGGAGAATTAGTCCTGTACGCACTTCGCTGGATTGAGCGTTCCTGCCTGATGCGAATTGAAATAGAATTCCTCGCCGAAGTCATTCTACAACCGTATTTCATTTTGAAGGATATGTACAATGAAAATACACTTTTCCGTCAAATGATGAGTGGAACATACAGAAAGTCCCAATGGTATATGTAGCATTCATGTGAATAGGCGTCCCATCTCAGCACAGCTATGGTAAGGCTTGGTAAAAGATTGGGTCACATGAATGACGTGCGGCGCAACTGCTTTTGTAACTGATACTATGCCATAGATGGCCTCGAATCACAGTCTCCCTTGGATATGGCCATGGTATATAAATCAGAGCCGCATCGTCAAATCAGTACACCAATCTCCCAACTCAGACTCACGTTTAGGTTTCTCTAAGAGTACCGAAGATCAGTGTCTATTCAAACATATCCTTTCAGCCCTCATGTCGTCTCAGGCCAGAACTATGCGAGCTGTTCTATGGGAAGGTGAGGTCGAGCACGTGGCGGTTAAAGATGTGCCCATTCCCACTATCAAACACCCCGAAGACGTTATTGTACGCATTACCATGGCTGCACTCTGTGGAACCGACTTGCACATCTACAGTGGTGAACTTGGCAGCAAAACGGTGCCCTGGATTCTTGGTCATGAAGCAGTCGGCGTCATCACCGCGGTCGGAAGTGCAGTCGACGCCTTCAACGTTGGCGATAAAGTGGTCATTCCTGATGCTCCAAGTTCAGGAGAGCTTGAAGTTGAGGAAACAGCGACTTTGTTCGGCAATATTCATAATGGCTTTTATGGATTTGGAGAAGATTTTGGTCCAGGTTTGGGTGGCTGTCAAGGTATGAGGGACTGAGGACAGCCGCAGTATACGAATGCTGATCCTGGTAATAGCTGAGTACGTTCGTGTCCCGTTTGCAGACGAATCCCTCATCAAGATCCCACAAAACCCCGATGTGGATGACCGCGACTACTTGCTTATAAGCGATATTTGGTCGACCGCATGGAAGTGCCTTGATCTCTCCGGATTTCAGCCCGCCGAATCCGTAGCCGTCTTCGGTGCTGGCCCCGTAGGTCTTCTTTGCGCGTACTCTGCACTTCTGCGCGGCGCCAGCGTCGTATACTCAATTGATCACGTCCCGTCGCGACTGAACGCGGCTAAGTCAATCGGGGCCATTCCGATCAACTTTACAAAAGGCGATCCAGCAACGCAGATCCTCTCAATGAGGCCATCAGGCGTTCATCGAGTCTGCGAGTGTGTTGGGGCCGGACCAGCCCTCAACCCGAAGTTGGAACGACAGCCTGATTACATTATAAACCAGGCCGTTGCGATGGCTTCGGTCAATGGAGGGATCGGAATCATAGGCGGCTACACGGCTCTGCCGGACACTGAAGGAACGCCTCGCGGTCATAATATTCCTACTAATATATCGATTTCAATCTCCGACCTCCAGGCCAAAGCGCTCACTCTATCGGGAGCAGCTGTAGATTCCAAGATTCTCTGGCCGCAGCTGTTAGGTCTTCTGGAAACGGGCAGGGCGCGACCTAGTTTTGTATTCTCGAACGAGATTGATATTGAAGAGGCCCCCAAGGCGTATGAGAGGTTTTTCATGAGGAAGGAAATCAAGACTCTCATCAAATTCAATCGGAAAAAGGAGAGCGAGTTCTAATGTGTGGGCTCCTACATTTTTATAATCAATATCTTGTAGAATAGAAGCCAAGGAATTAGTGTGTAAGTCCTACTGAGATGCAGCGCGAGGGGTCAGGGTTATCGGTACATTATGCAACATTTCAGGGACAATTGTCATGCATTGTAACAGATCGATATACGTACCATAGAATTTTTTTACGTTGACTGATAATTCAGAATATGTTTGTTGTGCAGACTTGGTGCCCTTCATAGCGAGTGTAGAGTCAACGCTGACTCCAGACTATCATCATGGTCAGTCACGCCAACCACATGATTGGCGTTAAAAAGTCAGTACACAAATCAATGGATTTATATGGCTGGTTTTAACGTCGCTGCTGATATTTCTGCTGATGTTGATATTGCTGCTAATGGCGACTGTCCTGCTGATACCGCTGCTAACGATTATTATTGCTGGCACTAAGAGGGAAATCAGCAAATCCTGTTCTCACGACAGTTCAACCTTCAAACTTCTTTCCTAAAAGCCCTTTGTGTCTAAACAAGGGTAGCTGGTTTGCAGGTAATACTTTATTAACCATGCCTGAAGTCCTCATTCGATTTCGGTTCCAGCCTCCAGGGGACTGGCTGGTAGGTAAGTCGGCTAGTTTCCATCTACCATTTTCAACGCTACATTTCACAAGCAACCAGCACAATCCATCAACAATTTTCTCACTGCAAAGGGCATCTTGGTTCACGAAGAGATCAAGATTGTGTATCGTAGCGAGAAAATCCATTTGCTCGCGATATCAGCACAATATATTATTCAAGCGGTGTCTTAGCTGAGGACTTGCACAACGTAAGTTGAGGAACCACGTGTTATCTAAAACAAAAATAGGAAATATGGAAAAACTCCAACAAAAGAAATTCTAAAACTGAAACTGAAACTGCTATCCATACCGCTCACCTAGTACATATCAACGGCAAGCTGCTTGTTCTTTGAAGCGACATCCGGCACCCCAGTTCCTCCTACAATATACGCTTTCGACTGGCCCACCACTTGGTTCAAGTAATCAATCGCAGCTTGGTTTGGTCCACCATTCCAGTTCCCAACGGTAGTATCGGTTGCGCGCTCTCCGTTTGGCTTATTCCGAATCGCAGCATCCGGCGCTCCTGATACCACGTCGTTGGTGAACCCATTCATGACGTTGCTTCCATCAGTGGAGGCGATGGTGGCGGCCCCATCGCATCCCTGCTGCAAACTAATATCTCCATGAGCACCGTGATCATCAGCAGCTTCAAGTTGGAACTCGACCCAGGTACAGGGGAGGTCCGTCCCACGCTGCAAACGGCCTTTGAACGAAGCAGGCAGATCCACGAACTGATACTGGCCTGGCTGTAATTTGACAGACTTCAAAGGGTGGTCGAAGTTGGCGCCGGCTTCTCCATTACCATTCCAGTAGTTGTCATAGAAGAAATATTCGCACTCTCTTCCTGACTTGTTAGTGAGATGGATGCCGGGACCTTGATCATTGGACGCATCCATCGCTTGGAAGACCTGATCGTCCACCGAGTTAACTTTCACGAAGGCTTCAGGGGATGCATCTCTATGATAAAAAAATCAATAAATTGATGTATTGCGTAGGACTAAACTACAGAGAGCTTACGCAGGCGTGCAATCGTCATCGTTGTAGCAGATGAGAATATCCGTGCTACCCTGAGCGGCAGAGCTCTTTTTATCAAACAATGTTAGCTACGTCAGGACATGCGGAGCGAAGAAAACTTACCTGAGCATTGTCGTTGGCATTGCCAGGGCTACCACCCCAAGCACCAACGCCGATGTAAGTTCTGCCATCGGCAAAGCTCCTGACAAAATTTTCGAGGTTGGGGTGGTCTTTAGGGGCATCGATGCGGACGACACGCCCATTGTCCTCATGAACACAGTCTCTCAAGCTATCCTTGGTTCCCTGGTCGGCCCGGTTCCAAGCATCGTTCAAATTCTGCATGAATCGAGGATCGCCCTTACGAGTGCCTGGGTTGTTCACCTGTTGGACGATCATGTTGCCACCGGCACCGCAGATGTTGCTTAGGTCGATAAAGTCGTTGCCTCCAAAGCCACACTTGGTGATCTCCGCCTGTTCACCAATTTGGCCGTCGTGAATGGCGATAATGGCACCGGAGGAGCCATCTTGGGCTTGAATCTGGGCTTCAGAGTTGGGTCCGACAACGATGTCCTGGTTGTTGTTCCATCCGTGGACTTGGAACAGCTGGTCATGACCAGACATGTTACGAACGAAGATAGTGTGACTCATGGTGAGAATAATAAAGCTTTAGAAAGTTTGTAGAGTGGATTTTGAAGAATGAGAATGTGCTTTTCAAGTGTTGATTGATGAATTGGTGATGAGTTGGTGATGATGCTGATATCTGAAGATGGCCTCAGTCACCCTCTTTTATATGGAAGATTGCGAACTCCAGGTTCACAATCTCACAGCTCTGTATTTTGAGCTACAAGGCAATGCATGGCGTAGCAATTAGCACATGATAGCTTCTGAGTGAGGCACTGGAACCGACCATACAGCTGAGAATTGTTATGCTAGGCATATCTTATGGCGATGCACGGCGTAGCATTGAGCACATGATATTACATGCTCAAGGCATCCAAATCACTTTTGCAGCTGAGTGTTTCTCTGTTAAACGTATTATGAGGAATAACATGGCGAAGTACGGCGTAGCATTTAGCACCTGATGGCTTATGTGTATGGCACCCACACCGTCTGTACAGCTGAAAATTACTATTTTAGATATTGCCATATTCACTGCAACATGAGTTCATGAACCTTGACATGGTGTTTGAACAAGGCGGTGAATCCTTTGTAATGTGGTTCAGCTACGGTATTGCGCATCTTTAATTCACTCGAAGCGAAAGCTTGAAGATAACCCTTACTCATCTTGAGCGAGACTTTATCTGTTAAAGCACATTATCGCTCGTTAAATCTGAACCTGCAGCAGTGATATGAGCCACACTTTCGTGTACAAATTGGTTCCTCGCCTAAGACCTGAAGATGTCAAGAGCTGCCAGTTCGGCATACCCCTATGTACTGACTTTACTTTACTCCTACAGCTCCGCCAGCTTCACATAAGATTCCAATAATCGCGCAACACAGTCAGATTCCCGCAATACCAAAAGTGCAGTGAATCCCTTAGACCTGCGGCGTAGTCAAATTCCCATAATAGCAGAAGTGTGGCTGATCCCTCGGACTCGCGGCGTAGTCACGTGGTAGTCTGACGGGGGCCTTGTGCTCAGCCATACGCACAGGGGTCCTTCGGCGCTGCATTCGACCGACAATGCATCATTTATTCAATGCATCTGGGAGCAAGAGTATAGAAGAAGAACAGTTTCCCTCAATACAAAGGACACAACGCTCACCAGCATCGCACAACTTCGTCCACACCTTCAATACCAGTCAATCAAAGCTTCTTCTTTTCTCAAACTATCATTCCTACACCTTCAAAAATGGTTGTCAAAAAGCGCTCCCTTCTTTGGGACTACACAAATACCAATGAGTGTGCAGGGCAAATGGACCAAGTCAACTTCGACGGCCCCATATCCTCTGTCTCTAACTGGAACGCCTGGGTCCCACCGGAACTCAAAGGGCGTGTTCCCTTCCGTCCCATGATTCACCTCGAGCGTGAGCTTAATGGAAATGAATGGCAGTGGATTCAGGACTCCGACCAGCCAATCATCCACTTCTTTAATGAGCCTGAGAGGAATGGCATCGACCCTCAGAAGGCCGCTGATTACTGGCACAACCAGGTAAGTTCTTTATTACATGCAACGAAGTGAATAAACCTAACAATATATGAAGGTTATTCCCAATCTTCGAAACCAACGCCAGAAGCAGCTAGTCTCACCCTCTTGCGCTTCGGACCCCAACGGTCAAAATTGGATCTCAGAATGGATGAATCTCGTTCAGGACTCCGCGCCCGATTTCCTCGGTATCCACTGGTACGGAAATTCCGCCGATGAAGCCAAGAGATACATCGAAGATATGCACAACAAGTTTCCCAACCAAAGGATCATTGTCTCTGAGATCGCCTGTATTAGCAGGGATGGAAACGAGTGCTATCAGTTCACAAAGGAGATGTGCAACTGGATGGATGGGCAAGACTATATTTTCGAATATGCCTTCTTTGGATGCATGAAGAATATGCCAGATGATTTCGTGAGTCCTGCGGCTAGGTTGATGAATCCAGATGGTAGTTTTACCGATCTCATGTATAAGTACATGTGTGATCAGCCAATCAACTAGATCGGTTGGACATTCTGGTCAATCGAGGCAGGCTTGTAGGTATGCTCTGTTTATTCTATCTCTTTGCAGTTTTTTCGCTCGCTTAATAATGACATATTCTCCTCGTTGCGCATGGCATGACGTCTTTGGTGATTCCCGTCGTTGTGTCGGTTGTTGTAGCATTTTCAATGTTTCCCCCCTTGTCAAATTGCATTTCCTCACTCGATGCATGGAGCCAGGCCAGTATGCTATCAGCTTCTATCTCAAATTTTCCATAATATTCTCAAAGTCCGCGAATAGTCTTGGTTTCACTGTGACGAGGACGCATAGGCTGAAACTGCTAAAGAGTTGAAAATCGAGCTATGAAATGGGTGTGTTCAAGCGAGGCTGCTTTGGTTGCCTCCGCTTTCGGATACAACTTCGCTTCAGGCTTGTGGTTTTCGGAAACGATTGTCTTTCCTCACATCTAATAACTACAGATGGGAAAATCCGTAAATCTAAGAATTACTGCTTTCTCTAGCTCCAGTACCCTCATTGTGGGCAACGAGGCCTTGAGCGCAGAGCCCTGCAGGATCTTGCTTCGAAGTGGACCACCAGACCGACTGGTAAACGGCTATGGGCCTACATAGTGTACCATCCCCTGGCGCAAGCACATAGTCATGGTTGAGGTTGTAGCTGCAGGACATATACTAATCGGAAAAATCCTTTTCCAGACTCCGGAAACAGTGTTTGAAGAACTCACGAGAGACACAGAGGGTGAGCCATGCCTTGGGGGTCAAGTCTTTTCCACTGGGTATCTGAATGACCAGAAAGCAGCACAAAACACTTTCATCACGATGCCAGCGAGTGAGAGTGGTGCTGATCCCGTCCGAATATATCGTACTGGCAACTTAGTATGCAGAGACGTCGCAAACAATTTGATAGGTCTCCGCCGCAATGACCGTTGAGTTCAACATTAGGGCCATCGCGTTGCACTGGATATTGTCGAAACTGAGCTCTGTCATACAGGCCTAATTGCCGCAGCCGTCACAGTGAAGGTGACACCACCAAGCTTCAATTCTGCCATTCTAGTGGCCTCTATTACCTATCGTTCTCCAGACGCAAGCCATGATGAGATTTTCGCAGCAGCGAGGGCGCGGCTTCCGAGTTACATCAGTTGCAGTTTCAGATATCTTATAGTACCGCAATAGTAAGGGCTATCACTACCTATACGAAAGAAAAAAAAAATATTATAAAACAAATCACAAAAGCGAAGAACAAGAACGATAAGTTGGAAATCATGCCGAGGTCGAAATGATCGGTTTATCATATCCGGACTCTCTGGAAGAGTTACAAAGAGGATTGGAGAGCGGCTGAACTTAGACTGAAGCCTTTACTGCCGATGCCGGAAGAACATTTTCTTGGAGAACTGACACGCGTCGAAGTATACAAAGAAATGGCTCGATTCAAACAGGACAACACCACAATGGCACTTATGAAAACTGAAGAATGGAAGTCGCTCAGGGGCTCGGCGATCAATGAGGCAGATCTTAAGCCTTATGTACAATTCTTAATGGCGGAACACTAGAGTTATCTTTTGAAATTTATGGAAATCTCATTCATTCCTTGTGTTCTAGGGGTGCGTTCCAAGATCATGTCACGCTTGTTACCATGCCACAATATCATACCTGACAGGAGCAACGAGTTACGGATCTTTCCATGTCAACGTGAAGGCCACCAAAGCGAAGAATATTTTCAACTTCAGAATCGGTGGGGAAGACGTGGTGGGTGCTTTCAACACTGCTTTTGCGAAATTTGGTAAAATGGAAAGTGGGGGAGAGCGTTGATCCGTCGCCTACTGATTTATAGACAATTTTCCGAATGGTTCTCATTTCTACTAGTTTTCCTACCTGCGAATAACGATCACACACCCACCTGTTTACAAAATTCATCTTCTTGGCGCCTGATTACCGCATCTCTCTATCATGTTTGAACCCCTAGTATTTATTTTTCCTATCAACATAAAGTCCAACACTATTTTATTGGCCTATTCCTCGTAACATATATGCTCCCCATCTGGACCATTGCATACATGCCCGTAAACATGATCCCTAATGAACGCATATAAACCTTCGTAATAAGGATAGTCGCTAGCCACCGTTCCCGGTTCCCATGAATTCTCCTCCTTTAGCGAATTTACGAATTGTTCCTCGAAAACTCGTCTCTGCTCACTTTCAGGCGGCCCCCAAGCATACCCAATTTGCCGCTCCAGCTTTTCCGTTTCGTCGTAGCCGCGATCAATACGCTGCTGTTGTACTTCCATCGCCACTTTCTCAGCCTCAGGAGTATGTTTGTAGGGTAAGAGCTCCTTCATGCTACCTTGGTTAATTCTCCATCGGGATTCGAAACGGCCGTGCCAATCATAGCTAGCATCATCGAGGTGTTTTTCCCATTCTTCTCGGTTTGTAAAGACGGCGTCGCAGTCCATGCGCGGGCAGTGGATTTTGCCCTCCACCGCGTAGCGTGCGTATGACTCGATTCTCAGCCAGTCAAGCCCACGTGTATCCAGTAGCAAATCATGTTGCCGCCGTCGGAGAGTGATGATGGCGCCCAGTCCTGATGATTCTGTGAATTTTCGCGGTGGGAGGAGAACGCGTGTTGGCGCCCAGTCCTCATCCACAACTTCCCATGCCCTATTCAAGTCTGCTGGCACCGAATACAGTGTGTAATGCCTAGGAAATCCAGTCTTTTTGGATGCAAGGGCAACGAGGACAGTGATGTGGCTAGGAGCGCATTGTACGGCCTTGCCTATATCAGAGTACGTATAAGGTCCCCACAAGGCAAAGCCACGCAGCACCAAGTTCTCGATAGCTGGAAAGACCTTGCCTATTCTGGTCCAGAAATCCTGCGCTTTGTGGACCACGCTTTCTTTGTCATCGTCGCAGAATCGCCACTCAATTCTGTCAATATCAAATTCAACCCTTTTAACAAGGCTTGCGAACTGTAGATCATGCTCAAGAACAGCACGTTTAGCGTCCCAAAACGTGGCGGATCGGTCGTAACTGTACCAATGGTCTGTATACAACCAAAACCTTGAATACGCAGGCCCCCGTGTACGCGAGCATGTTCGCATTAGCTGGAAAAGCGTTGGTGCATCGCATTGGTCGTATACCATGAGTTGGACCTCGGCTGGTAAGTCGAAAAATGGAAAAACTTGTGTTTGTTGAGGCGGTGGCTGCGTCTTTACAAAGTTGTGAAAAGGGATAGAGACTTCAAAGTCGTAGTCCATGTGAAGATCCATATGCCATGCCATGATTGTGAGCAGTGTTCGAAGGAGAATGATGTGTAGCAAAGTTGCAGCACGAAAGCTTTTGAAAAGTTGCCGCTGCGCCGCGATTGTTGCCTAGGCGACCTGCACAAGCCACCCGCAAGCTATTTAATGCTGTGACAAATATTTCCATGTGTGTATATCCTACCCATAGATACTTCCCGTAATACGTAAGTTGATACCGCAAATAATTTAAGTTGGTGGTTTACGATCAACAAGATAATCCAATTAATAATTCAGATATAGAGTACCTTTTGACCGCAGACGTGAATAGTGCGCAGCTGATCTGTCGCGCCCCCACTTATCAGTAATTTAGTCAAGCAAATCGGCGATACCTCTACACGTTGAGTCTTTTATAGAAAAGCCTCTGAGCAGGAGACAGTTTAAGGTATTAGGTCATGAAACATCAAAATAGTCCAACTCGGTTTGTTTAATGTGGGGGCGGGTCACTCTGCTGGTCGCTGGATTAACTAATAGAAGATAACGAATGCGAACTTCTAGCTGGCTAAAGTCATTTAATTCAGACTACTGCTACTCTTTGATGACCCTTACGACCATGAATCTCACCGGATCAATAAGCACACTGTGCTGACATGAGGAGTTGTTGGTGGGCATCTGCGGCGCCGACGCCTATACCCCAAAGATAATTAAGTCAGATACTAACCTTTTTGAGATGTTCTTCAATCGTGCACGCAAGAAAACACTGGACTGTTTCTCACGCGGCACGCATGGAAATGGTCTCTGAGCATACAATCTCCAATGGTAAACTGGCATTTCCAATAAAAGCAAAAGAGAGAACGCCATCACCTACATGGACCATATCCTGCAACGGCCGGTGCGAAAATATCTACATCATCTCGTACAGTTCGCCGCCTTTATTGCCATAAGGAAGTGAGAAACACGTAAGAATTGGTAAATGCAGTTAATCCATTGGACGAATTTTTCTTCGCTAGTATACAACCTCAATTCCGGTGACAGGAGATGGTACATGTACAGGAAGAGAGAAGAGATAAGCTCGGTTGAACATAATCGGATGCCAAGTTAGTATGTCGATAACTAATTGAGAGTCTCTTTCCGCCACAAATGGGAACTGGACATGAGTTTTCACATGACCCACTGCAACTGCTAGATCATGCCATGGTTTGTGTCCCTTGCCAATTTTCGTAGTCGGGGATGTATAAAGCACTGGGTCTCCAGTACCGTAAGAATAACCAGTAAACGGACGCAGCTTCTCCACCTCTTTATGCATCGAGACCCACCGTGATGGATAACGGACTAAAGATACGATTCGTCATTGTTGGAGGCGGCCTAGCAGGATTGGGCGCCGCAATCGCATTGCGCAGGGCTGGCCATGAAGTGACTCTGCTCGAGGCCAAAAAAGAGTTCATCGAGGTTAGAAGATAGCCCGTTCACCAATTATCTGAGGATATCAACCCTCGATCGAATATTTCTCAATAGCTGAAGCTGACTATCTTTTGGGGCGCTTTCAGCTTGGAGCGGGGATACAGTTACCGCCTAATTCCACCAAGATTTTTCGGCAATGGAACATTCTGGACGCGATACTCCAACATTCTAGCCAGCCGCATGTTATCCATCTCCGTTCCTATGCCGGGCATATCTTGTCAACGACGGATCTTATCCCCAATGTGGAGGACAACTTTGGAGCCCCGCATCTGGTTATCCACAGGGGAGATCTTTTACGAGTCCTCAAAGAACATGCAAGCGCCCTGGGAGCTGAGCTAATTACGGACGCCGCCATCCATTCTATCGATTTTCAGGCCGCCAGGGTCTACACAGCCGATGGGCGTCAGTTCTCAGGCGATGTGGTCATCGGCGCTGATGGTGAGCATAGCACGTGTAGGCGTGCGCTCTCTGATGGCACCAGCGAGGCAACCCACACGCCATCAGGCAAACTTGCATGTCGCTTCAGTCTCCCTTCTACTTCAGTATCCAACAGCCCCAGTCTATCGCATCTTGTAAGCCCCGCTAAAATAACCGCGTGGCTTGGACCCCAGACCCACGTTGTGTCCTACAATCTAGAAGCTCGGAACGTGTTCAACGTGGTGGCTATATTGCCAGATGTCGCCATACTCCGGGATTTAAGCTGCCAAGCGACGTCCATTGGACCCATCCAAGTGTCACCTACGCCGTTGGTTAATTTCTTTAAGGATTGGAATCCCGAACTGCACGAGCTTTTGCAGCAACAGACAGGGCACTGTCTCGCTTGGAGGCTGACAGCGCATCCTACCATGCAGACCATACTGCATTCAGCGGGGAAGTTTGTCTTGATTGGTGACGCCGCTCATGCAATGCCGCCACACCTGTAAGTCTCACTCCATCAATCGTACTCTTCCTCCATGTGTACATAGCGCATCTCACACGTGTGCTTTGAATCTTGGGTTTCTCCGTATTTGCTTGTTTTCTGCTGACGTGAGCTAGGGCTCAGGGCGCAGCGCAGGGATTCGAGGATGCTGCATATCTTGGACATTTATTTTCCAAGCTGGGTGATTCGGCCGATATACCTCTAGCGTTGAACAAATTCCAAAAGAAGAGGCAAATCCGTGTTCGCGCCATACACGAACGTTCCATCGCCGTGGGGACTGTGTGGGGCCTCAGCCTTGGGCCGGAACAGGAGGAAAGAGATCGAGCTTTCGCGCGAGGTTATCCAAGTCGGGACCCTTTCCCAAACCCCTTCTCGGATGCAAAGCTAATCGAATGGCTCTATGGCAATGACATTGTTGATGATGTGGGGCACGAGTGATGGAATAGCATTATCTTTTTTCGTGACTAGCTTGAAAAGAGAAACACACGCTAAAGTTACTAAGACATTACACATCTCAAGAACAAAGTAGTAGTCGAAGCATTATGTACACAAATGAGACAATACGGAAATTAAGCAAAAATCTACCATGGACTCTGCGCCGCGTTGACGATCATGAACAATGTCACCCTATCTGCCCTCTCCTCTGCTTTCATTAGGACTTGATGAGCTCCATGACGTCTCGAAGGTTTTAGTGACGTGAACTCCTCCCTTCCCCGAGTCATGGCGTGTCGTATTTTCTGGGGCAGCCACACTGACCAGCGGGTAGGTAGTGTCTGAATCCACATTTCGGTAGCTTCTGGTGCTTCGAGAAAGCGCACTAATCTTATAGTTCCCGTACCCGTTTGCACTGGTGTTGGTTGCTCGTGTAGTGT
The DNA here is from genome assembly GCA_023627715.1 of Periconia sp. R9002. Taxonomy (NCBI): domain Eukaryota; kingdom Fungi; phylum Ascomycota; class Dothideomycetes; order Pleosporales; family Periconiaceae; genus Periconia; species Periconia sp. R9002. The sequence goes on along the minus strand of JAMAHW010000039.1, from coordinate 257,332 downwards.
TACCACGGCCCGTGCAAGTATTGTATAAAGGTCGGAGAGGCGGCAGACTACCCAAAACAATGATAAGAGTGCACTCCACCGCATTCCAGATGTAAAGTTCAAATGTTTCCCAGGTGAGGTCCGACCGCTCTGAAAGAGAACTCAGGTGAGAAGTTTTGAAGGCGCTCACAATGCCAGTGACAACACCGCATCCCAGAAGGACACCCAGTGCTATTTTCTTCTGGAAGTTGAGCTTCAATTGCCAGACGAGGGACACTGGTAGGATTGCGAAGAAGAAATCCATGAAAGTGTTGATACCTAAGACCATGTTAACGCCGTGGCGCAGATACTCGTGCTTAAGGTACTTACTGGAGCCACAGGTGACGAAGGTGCTTTGCACTTTCGGGTCCCAGCACGTAGTCTTGCTCTTTGCCACAGGGTCCCAGAGACCGTTGACGTCCTTGCATTGCGAATAGTTTATGATGATCATGAGGAGGCCCGTCAAGACGTTGACACCCATGGCGACGTAGATCGACCATTTGCGCCATTTCGATGCGCGATCCAAAACGCGAAGAATGGTAATTCCAATCGCTACTTTGCCCAAGGTTGTAGTGCAGATTCCAAAAGTTTGCGCAGTCCAGTTGAGTTTTGTCACGAAGACCATTGTAGGTGGGTCCTGTATCAAAAAGTACAGATGGCGTGTTCCTCCATGCATGGAGAAAATGCTTGCCAGCACCGTAAGAACAGTGTAGAATAACTGTGATGCATCAGCATGAATTCGTTGGTAGAAAAACAAAGACACGGAGAAAACATGAGTGTTCGCTACTCGTGTGCATAAAGACAGAAAATGATAATAACACTTACAACAGTGACTAGCATGCACCAGTCGTCCCCTCCGATTGCCCTGATCGACCAGCGGGCCCAAAACCGCAGTGCTACGAAGAGAATTGACGCAGCGCAGCCCACGACATGAGTAACTACAAGTCGTGCCCCTCTATCCACGTCTGGGCCAGGCGCGATCATGGGCGGGGGCATTGGTGGTTGATCTGAATTAGACATGTCTTGGGATTAGGAAAGTGGAAGGTTGCAGCGTGCATACCATGGGGTGGGTAGTTGCCTTCTACCGACCAGCATGATGGATATGTTATGTACTACTAGCCTACAAGACAGTGAGCACTACCTACCTCAGCCTGCGTACTTGCACCGGAGATGGGGTCCTCGGTAGTGCGCACTGCGCAATGCATGCAATCCCTTGTCTGCATTGCCGCCTACACCAGAATGATAAGAATCGACAGCCAACTCCGTATTCGTAAGTATGGCCTTGGACGTGGAGGCTATTTTATCACGGGGTCCGAAAGCTGACAACCCGGGGAGTAAGGTGGTTTGCAGCTGGTCCAGCTGGGGTTGCGACAGTACGAAGGGGCAGATGCGCCCCACTCTTACTCTGCCGCTGGACCGTGCTGCTATTCTGTGTAGCCTCGTATAAGCATAATTGGAGGCATCTTCTCCGCCAATTCTGGTCTTCTGATACCTCAAGACACCTTCTTTCTGTCTGAAAACCACCCTACAATTCATACAGCGTACCTGAAAGATGTCCTCCTTGTCCAAGTCTGAAGCCGAAGACCTGGTGCTCAAGCTTGAGCAGCTCAGTGAGAACCCACCTCAATCCATCTTGGAAGATGAGGGTCTCCGTCGAAGGTTTCGAGAAGCCGCATCTGCTGCCAGCACAGCTGTACAATGGCCAACTGACATTGTGCATTTGATTGGACATGGCTCTCTGCTAAGCTCCATGGCACGTGTTGGTGTAGATGCGAAAATCTTCGAGCATTTGGCCGCTAGTACTAGCCCTTTGAGCCCTGAGGAAATGTCCGAGAAGACGGGTGTTGAACCGGTTCTCGCTAGTAAGATCATCCTTTGATGAGTGAGAGATTGCCGCCGCCTGCGCCACAAACTGACACGTCTACCAGAACGCCTCTTGCGTTTCTTCGAATCCTTCCGCTGGGTCAAAGGTACAGGCGACGGAAAGTTCATTGCCAACAATGTTACAAAGGCCCTCGCTCCTCCTTTTGACACTGGAATTGTGTACTAGTAGGTGCCTGCCACCCCAAAATTTCGATCTTGGCCTAATGCGAGAGTAGTAATACGGTCCTTGATCCGCCATTCTTGTCTTTGCCAGAGTATTTCAAGACGCACGACTACAAGAATCCCACTAGCGCCATTGACGCCCCCTGGCAAACTGGCTACTCCACCAAGGAGCATCCTTTTGTGTGGCTTCAGTCGCACCCGGAGCACTTTCGGCTGTGGTTGACTTGGCTCCCGTATGAACGCCATGGCTTTCCCGAATTTCTGGACGTCTTCCAGTATGAGCAAGAAGCGGGTCAAAACACTACCGATGATACAGTCCTTTTTGTGGATATCGGGAGTGGCTTCGGTACCCAGAGTGCTTTGTTCCGCGATCGATTCCCACACCTGAAGGGAAAGATCATCATGCAGGATACGCAGCAAACCATGGATGCTGTTAGTGCCAAGCCGCTCGAGCGCATTGAGGCCCAAGTCTACGACTTTTACACTCCCCAGCCCGTGAAAGGCAAGTCATGAATTGCTATCCACATTCTGATTTTCGCCATAGTAACACTGCTAATAATGCAACCAGGTGCTCGTGCGTACTACATGCGCAATATTATTCACGATCATAAGGACGAGGATGCCCAGAAAATCCTCAAAAGCACCATCTCTGCTTTCGACAAGGATTCACTGTTGCTTATTGATGATATGGTCTTGCCGGATACTGGTGTTGTGCCTTGGCGCGCGGCTTTGTTTGATTTGACTATGCTGAGTACGCTCGCTGCAAACGAGCGCACTACAACGCAGTGGCATACACTCTTGGAATCGGTTGGTTTGAAGATTGTCAAGATTTTGAAATACTCGGTTGAATCTGGCGACTCCATCATTGTCGCGAAGCCTGCCGAGTATCTGTAAATAGATCAATCGATTTAGCCAATGGTAGAGTTAGTAAGAATTTGAAGAAAGCAGGCAGATCTTCCAATACCCACCTTGCCAAGATAGGATGTTGTGATTTCTCCTATTTCATTCGCAACTCTTTCTGCTCCAGTACATCTAGAACTAGCCTCGGCTTGTAAACCCTGTCTGATCGGTGAGACTTGACTCCGTTAACCAGAGATTCGGTGCCTCCTCGGAGCCAGTAATCACAAAGCGTAAACACACTGCGCGCTAAATGACTGACAGTGCAGACACAAACGTCTTACGTTGTGACCCATCAAGTTAAGCCGCAGGTAGTATCTACAGCTCGCGTAGAGTACCTTAGGATACGGCTGGAACACATGTAAATGTAGCTCGGTAAATCGATATCCGTAGCAGAATCCTAGGATAAAATAGTTAGTGCTGAGGGGCTGCGACGTTGGTCATGGTGCTAAACCCTGTGCATACTACGCTTGCGGCATTTCGTTTCGACATACTTAGCAGCATTAACCAGATGCGACCATTGCATGGCATGCGATCTATACAGTACCGGGTTCGGGGTCTTCAGGGTAGAACCTCTCGTGTCTAGTATCTCGCAGTTATTAGGAAAGTGCTGTTGGCCCCCGCCTGTGCGCATACCTATTGTACGCAGATGCTTACCGCCTTGCTTACGAAATAGGAACCACGTGCCGAAGTAAATAGAGTTATTCCTCGAGCTTACCGTTAATATCCACGCCGTTACTAACAATTTGAGCATAGGTTCGGACATGTGCCGTCTCTCGTGGTTGCGGTCCATGCTGAGAATAAGCTAAGCAGATGCATGTCAGAGAAACAACACGATGCAGTACATGATTGCCTTAAAGAATACGCAACGGCATACCCGTAATACGGCCCATCATTCATGCCCCCGCTAGATCCAACACTATCGAAATTCTAGACTTCCGACTTCTTAGATGTGAGTTCCGACTCCGTGAAGCGGGGGCCATTCACAAGTGACCTTCTCTTTTTCAATATCCGAAGAATATTCTGGGCGTTGAGCTTTCATTTCGGGGAACAAAAAACTACCCAAAATGAGATAAGCGAAGAAACGTGGAAAAATGAGTGCCTAGAAGGCGTGGCAACTGGGCTTTGGCTTCCGTTTGGATCGACTATTTAGCAAATAGATCAGGTATGCTGTAAGTGAGGCAAGAGGCTAACTCAGTCAACTTTTTCACCATGCACTGGTTCAATTCGGCCCTTCTTTTCTCGGTATCATTGGCGCTTGCACAAAGTAGCGATGCCTCAAGTGGTACGTATGCTATATTCTTTGATTTTCATGCAGAGCGTAAACCAGAACTTAGAATTGTTCTACACTCTTGACTTTGCACCCTCACTAACAAGAGTAGGTAACTCGCCTCTAGGAACGTTGGATTGGAAACCCCTTTCCCTCAAACCTGAGCCTCCTCGGACCCGGCAGTATACGTTCGAAGTGACACGACAAAATCGGAATGCTGATGGTGTCACCCGCGAATTGCTTCTGGTGAATGGCCAGTACCCCGGACCGACAATTGAAGCCAACGTTGGGGACACGCTTTCTGTAACCGTCATCAACAAGATCGACGGCCCCAAGGAGGGCACCAACATCCACTGGCATGGGTTACCACAGAAGGATACGAAGTGGGCTGATGGTGTTCCCTCAGTCACTCAGTGCCCAATTGCTTACGGACACAACCTGACGTACACTTTTAAGCTCGAGGTGGCGGGAACAACATGGTGGCATGCCCATTTCTCAGCTCAGTACACTGATGGTCTATTCGGACCTTTGATCATTCACGGATCCAAATACGCAGAGGGATACGATATCGATCTGGGACCAGTACTTCTTGTAGGAATCGCCCACCCAAAGAAAATGGTACTGTACTTACATACAATCTAGCACGATGTGTATCACGTCGACTATGTGTCCTATCTGTTGCCCGTGTATAACATCCCACCGATCTTCATCCCCAGCGATAACAATCTCATCAACGGTCGCATGCCTTTTGACTGCAGTCTTGATGACAAGAATAGCGTCTGCACTCCCAACTCGACCGGCTTCTCAAAATTCCGATTCCAGCACGGCAAGAAGCACCTCCTTCGCTTAATCAACGCTGGTGGCGGATTACTCCAGCACTTCTCCATCGATGGGCACGAGCTCACCGTGATAGCAGTCGACTTTGCTCCCGTGAGAGCATACAAGACTAAAGTTCTAACCATCGGCACCGGTCAACGCTATGACGTGATCGTGGATGCAAGTAAGAAGCCCGATGCGTATTGGATGCGTGCAGACGCGGATGTGTTCTGCTTCAACGCAACTATGCTACAACCCAACGGCACTGCAGCGATCTACTATGAAGGAGCCGACGAAACCAAGTTACCGACAACCCAAAAACACGAATGGGAACAGACTCCCTGCGTCAATGTCAGTCGCACTTTGCCCCCTTCCAAATGATATGAAATGCTGATGAATGTGTAGGATCCACTCGACATTACTGAACCCATCGAAAAGAAAACCCCTCCAACACCTGATCTGACCAAAGACGTCCAAATATCCGCTCATCCAAACGGAACAGGTCATCTGTTGTTCTACGTCGACGATACCACATTCCGCGCCAACTTTTCGGACACACCGCTGCTGCTGTCAGCCTCCAATGGCGTCACGGACTTCTCCGCTCATCCGGAATACAACATTCACACATACGACGCAAAACATATCCGGCTTGTACTATACAACACCTTTCCCACTGCACACACTATGCATCTCCACGGGCATGCCGACTTCTGGATCCTCGACGAAGGAATGGGCCAGTGGAATGGCAAGATTGTGCAGCCTTCCAACCCGATAAGGCGCGACTCAGCACAGATGCGCATGGGTTGGCCCGAGAATCCAAGTTACCTCGTCATACAATTTGAAGCTGACAATCCTGGGGTGTGGAGTTTGCACTGTCATCTTACCATCCACGTGAGTGCAGGTTTGTACATGAGCGTCATTGAACAGCCGACAGAGTTGGCGAAGCAGAAGGGAAAATACGATGACATTATTGCCAAGACTTGCGAGCCCTGGCATGAGTTCCTTGAAACCAACCCTCTGTTTCAATTTGATTCTGGGTTGAAGCTCATGCACAGGGACAAGATTGAAAGGAGTTTGGCTCAGATTAAAAAGCTTGCGGCGAGGAGTGGACTATAGAAAACTGGGTAGTTCTAGTTCCTGTATGTAATTTATCTAGACTTAATGTGAAATCTATAGCACTCAAAACAGTGTCGGGAAAACATGCATATCTCGCTTTAGAACCAATGGCTTAGACTTCAGTAGCCATGTGATTTTCCCCAAGCTTAGTGAATTTACATTCGTAAATATCTCTGAGATAATGCACAAGGTCCGGCTATGTAGTCAGAGGGGAATTCACCGGGTAAAGTCACGAATTCACTTACCTGAATAAAGGCCAGAGATCAAACTACACATTACACTGCTCATTTTGCTGTTGGTTATTTATTTCGATCGAATATTATGTAAGGAACTTTAGCATTCTATAAATTGACACAGGCTCAAAAACTAACATCCATCAATTGCATATATAAACAATGTTTTGCTGGCAACAATAACGAGTATTCAACTCCATTCAGTCCAAACAGAATCCATCGATGAAACCTATAAATATAATACCAATTACTTTCGACTGTTTTAAATTACAGAAAGAGAGAGATCCGTCAGTTGTTCCCGATCCCGGACATTTTTCTGCGCTGGCATTCCTTGAATGGAGGTACACAATCATGGCACCGTAGGTCGAGACACCGGCACTTGAAGCATGCTGATCGATTTGTGCTGGCTTAAAAAGTACAGCCCTCAAGCCACTTCAACCACTCTCTCAAACGGCGCTTCTCATATTCACTGCAATAGTTCGAACCATAGAATTTGTGGCGCAAAAGTTCTTCCCGAAGCAATTTGACCAACACCTCACGTTGGTCACATTCTTCCAAATTCGTCAGTACAAATAGGCAAAACTTGGCGCAGTCCGACGGCCACGAATCAGGCCTCACGACAATCACCGCGTTTTGCCAATCTGGAACTTCTGTCAGTGTTGCTTGCAATTCGCTTGGATAGGCCGGCCCTTCCCGAGCCGTGGCAACGCCTTCCACTGTATCTGAGCGGCCTTCAAAAAGGATGTTGTCGTCAAGGATATCAAGAAAGCCTCTTATAAATCTTGTTTGTATGTCAAGAAAAGACTCTGGGACCCAGTGAATCATGTCGTCCAGTAAGGCAGGGAAAAAGCAACATTCTTTCAATGCAGCGTACAAAGAATGCCTGCCCGAGAGTGCGCGCAGACGATTAACCGCATTGATTAGCGTGGAACCCGCAATTGGTTGTTGGTTTTGAATTCTGTCCATTTGGTCTTGATTGAGGCTGCTCGGCATCTTCTTATAAGCATCGTCGGGCCAGATTATACATTCAATTTGTCGCACTATCTGCCAGTCATTTCTTTGACAGTACGTATGGCAAAAAATGGATACCATATTCATTTTTTCCATGCTGTCCCGAGTGGTCAGAAGCTTCTTTTTCCCAGTCCAGCTGTACATCGCATCATAGAGATCCGAAGATTTGATCGATATGGCACATTTGAGAAGATCAAATAACTTTATTCGGGTTCCCAGAGGCTGTGTTGAATATCCTCCGTGAAGAAATTGCTCAATGTGGGAAATTCTTCGAATTCTGAAAGTGTGAAGGACTATGTTGGCATGTCGAATGGTGGAAAACCGGGACATTCTTTCAACAGATCTGTGCTTCGTGGCCCAACGGAGGAAGGGGTGACGTGTTGTGTCTTCATGCCCTATTGTGGGCGTAGTACTTGTCCCAAATGCCTGTTCAAGATGTGGTGAACGTTCGGGAGCAATGCCATTTTCGCCTCTCAAATAATCACTCTCTGTGATTTCCATGACATCCGTCATGATTGTATCTGGAGTTTCTGCGCGATACGATATATCAGAGCGATTGCTCAGGATTAATCCTGTTGGGCTGGTAGGCAATGACATTGATTTTGTTTGCTGCACCTCACCCATTAGGCATGCTTTGATCTGAGGGCGGAAAACGTCCCGTGCCCAGCTCCAGATATAATCAACGACCTGCAGTAGTTGCAATGCCCCATTCTCACATTCAACTGTTCCGTGCCACAAGTCATAGACGCTCTGTAATGGAAGATCAGTGATCATGCTAGTTGATGGACCCATTACATGACTTACAATTTTCTCTTTATCATGTCCAGTGTAAACTGTCGATATCATTCTGTTTGGGAACACCGCAGCATATAATCGCCATTCTTCTCCTATATTTGCAAAAAACCATACTAATGGGGGCTCACAGCGATAGTCTGCTTCGTTGTGCACCGGTCCACTGGTCCCCAAAAACTTATTTCTTAATTCATCTTGAATATGGAGAAATCGACGGATTGGAAAAGCCGTTTGTCTCTCTATAGATCTAAAGCCCGGGGAGTTGTCGTCTTTCTTTGCTTCAATTACAAGAAATGGGTACACCATTTCTATATTGTCAATCGGGTTGTGCTCCAAATTCCACTGAGAATGGTCCAAACACTGGCGAATTCCGTCTGTGATGCTCAGTCCTACTACACGGTCTGGTCTCATTAAAACTCGCTTTTTCTTGAGGAAACTATCGTGTTCATTCATTTCCGAATGCGCGACAGGTTTCTCTATCACCGTCTTGAATATACGCTGAATCTCATCGTCACTGGATTGTCAGTAAATCTGCCACAGTAGGGAAAAGAGAAGGAAAGTTAGGCGGTACGCACTGGTCTACGAGACTGTTCTCTTTTCCTTGGCATTCGCATTTCTTCCTTGATCTTCTTTTACACTCCAAGGATTCCTTTGATCGGGTGTCATGGGGTACTGCCTGGTAATCTGGTATATGAAGTTCCTCTCCGCATGAGTAACTACGTTCATGTTATTCAACGTAAAAGTGCGAAGAGAAAATTCAGTCTGACATACCATATTACTGCTTCTTCGAAAATCTCGACAGCCTGTGTTTCAATCGAGTGCCGCCATGTGTTCTCATTGATATTCAGATCTTTGCGTAAGCTGTATGCGCTTTCACGTAACTTGCGAACGTGCCTTTGCCGAAGAACTTTCAGCGATGCATCTAAATCTGTTCGAGCGATGTATTCTTCGTATCGAACACGACTGATCTCGCGAATAGCATGGAAGTGGCGGTTATAGAGGGAGGGCCAGCGATTGGGGGAAACGGGGCCTTCAAAAGAAATAGAGTAGCTTTCCATGAGCCTCTTGAGTTCCTGATGTACCTCGGTCGGATTTCGACGTGCCATGTTTGCGCTACGTTGGAGTGAATCCGATGCTGCCTTTCGCAGCGGAGGTGTGTAACCTTAAGTGTTTCTGCGGGAACTATGGAATGGCCGGCTTGCCAACGATGGGGAGTGGGGCATGTGTGCCACCCTAATATAATACGGTGGCTGGGCCTGCTGAAGGCTGCAACGTTTTGTAGCAGGGGCGAAAGCGCCTAACCAGTGGCTGCGCACTTCTCGGCTACACACATCAATGCCACACACGAGGGCTGCACTTGGAAGGTGCCTGGTCGAGCATTTGAATAACATGCTTTTACACAACCTTCATAGTGTTCGAACCACATTGTCATTTGATTTATGTATACACCATGGATTGTACAACCACAGTTTGCGGCCCGTCTGTAGAATCTTCAGGACTTTTAAAACCATCATAGTCAATCATCTGACGATTGTGTGAGTATACGCAAAGCCCTGGCGACAACGGAAGTATTACCGCCCCAGAAGCTTTTGAAGTGTCGCAAGAATCCATATTTTGCCCTGCAGATCCCACCATTTTCATCGTGTTGAACTCGAACTCTGAACCCGGAGCTGGCCAAATGCACTCAAAAACACCATTTGCTATTATAAGAAGAGTTTTGAGATGGAACGCAATAGTGAAAATACCCTCCAGTCTCCACAAGAAGCTTTCTGTGCCTTCTACCATTCTATTCTCTTCCACAAAAGGAGCCAGTATCTTCAGGACTCTTTCAGCCAAATCTCTACCTTTCCGTGGAAGCACATCATTCTGGAAGTGGTCGCTCTGAATGACTGATTGATGGGAAGCAAAATCAAGACCGTGTAAGACGTTCAAACTACCTATGTCATTTTTAGCACCATGGATCCTGAATCGACAGAGATAGACGTACAGACGGCAGCAATATTTTTGCGATATTCTTCGAGCAGAGGCGTGCCTACCATCTCCACGCACCTGAAATTTTTGTGAAATACTTCTTCGCAAACGGCTGCGCCTACGAGGGCTTGCACAAAGCGCTCAGATGGGACGCCAGAACTTGACAAATCGTCGAGGCGGTGTTGTACATCGCATGGACTGTGACCGAGAGCTTTTTCCATTAGTTTCACTAGCTCAGGGCTCCATTCAGTTGTGAAGCCCTCCTTGCCAGGAATTCTGAGACCGGAGACATGCTCAATCGCTGCAATTCGCTTAGTCAACAGCTTTGCTTTTGAATGTATCTCCGTCAGTGTCCCAGCGTTCAGCTCTCCCGACTCCAAATCAACGTATGGCTGCAGCAACCCTTGCCTACTGACTTGCATCTCCAAATCGGCAATCCGAGAATTTTTCTTTTTAATTTCTTCCCCGAAATTGAACATAGGGCTCTCCCTCCTGGCAGTAAGCGCCTTTGCTTCGCGTTCCTCCCGCCTAATCTCTTCAATGTATTGTTCAGCCTTTTCACACTTTTGCCTGAAGTATGATAACTCATGTATGAGATCTTCGTGCTCTTGTATGTTTAGCATGATCAAATTCGAGGGTATCGGAGATACCGAGGGCTTGCGAACGATCGATCTGGGGCGGTCGTAGTGATGGACATCGGCAGTCAATAACGTTTTTGTGGGAGCTTCGTCGCTGGAAGCCAGTGGGGTGTCAATTTCCATGGAGTCGTCAACTCTAGTTCGCTTAGGAACTGAGTTCACATGATTTCGCGCGGATGTTAGCTGCTCTCGTTTTATGGAAGGAATAACGACGTAAGGCGATTTTCTCGAGACTCTGATAGTGTCATTATTTCGTTTGTGTGAAATCTGTTGCAGTTAGTCGTGTCAGCTGCAGACCTTGAGAAAAGCAGATATCCTACCTTGCGAGGAGAGGGAGTCCTGGGTTGTGTGGAGGATCTCCGTGATCTGATGGCTTGTTTGCGGCGTTTCTGTCTAAGCGGGGCGGGAGACGCGTTTTGGACAGTGGACTGAGATGGAGTAAGGCGTGTGGAAGAAGATCTCTTCGCCCTCGGCGTATTCAATTTGAGCACCTCATATCTTTCTTTAACGCCAGTTCGGACCGTATCATCAATAGCTCGCATCTCCGCACTTCCATGGCGAAAGACGATGGGGAAATTGAACTTGTGATGCCCACTCGTGTCACCCTCAGCGTATAGACTCAACAACTTGGCACGAACTTGATGAGTACTATATTTTCCGTTGATCTTCTGGCTCAAATCAAATATGACCCTTTGTCTATCGCGTGCGAGTTTATCGGGTGCGCATGACGGTTTTTGCACGCAAAGAATCAAGTCAAGCTGGGCTAATAACTCAATCACGTCCTCATCTGGCCAATGAGAATGATGGCCACCGCGTCCGTTTAGCATGATGTATTGAATGAAGGAGGAGATGGAAAAATTTGAGTGGAGAAAGAAGGAAGATGTTCGCGCAAACAATTTGATTGACGGCCCACGTATTTCGGGGTCTACTGTAACTTCCACGGTGTTCAGGTTCACAGTGGCGCAATGAAAGACAGCCAGTTGGAACTCTTCAGTCACCCCCTGTAGTCACAATGCAGAGATAGGGGATGGCAGTGCATCAATTGACTGGCTGGCCTTGCATGAAATGATAAGGGGTTGACAAGGGAATGTCCCGAAGCACGTTCCAAGACTCTTCGATACCGACATAGGTAACATCATAGGTGTGTTCGACGTGCGTACACCATCGTAAGTGGTAAAAAAGCCATAGTTTGCAAGCTTTCAAGCATAGCCTCATAACTTTGGCGGTGATAGAGCAAACGGACAATATTCACCCGAGGATTATTACTGTCTACAAGAGTAAAACTGCCTTGCGAAGGTTTCTAGAGGGTTCTTGTTGGAGGCTGCAGCAGCCAGTCAGAGTGCAGTATGCAGGGGCTAAGTGTCAGGTGTTGTGCTGTGCCGCAATGATGCATCAGCGCCTCGAGAGACAGTCCGCAACCTCAACATGACTTGATGATGAAGGCGACATGAAACAGGGTTCACAGACACAGTATCCAGTAGAGGATCTCTCTCTTAATACTGCCCTCTTTCCTCACCCTTTGACCTGAGAACAAATTTGAAAAACGCAATATCGATTTTTGCGCAAATTGTTTTCGCCCACGCCATGCAGGAATTTGATCCCGGTCCTATCCTCGACGATGCACCAGAGCATGGAAACGGTGATGCCGACAAAATGGACCTGGATGACTTGAATGAGGATCAAATGCCTTCCCAATCCGATCGATTATTGATATCTGTGGATTTCGGCACAACCTTTTCTTGCGTGGCGTACACCCGCGTAAGGAAAGGGGATCGGCCCGGCGGGATCAACATTTCGCAAGTCAGATGCATTAACAAGTTCAAAGATTATAAACCGCGGGGTGAAATGGCACAAGTAAGGGAGGATGTTCCATCTGAGCTATGGTACAACGTTGGTTTGAATGACCAGGAGCATTTCGACAATGACTCGGCTTCTCTTCAAGGCAACGCCCCCCAGAGAGCAAAAGCGACAAAATGGAAAAGCATATACCCTTCATCTGACGAAGATGAGCCGGAGGAACCACGAGAAGTCCGCGCACGCCAAAGAATCCAAGAACATCAATCCAAATCCTCGCGCCCTAGTTTGTGGGGTTTCGGCGTTCAGAACCAGCTTAGGCGAATTGATACTCCGAAGCAAGAACATGCCCGCATCTCGAGTTTCAAGCTTCTTCTCGACGACGGCAAAAACACAAAAATGCTCCGACATGAACTTCAGCCCATTGTGAGTTTTTTACAGAGCCAAGGACTCATTCATGACGTCAATGATCTCTACACACATTACCTCACACACTTGCTTGAAAATGCTAGAGCACAACTCGAAGAAAAGGGAGAGCTAGAAGACGATCCCTCGATAGAATTCATACTTTGCGTGCCTGCAAAATGGCCAATCAAAGGTTCTCGAGTTCTACAAGAAGCGATGGAAAACGCTGTCAAAGACGCCGGGTTTGGGCAAAAAGCCCAGGATAGTGTCACTAATCTTTTTCTTGTTACTGAACCTGAAGCAGCCGCTGCCTGCGTTCTGTCTGAGAATCGCAATGAAATCTATGTAAGCTTCCTCAACAACCACTTCACCATCTCAACTCATGAAGCCCATCCAGTTCAACGAGGGAGTCCTTATCCTTGATGCAGGTGGTGGGACTGTAGATGCTGTGACCTACAGAATAACGAACGACGAACCACTCAGGATGCATGCCGAGATAGTTCAACCTGACAGTAGGTAACTTTCACACTCATGAATTGACTAACAATTAATATAGGCGAAGTGTGCGGGGCGAGTTTTATCAATCGCAGGTTCAACGAAATGCTCCATGACCTGTTAGCAGATGAAACCTACCTAATCAAAAATGGAAAGACCTTGGAGAGTATCATCGAAAGACAGAGCATAATGTTTGAGAACGGTGAAAAGCGCTCCTTTGACACTGAGGACCCTCGCGCCGAGTTGGAGCCTATATATATCGATGACCTGAGGGAGGACCGTGCAAAGGGCTTTGGACGAAACTGTCTCATTCTAAGCCAGTATGTTTCCTGGGAATCAACTCAGTTGCATATCTGATCGAATATAGCGACGATACCAAAATCATGTATCAAGATTCCCAGCGAGGAACAAAAAAGCTTTTGGAAAAGCAATTGGAGTTGGCAGAAGGCCAAGAGAAATCAGTTCAGGTAATAGATGCCCTAGCAATAATCCAAATGCACATTCACTATCACTGGTTGTCACTGACATGTCAGTAGAAAGTAATACTGACTGGTGGATTCGGCCAATCTCCCGCGTTACAAAACTACATCAGGAAGTATTTGAACAAATATAATGAAGGTCACGGCACTACCATAACCCTTCTGATTCCAAGATCGCCGTGAGTTTTTCATGGTTTTTGCTAGGAAGAACTTACGACTGAACTTTGAATTTAGCTCGACGGCAGTGGCGAAAGGTGCAGTGTTACGTGCGTTGAAAAAGGGGGAAGGTCCTGAACGAGTTATACAGTGCAGCTATGGATTTTTGAGAGATGAACTATATGAGCCAAACCGACATCGTGCGCATAAAAAGGCCAGAGCAAGTGTCGATAAAGCTGATGGTGAGCGATACGTCATAGACACGATTGACTGGCTTATCTGTGCGGTAAGGATTTCCACTGCAGAAAATGAGGAGCAAAAACCGACATGGAAGATAAATAGGGAGATCGACTACCAAGCCGCAAAGAGATTGCAATTCCTGTCAAACATACGTTTGCTTTGGACAGCGAGAAGCTCATTTGTATAGAAGAGCTATACATCTCCGAAAAGAAGCACAAATCTCACTATAAGAAAGGCAATGCGAACAACAAAGGTACCAAATTTGATCCTCGATGCCACTTCATGACCTCACTTTCTAAATCTTCTCAGGAGCTGAGCTAGCCGGCTCTATAATTGCAGACATGACATTCCTGCGAGATGAAGGTCGAATTCAGCCAGAACGCCCGTCGCAATTCAGCAAATTCAACGAAGAACCCGACAAGCTTCACTGGGCTGTACAGTTCGAGCTCGTCATGATCGTTGAAGGTAGAAACCTTCAATATCAAGCACGATGGCCAATGCAGAAAGACCTTCAGGCTGGTCAGCAACCATCCGTGCAAGCCCAAGCTCAAGTCTGCATAGCTGCCGCATTCAAGCCAGGAACAGCGTAACGGATAACTATCCAATGATGATGATGTCAATGCTCGCTATGCTCTTTCTTTTGTATCCAGAACTTAGCGAAGTATGGTTTTGAATATTAGTTTATGCTTGATGTGTTAAGCCTTCAAACAATCATGTGCCTCGCTTTCACATGCAAAGCTGTCTTTATTCAAGCCAGTTCTTTTTGTAGCGAGTTTGAATCATTTTATTCTTCCGCTCCAGGATGTCTTTGTAGTTTCTTAGTATTTACTTTCTTAACACGTATCTGAGGGAGGGATTAGAGTTGGAACAACTCAGAAAGAGCTATGTACGCGTTCGGTGTTTGTGCTAGTGGGAACCCTGTCTTTAGCGCTAGAGCTTAGAATCATAGCTTTCCTCGTCTAAATCAAGCTATCTGGTACTGAAAAAGGGTCCTCTGGTGAAGCTCCTAAGTATGTTCGCATAGCGATTGATATCAGTGAGGTTGTTGATAGTAAGAAAACCGACGTTTTTCTGAAAGGACCCGTTTTGATAGGGTGATAGTACCTACAAATATTTCACTGGCGCCATGCTTCATCACCGATTGGTCAGTTTAGCCCGTATGCACGGTTCGTCTGCATGAGATGAACTTTAGAATTGATGATTCGCTACTATAACCGCCGTCTGTGTGTTTAGCGCCGAGAGCGTCTTGTCACACTCGATAGAAAAAAACCCATACTGCTCACCAACTAAATTTAGGAAGTCATACAGGAGGGCGAAACAGGACATACTAGCACCTAAGTACCCTGTTCTTCAGGAACGACACCTCCCACTCACTTTCAATTTCGTCATCATCAGTCATGCCTATCACCAACAAGATGGCAAATACTCGAAAAGAGAAGAACTGCTTCGGCGTTACTGCGGAGAGGAAATACTATCATGTTGACAAATCCTTCGTCAAACGTTCTCTTCGTCCCAGTGAATGGCAAGTAAGCCCTTTCAAGGGAACCATTCATGTTCCGAGGTTGGGCATCGAGCGCATTCTTAACGAAGCAGCAGCCTTGAAATACGTCAAGGAAAACTCCACTATTCCTGTTCCAACGCTTCACGCCTGCTTCGAAGACGACGAGGCTGCCTATATCATTACAAGCTATGTTGATGGCGTTTCTATGAGCGATCTCACCGATGACCAGAAAGCAGTGGTTACTGAAGAGTTGGAGGTTCATATCAGATCCTTACATTCTCTTCGTGGACCCCGGATAGGGGGACCGTCAGGCCACGTTATCCTCCCTTACAGGGCGTTACAGAAGACCTTTAGAGATGACTGGGATCTAAAGTCGTCTTCTTCCAGTTCTGAATATGCCTTCTGCCATAACGACCTCTCTCAGCATAACGTCATCGTTGATCCAGGAACTCTTAAGATTGCTGCGATTATTGACTGGGAGTATGCGGGCTTTTTTCCAGAGGAGTTTGAATTTCCATTTTACAGGCGGTTAGGTCCATCAGTCGCCCTCGGTGGAGAGGAAGATGACAGTGACAAGGTCATAAGCTTCATCATGGATCATAAAGTAAGCTCACGTATCCGCGCTCAATACCCGAGGATTGAATACTAACCTCCTAGAAGAAGCCTTAAGTGGATTTATGACGAGGACGGTACATCAGCGACCCGAACATGGCGGCAGCAGAGGACAGTGTGAACAAAATCCGGGCTGTAGGCTATCGGGGGAGCGGGCAATGTGTTATGTTTTCATCATCTTTTGAGGTCTGAGAACGCTTTCCAAATGCTTTCTCGCGGCTGGACGACAGTTCGGGGGCAAGATGATTTTTGATCTCTTAAATCTTCCCTTTTAGTTGTATGTAGGACGTCTTTCACAATCGTATCCAGAATTTGTGCACTCCTATAGTTTATAAAATGGCAACGTTAGTCACTCTAACATGGTTCGTTTCCTGCGACATCCAATTCCGCTATAGCAATAAGTAGTTGCATTAACGCAAGAAACATGCACAAGCCTCCAACGAACAGGACAGCCCATTTATACCCCGGTGCCGTATTTCGCCGATCACGCCCCAAGTCGCGAAATGTATTCGGTTGCTGGCGGACTACATATGTATTCTTGCTTCGCGAGTCGTGCGCCCGACGAAAGAGAATCATCCTGTGGTCACGTCTTTGAGCAGGTGCCCTTCGTAACTGCGAAAAGTGATGGGCCAAATCAAAGAAGGCAGCCTCCGTATCTTACGACTCCGCCTTTCAATGTAGAACGTTCTTAAATCAAAAATGATTTGGTCTAACACCAGGATCCCTTGACGCAGTTGCGCGCGCTCGAGTGTCTGTCTCGGGATTTTCATCCATGCCATGCAATGCTCGAGACAAGCTGAACACCGGTCAGAATGGTGCAAAAGCAATACGACGTACTTTTGCTTCCGAGATGATGATTGGAAGGCTACACGTCTGTAGTCGTTGCCTGCATCCCACAAAAGCTGGGGAATCTAAAAACAGATAACTGTCGTTTGCTGGCGGTAGCATCTAGGCGATAGAAAAAGAAAGTACAGCTATAAATCGTGATCGGCGATTGTATGCCGGTAATTCCATGATCTGCAATAAGCTTTACGAAAAAGAAGGCGCATGGCCAGAGCACACGTCGCTCGTATTTGGCTATTTCGCCACCGTGAGACGCGTATTCCATGACCACAATGGGCTAATCTATGACAGGCCTGTACATGACCAACACATCCCCGCCTGCATTAACATCGACTTATAGACAAATCATAAGCGGCACCACAATTCAGCTTGCGCACACGTCCTCAGGTCTACAGAGTTCCAGAAGCAATAGCGATAAGAGTTTCAGCTGATATTGATCCCTTGAGATGGGCGTATTCTAGAATCAAAATTGTGAGTAGCCAGAGATATCTACAGAGGAAGATACAAGGGTCTACATGATTATTCGAAAATAAAGCGTAATATTTGAGAAACTAATATATTGCTTTGGATTTCAGCCGTTAAAATTACATCTGTAGGAATAGAAAAGAGAAGCTCTGCTTCATCCCATCCAAAGAGAAGAAAAGTAAAGGAAAAGGGAAAAAAAGAGATCATCAACGTGCATCAACGCGCATAAGTGCCGGTCAAGCTCACCACCCTTCGTCGTAAGCGATATTTCACGCACAGCTCAAGAAAGCCTTCCTTCTCCAATCAAGTCCGCTCCTGACAGGCACATCGAAGCGCCTGTCGCGGTCGATGAAGCTACCTCTGAGAGAAGCGTATCTATCTTTCTTAGCTCTAGCTCTTTTTTCCATCGCATCGAGATCCTCCGTCCATGGGCGCCAGCCATCACTTGGATTAATACTCCATCTTAATACGGCCGGTGGTTTTGAAGCTTTCCTATCCGGGGAAGTAGAATACTCTGCATCAAGGGTGAGAACGATGAGCTGCTCGTTTAGATTATCCTGAAGCACCCTTAGTTGAGGATTGCGATAGGGCGTAGAATACGGAAAGTAGACTGGCTGGGACAACGTGTGAACATTGGGCCCCTGATCCGTTATGGATGAGTTTGGAAGCCGTATACGAACGACCTTGGTATTGCATGATAGAGGCGGTAGAGCGACATAGAGGTAGTCAGACGTCCAGTAGGTTAGTACTAGCGGTTGTTGTATTGGTCCCGCAGACTCATAGGTGACTTTAATGGGCGCAAATGCTTGCTCTAAAACGACTTCAGGGTCATTTAGAGCACCACATAGAGTTGAAAGCGATAACTTATGCTTAAACCCTGCTGTAGATGGGGAAGCAGCATACAAGAGGTAAGACAGCGTATTGTCTGCGTTGGAAAACTGGAACTCCTTGCGCACCGCTGAGATTTCAGAAAAGTCGGTGGTCACTGGCTCAGGGAGTATGGTCGGTTGCATCTTGCCAGACTCGAGATTCATGATAGCGAGCTGATGGGGAGATGGACTCCAAATCATGATATGTTCGGTTGGATGAAACCCAGGAACAGTTTCCATGGTGGATTCGAAACGCCAGAATTGCCAGATTGGTGCGGCATTGTCTTTTAGAACGAACATGCAATGCTGCGATACGGGTTTGTTTGTTTCCGAAAAATCGCTGTCTAAGTCCGATTCGAATTCCACGTCAGGTGAATTCAAGGAATCGTACGCGCTGTCAGGGTTTGATTGGATAGAACTTGTGCTGCTGACTCTGGGGGGAAGGTCTTTGGTACAATGAAAAGCCAACACCCCAGTAGGTGACGGCAACCCTTGATAAGCAAGAAAAGTAGGGTTCTTCGTGGCGTGCCATTTTCCATGTGTTCTTTCCGTAGTGTACGTTTTGGAATCAGAGAGCGTGGGTGTTCCATCGAAGTTAGAGTAGTACTGGGCTGATAATCGTACCGTGTCAACGAGCCAGTAGCCTTTTCCTTTGCTAGACACGTCACCGAAGAAGAACAAATCTTCCGAAATTGATGCAGAGAGAACATCGGATGATATAATTGAGGGTTTGAGCGATGCGGGCCCCACCTCGTCCGCTAAACTTATCGACTCTAACATATATCGATGCTGAGCAATTGGGCGAACAAGTACCACAGCTTTGAGATGACCATCTTGGAGATGCACGTCTACTATGCCAGATGAGGAGGCCTCTCCCACTTGAATTTGGGACATTTTGACTAGACAGTCGTCCCAAGGCACCCCACTTGAGAAATAACACCCTGACTCCTCGTCTATAGCGCACTGAGCGACTGCTTCAGGGTACGAGTTCAGAATCAGATGCCATTCCACGATGAACTTGTGGAAAGCTTCGAAGATGCGCGCTCCGTCCGAGCCGTAACTTTCGTCTTCTAGCCACTCAGGGAGAGGTACGCCGTAACATATATCATGCTCGCAGCGCATGTTGAGCTTGGGCATGCTGGCCTCAAGAATGTATTTCCCTACGCATGTATTACAACCGTGACCCCTGTAGTAGGTCCCAAACAGGAAAGGTGCTACACGAGACTGCACCGCGACACATGTCCAGAATGCTTTGCTCTTTGCAAAATTAACGG
Source organism: Periconia sp. R9002 (assembly GCA_023627715.1). Classification (NCBI taxonomy): domain Eukaryota; kingdom Fungi; phylum Ascomycota; class Dothideomycetes; order Pleosporales; family Periconiaceae; genus Periconia; species Periconia sp. R9002. The sequence goes on along the minus strand of JAMAHW010000039.1, from coordinate 237,391 downwards.
TGAGCTCGTATAACTCGGTTGATTTTTCAGCGCGGCCCAGATAGTTATGCCAGAATGTAGCAGCGTGCCGCAGGAAACTATGATCGTCTCGAGTGATGATGGTAGAGACGTCCTGCAAGACATGGTACCTTTCGTAGTTGAGGTATGTAAGGCATGCTGTACCTAGCATAAGACTTGCTTTCTCGGGCAGGACAAAATATTCGCGAAGCTGCTCATCCGGTAGCTCCAGAAACTCTGGATCTTCCATGAAAAAATCCTGTACGGATTTATGGGCAAGCTTCAGCAACGGATCGCTTTCGGCTCCGTCTGAGGTTCTGTCGAAAACTACAAGGCTTGAGCACAGCTCTTCGATGAGTTCTTCCTTAGGTAGGCGTTTTGGGGAGAAGTCTGGGTTGCGATTCAACGCGGCTATGGCGTGAGTGAGTTCACTTAATCGAAGCGGCTGCGCAGCGCCTACAAGCATAGTGAAAATCGATCGTGCGAGCTGCTGGTGCCGCTTGGGGCGATTAGAAAGTCGGGACAAACTTCGCATATAAGCGCCGGTAAGACCTCTGGGAAATTTTGCGAGCTCTTCTTCGATTTCCTCCTCGCACGTCGTTCCCTCGCCGTCCAGAATGTCCATGACATGGCGCACCCACAGAAAATTGCCGTTCGCTTGTTCTGTCCAGTGATTGATACACTTCTCACAATCACAGTTCAGGCGGGTTGTAACATACTTCCTGATATCCTCGGTCAGATTCTCCGATGGGGCCTCAACTTCTCCAACGCCATGCTTTCGCATAAACGTACGAATGACCGCATCGGGACGGCTGGCGAAGAAGAGTTTCACGATCCCATATGTCTTCACGTGAAGAATTTTGCCCAAAACACCCAAGAGATTGTCCCTGTCTTTGCTGTCGAGTTCATCAAGCCCGTCAATAACGATGTGGATACGACTTTGATGTTTCAACAGTGACTCGATGAGATCGAAAGCAGACTGCGGATCGACCAGTTTTGAGTATTGGTTTTTGACATCTTCTTCATAAATGCATTTTACCCGTTCTGGTATTGAATCCGTATGTGCGAGAAGTTGCAGGGCAATAGAACGGAGAGCATTGATTGCTCTCTTGCGGACGGGATCATTGAACGCACAAAAGACTATGGCTGTTTTGAGTCCCTTGTCTTGAAGCATTCGCACAACTGTGGACGATAGAATTGTCTTTCCTGCTCCGGGAGCTGCATTATACCACAAAGATATCGATTTGTTCGATGCCAACCACCTTTCCATAGTTGGGTGTTGGAAAAGCCATTCACCACTGCACTCGTGGCGAATGCCTAGGTGAGTTCGAACGTCTTGCCGGACGGCGAGCATCTCTTCATCCTGACCGGCTTTGATCCAATCAATGATCTGGGCTCTCAGCTTGATCTGCTGACTCTTCGTCTTTGCGATGTCTCGCTGCGTGTCTTGATACTTCCCGATTGCATCCCCCAGCGTTCTGACACGCTTTTCGTCTTCATCCAACATTTGCCGGAACCGCTGCCAATCGGCATCCAAGGGTTTGACGATACCAGTGAGTAAGGTTTTGTATCCTTTTCGGCTGAAAAGAGCCGCTGACTTCTGCCAAAACGAGAGGATGTTCTTGTACGTGTTTACAAGTAAGTCCTGCATATCGCTTTTCCCATCACACTCACTCCAGTTTTCAGAGGCTTTTGCAAAAAGATGGTAGCACTTTAGCCTGTGGCCGACGCTCTCCATTATCGAGAGTACGTCTTCAAAACATTTTCGGACCTTCTCGGCGAGGATGAGAACAATGCGGGCGCCTCCATACAGCAACGCTGCAGGTGCGGGTCCGGCTTGGATCATGACATCGAAGGGTTGTATAAACTGAGTGAGTCCAGAGAGAAGCGGCTCCAGCCTCTCCGATACTCGTCTGGTGTAGCTTCCTTTTCGCTGCTTCGCATCGAGCTCTCTGACATAGTTTGACAGCCGTTCCGCGCCCCTGCTGGACTGGTTCTGCGCAGAGCTATGGTGCAAGCTCGCGGGAAGCTGCGCGAGAACCTCGTTATAGAAAGGACTGCGAACATCCTCATTACTCTTAAGATCCGCGATGTAGGCGTGAAGGGCCCGTGCAAAGATGTTGGAAGGAGGGACCGCCATGGCCGGTATGGTGTAAGAATCAGCAACGCTCGATGCTGCTGGCTTCGAATACTCTCACCGCATCCCTAGCACATGAAGAAGGCAATGAGGCAAACGAGGCTTAAATCCGGTGAGATCGGAAGAAGAAGGTGGGGGGCGATCCAGACCCAGCTGATGGCAGGGGGCACGAACGCACGTCTCGGCAGATTCAATGATCTTGGGGGCTGGGATGGCACAGCTACGACCCGCAAAAATGAAGTGTGATAATAAGGGCGTAATCGGAGGGCCTTTATTATCCCACCACTCCAGCGCCCAGTGCTCGTATCATCATTTCCTCACCACACTACTCGCAATGGCAGAGAACAACCAGCACGAGACAGCAGAACATGCCACACCCGACCAAGACATTGGGACAACTTGCGAGTTACGCATTCGGCAACAGCGATACGATCGTAACGGCCAAGCCGAGAATGTGGTCGTCGACAGTTTGAAATCGGCGCGCGGTCATGGATTTGATAACGCGTACGCGGTCGTCGTCGACCAAATTTTCACCGAGAAAAATCGACTGGAGAAAGAAGTCCTAACCATCAACTCAGAGCTTATTCTCAAAGCTTTTAGGACAGTCATAAAATCTTATCCGACGGTTGCGTCAGACTTCTCGGAGCCCTTCGAGCTGGAAAGCCCGTTCCAAATGCTGTACCACTACTGGGCGGAGTTAGATACCTATCGCGAGACAGTTGAGGACGATGTAGCGCGTATGCATATGAATCTCCTCTTTGACTTTATGGAGACCACCATGGGACCGGAACGGAAGAAGGTTGAAACGCAGGTTAAGAAAGGCCAAGTTGATTACACTCGTGCATGGACGGTTTACCGACCGGGCGAAATCCAGATACGATTCGAGCACGGACATCCATGGTTGCTGAAATGTCTCAAGACCGCGTACGAGGAGAACACCAAGGAAGGGAAATATTTCGAGGTCCATTGCACATACACCGACTACGACGGGACCAGTATAGGGCAAGCAACGATTGTCACCAAGATCCACCAGAAGCGATACTTTGCATCACACAATCCTGCCGATATTAAGAAGCTACCAATCTTCCCGCGCAAGTTTTTTGAAGAGGGTCCAAGCCTAGAACAGCACGCGGCTGAGCAAGGTGCTCACTTTCTGGGTTTAACGCAGATATGCGTGCAGCAGTACGACGGTTTCGCCGAACACATGAAAGAGCCCCCACTCGACTTTTGGCATCCTGAAATGGCCGAATTCAACCCGGTATGGATTGCATATAAAGAGACCGGTCGCATCATTATCGACCGCAAAACATTCCAAGAAGATAACAATTTAACTCGTGTTACTCTTCCAAGCTGTGAGGAGGATGTCGATCCAATTCTCTGTCCACCATTTGTTTACGGCTACTCGCTGGCCAGTAAGTTATGGTGTCGCTTTTATTTAGAGTGCGTTAGCGACGTGGCGTGGGACAAGCAGCGCCTAGACACACTCGTTATGAAGGAGGATCAAAAATCCTTGCTCCACGCGCTGGTTTCCAGTCACAGTTTTCCAGATAATCCACGCGACCAGACGAAACAGAAAGGAAAGGGGCTGGTAATTTTGCTCCACGGCACGCCCGGGTCGGGTAAGACGCTCACAGCCGAATGTTGCGCTGAGGTCACGGGCCGCGCGCTGCTTAGCACAAGCCTGGCGGAATTGAACAAGGAGAACAGAGCCTGGTACTTCGAGTACCAACTCACCCAAGTTCTGCAGTACGCGACCATCTGGAAATCGGTCGTTTTGTTAGACGAAGCCGACGTCTTCCTCGAGCAGCGTCGCGATGATGTCGCAGACGCCTCGGAGCGCAACGCCCTCGTCGCCGTATTCCTTCGTCATCTAGAATACTTCGGTGGTATTGTGTTCCTCACCACGAATCGTATAGAGGTTTTCGACGAGGCTATGAAAAGCCGTATCCATCTCGCCCTTGGCTACAATCCTCCCGAAGTTGAGATGCGCCGCACGCTCTGGACAAAGTGCTTGAAGGCGGCTACAGGGGACGAGCTGGAACCTGAGGTGGAAGAAGCCATCGACGTCTTCATTCGGACGAAACTCAATGGAAGAGAGATATCAAATGCGATCAACACGGCGCAAACGCTTGCCCGTTTCGCGGGCGAGAAGCTGCATTTAAAACACATTGAACAAGTTCTCACCGTGAGGGCGGAGTTTGAGAAGGGACTTCAAAATTTGGTAAAGGAAGGGAAGAAGTCATCGACTGGGCCGATCGCAAGGCGGGGTTCGATGTTGGCGTCGGTGGGTGAAGTGGACGACTAGATGAGATGAATATGAGCGAGCAATGTCCTATTCTGGGTCTACTAGGCACATTATACAGATTAGGTCTTACTACGTAGCCTATTTTGATTTAAGTACTGCATTCATCCTCGCGAACTTCCGTCCTGCTTCGGCCATGCTCGAGGAAGCAGATGCCTAGGTCTGAGTAGGGTGCCACCTGAAAGTCAAATACTTGCTCTTGGTCTCTACAGAACTGAGAGAAACCGATGTAAGCGTCAAAAGTTGACCTGATTAGTTCATGCACTTAACCGTGTTTGCGAGGCCATTCAACTTAATTTCTGAGGGCAAATGTTGAACACTGTCAGCAAAAATCCGATAACCATAGGACTTGATCTGCATGTCTCACTGGCGCAGTATATTCGATATACATTAGCCTGGCTAACGGTTTCTAACAATTGGTTTAGGGATAGTCTCAATCAACTAGTAGGCGTAAATTCGCGGCTTTCTGGGGCCGTCACGAAACATGTACACGAAAAGTTTTGAGAAGATAAGTTTCTTTTCAACTATGATGAAACTTTGATCTATGCGTGCAAAATGCCATTTTTACTTCAACCGTTTTGATCCGCTAATGGGTAGTAGTTCTCGCTTTGGTTTACATGCACCCGCGGTGCGGATGTTCCCGACTTATCTGTACGGCAGTATTGCTGATATCTTGGGCGATAGCTTCCCTCGGAGGCTTTGCAAGGCTGGGGCGTGACGGTACGCGTATGCGACGGAAGGCATGCATGCACACATGACTCCGACCATCATCTCGGCACCACTGCAGTGTGTTAGCACAATGGTGACGAGCAAATCTTGAGCTATGGTCGCCCTCACGTCGCGATATTGCATGGAATCAGCTTCCAAGTCACGTCACCATCGGGGTGAATCTGAGAGCGATAGTACAATCCAATACCGGAGCTAATGCAGGCCCTAAATCAGATTAGAATAATTCTACTCTGGCTTCCTTCAATATGTGCTTACATAGCTCCCGTCAGAAAAACGAAGATAGCTCTAAATTTCTTTTTTAGGCTCGTCTGCAACCGCGCAACGGCTATAATAGGAAGAATCAGGATGAAGACATCGAGGATCAGCCCGACAATCGAGATTGGCCAAAGAATATCCGTAGTCCTTTGCGTATCACGTGGCTTGAACAGTTCACCCGACCGTGGTATCGAATAATAAAACCAGAGGATCGTGAAGGCAGTATATAGACCACCGGTGAAGACGAGTCCAATAATCGGGCAGATGCGCATCCACCTGAGCTGATAGAAGAGCTGTAGGTAGAGGATGAAGAAGGTGCATTTTAGGAAATCGGGACCATCAGGTTGGGTGACAGAGCATCAAGGACGCTGATGTCCCACATGCACCTGCCCAAACTTCCAGATGCGCAGGCCCAAACATAGGTTTCGTATTGCAGGAGGACTCCCATTATACCAATGAGCAATGTTCCTATTCCGTCGTGGTCAGCACATGTAGATGAAGGGCGAGATCGAAGTTGGGCTGACGGACGTCCCATCGTCCCAGCTAAACTTCCGAACCAGCCAAACTTTGACATATATCCGGTTGAAGACGAACAAAATCATTATAGCTAGAAGAATCAAGGTGACGGTGGTCTGCTGGCACGCGATGTTTTCTGAATTTATCAGGTTGCTCTTGACCCCGTCGGGTGCCCGCATCGCTGGCATCTGTGCTAGAACGGCGCGTAACTCTGGACTGGGATTCTTTAGCTACTCGGTCAGGGAATGGACAGCGCCATCTGAACGCACAACAGTCATATCAAAAGTACCCAGTCATGCACGAAAAGACAGATGACCTAGAAGGGTATGTGTAGAGCGAGAAACTTGCAACGTCTCGCACGGATCAAAAAGATAATACAGGAACTGCGATTCCACCAAACCCGCAACCCGGAAGTTGTAGGTTCTTGTAAGGTAGGAAATGCCATCCACTTGCCTGCAGGCTCCGCCCCTCGCTCGGGTAGTATGAGAACTCGGCCCCCGGCCGCGCTGCGATGGTATGCAGTTGCTCGATCAATGATATGGATCTGCTCTAGGAATGGGGAATATTGGTATGTCGGTACCAAACACTATCGGGTAAAGTAGAGTGTGCAGTCCCAACACAATGTACAGGGACCTATTATTGTAGAGACGTGCACGCCCTTACAGCGATAATTTTGATGAATATCTGTGCAAACTGTTTGCCTCGTAGTCAACACATAGCAAGCGCACCAGCGGATAAAACCGTGGGCGATTTGAATAGACGATAGTAGCTGGTGTTAAAATTATGAGAGTATAATAGTTTAAATAGTGAATTGTTTCCTTTTAGCTAGTAATTACACTTATATATTCGCTTTTATATAAGCTATACTAATCTAGTTCTTATTACCTTATGCAAACAGCTGGTACGTATATGCAGTGCAGCCCCTACTATGTAGAGCTAGTAAGGGGGTTTCGGGTAACACAGAGGAGCTTTTGATTCTTAAAGGCGTTCTCTGGGATTATTAAAAAGGCAATCTCACTTACAGACACTCGCCACAGTCAACAACCTAAGCCACTTCTACAAAAACCTAGGTAACATAGACGAGGCAGAAGCCATGTATCAGCGGGCGCTGCAAGGATATAAGAAGGCAATAAAACTACAAAACCTTTCTACCTATGCTCCTGCGCTTGATACAATGTGGGGCTTAGCCTCCCTCTGCAATCGCCAGCACCGGGCAGAGGATGCTAGAGCCGGGTACTCCAAAGCTCTCTTAGGCTCTTTACCAAACTCTGGTGTAAGAGGAGGTTCATTCTGCGCCGAAGATTGAATCCATGTCCTCGCGTAAGAAAGCTACTAGTTATATATGTTGCAACGGGGAAACGTAATGTACTAGGTCCGCGGCGATAGGTATGGATGAAAGTAAAGCATTGTATTTATAAGAACCATGCCCTACCTTCATCTTGCAGGGGGAACACTCAATGACATTTCCTCGGCATCTAGTGTGACTGGCATTTCTGCATATGAATGACCATTCAGCTCGAACTCGGCTATTGTTACATCGCCAACAATGGGGGGATCGTGTTTTCCTGTCGACTGTCCCAGCTCGGGCATGACGACTTTGTTTCTTTGTTTTTTCTTTTGTCTTGACTAAAAACACAATCAGAATTACGAAAGCAAGAAAAGCAAGACTAGCAGGTAGCGCAACCCCTGCTATCTCGCCCTTTTGGAGCCCGGAATTGCTGTTTCTTTGCGCGTTAGGTAAAAGTGTATTAAATGCCAGCCCGGTATTGGCTGTAGTTGGCAGTATTAAACTCGCCGTAGAGTAGAGGAGTGCTGAAGTTAAGCTTATGTTTGGTAAATATAGGTAATTCAGTTTGTGCATATCATAAGTTGATGAAGATCATGTAGACATACGGCGATTGTAGAATAATTTGGGTTGTCTACCTTTTCTTTGAGACCCTCGAAATTCCATCGTTGTGTTTCTTCCCGACCTGTGACAATCGAATGCATCACCAGTATTGCTGAAGTGGGTACTGATCTTGTCAAATGCCATTCGGTCTTATTTTTCTTATTCGACATATAAAATGTCCCATCATCCCAAGGCGTCATTCTCCAGTAGACTGGATCATCGGAAGTGTTGCCTCGTGCCATTATGGGCGCAGTGGTCCTTTTATGATCTGTTCCCAGTTTAACTCCCAAAAACGCATCTGGTCCTGCTTTCTGTGTGCGCAGAACGAAGTAGTCGGAGTCGACTGCGTAAAACTGCCAGAACTGCTCCGAATCGGCTGGATTGAAGACGCCTACGGCTGCCGGCCCGTTGCCATCCTTATCGTAGAGAGGGGTTCCTCAGTTTTCGATTCGTTCAAAAATATCTGATACCAGATGTTCTTGTTGAAATTCGCCGTCACATTGTTTGTTGGGAACGAAATCTCTTTGATTGTCCATTCTTGCCAACCTCCCAGAACATTCAACACGCGGAATTTGCGTTGTATTTATCAGCAAATAAAACAATAATGCATTGCTCCATACAGAAAAATTAAAGGACCTACCGCAAGGCGAGAGCTGTGGAGGACCTTGTTCTTTGAACACTTGTGCAGGTCTAACAGGAATTTCCGGTCAGCATTCGTTGGGAGGTATTCAGCCCCCAAAGTCTACCGCATACGAGATCTAATAAAAACGTTTCAAACTTCCTAAGATTTTCCTAGCCTACAATACGCAATAAACAGACGTCCTCAGAGCCCCAGAGTCACCCGAGGCTCCAATGGTTCTTAAGCACAGTGTATAATAGATAGATACAGATTAAGACAATCAATCAAGACTCAGCTTGAAAATAACGAGGCGAATTGCCTAGGTGAGCGTGCTGCTTCAGCAGAATTTCTATTAACATTCACAATCCCGAAATTAACAGAGTAGGCATAGTTCGGCGGAGATGATTAGTGTTTGCCTGCTATAGAAGTTAATACGAGCTGGAAAAAGCAGGTTTCATTTCACTCACAGCCAGTGGTTGCGACATGACGCGAGGCTGAGCTGAGTATGGGATAAACACAGCCGCTAGCAACGTAATGTTCACACCTCGCCGTCCGATTCCACTACTCACCAAATGGAGCCCCTATTGATCTTTAGGTTGGCAGCAGGGATACTACAGGTCGTCAATTTCTTTACGCAGCTGTCGCCAACAGGAAACGAGCTGTATCATGAAAACTGCATGCGTTTGAAGGACTTTTGGGTCCGACTTTGCTGCAACAGATGAGCGCTCAGTAACGGTAGCGATCCGGGGCGAGTCCCACTGCGGGAGCTAAATCAGGCACGTACGCAGACTGTCACGCAATGTGGTGAGGAAACGTGCAGATCCAAATCACACAACGGGACATCTGTCATGTGAGTCTTTTGGAAGAATCTGGTCTCAGGGAACTTAAATTTTTGTACCAAAACTCCAGTAACGAGATCAATGATTGTGCCAAAATGAGCACCACCTATTATATTAACCCCATTCCGTGGAGTTTCTGGACTCCTATTCACTCCAGTAATCCTCTTCCTCGGAATCCGTGTTGTAACCATTAGACGTATTCAGCACGTCTTCACCTGAACCTATGTGCAGCATGGTTAGCGATGTTGTTTATATAGCAGGTTGAATGTCCTTGTAGGCTTCGGGCACAGTTTCTACTCACCCGAGTCGAGATCTCCAGTGTCCGGGTCGACGATAATTCGACGCCCAACGTGATCGGTTATTTCTGCCTCAGGAAACACAGCTTGTAACTTGGCACAAATGCGGGGTTCCTCCCTTTGTGACTCAGGAGTGCATATCTCACCCTCACCGTCTTCGTCTTCAACTTCATGCCGTTCAAAACCAAATAGTCGGATTCTCTTGAGGGCGGGAAACTCTTCATTCTCGAGTAGGGTAGGTAGGACTATTTTCTTGAAGCGGTTGTAAGACTCGCTTTCAGCCACTCTGTTCATGTACTCTGAGTTTGACGTGCCCTCAGGCTCGAGGTGATGGGCTACTGGCCGTTGGTCGAATATAATGTACTCCAAGGTGTTGCGTGTGGCTCGTATCAGATTTCTCCACTCCGCAAGGATCCGCTTTTCTGATTTTCTACAGAAGTAGAAATCTGTAACTGCATAGTTGCCTCCACTCGCTGGCTTGTACAGGTAAAGTTTTGTGAGTTTCTTGAACAGACTGACTGTATGGGTCGATAAACATGCTAGCGGTCGGGGAGCAAAGATTTCATGTATGAGTTCTTCGGGGTTGTCATCCTCTTGATCTCGTAAATGAGAGATTATGTATTCCTCTACTTCCTCCCATGAATGGCTGTACCAACCAATGATCGGGAAATTTAGGAGACCTAACTGCAACTCTTCGATTTGTCCTGGCTCTTTCAACAGCCATTGTAAGAACTCAAGTGGTATATGGCCTCGAAGCTTCAACGTTCGCAATTTAGTCAGTGTATGATTTGGGGCAGCGAAAGGAACGAGTTTCTCTGGACGCGTCCAGGCTGAAGATAGTTCCAAATATTCCAGGTTCACGAAATTCGTAAAAGGGTTCCAGATGTCATATACTTCATGATTGTCGTCGCGAAGGTGAATCGACAAGCAAAGCCCGGTTATCAACGATCCCAGATGGGTTTTTCTCATTTCGCTCAGTCCATTTATGTCGTGAGCTGAAAACTTGTGCAAGAATTTCTCCGATTTGAATGATTTTGGAATCTTACTATATGGTAGCTGTCGGCGCTCGGCAACCTCTTCGTTTCGAAGTACCTTGTGTGGCCAAAGCTTGTGAAAAAATAGTTCGTGCATCTCGATTGTGCTCCACAAAAGAGGTTCCAAGAGGACACGGTACGGTTTTGACACCTGCATGAGCCGGCTTACATCGCTCATTCGAAGGTTGGCGATGACATTTTGAAAGATTTCGGATGGGAAGATTTCGATGGGAGACGGCATGATATCGGCTGCAGGATAGCTTCAGAAGTATGATCAAATGAGATCAATTGTGAAACGCGATTCGAACGACTTGACCAAGAAGACAGAATGTTTAAGTACTTATTTTCGAGTTCAACTGATCAACATTTTCCCCGCATGCAATTCGCGCTGCTGCCTATACGTACCTGGTCGCCTAACGCCCGACGCCATTACGCGACGCTGACCGCCAAATTATTCATTCTGCAATCCTTCAAGGAGAGATGACGAATTGATCCATGAGAAAGAGACAGAAGAGGTTAAGCAGACCAGAACTGTAGAGAACTAAGTTGCTGTTTTCAAAGCACGTTGCGTATGCAAAGGGAGGGAACCTCTCGTGAAAAATTATCAATGCACTTATGGTACAGTATGTATTGGCGAAACTATTGAGCGTTATCAGTATCTTTGAACCAATTGTTGTATCAAGACAGCTGGCATCAATTAGTAGATTTATTGCGTGTATGCGTTAGCCTTGACGCCTTGGGGTCTTGTCTTTACCCTCTACTGACCTGGCCCACTAGTTGCGCATGCCTGTAACTCGCGCACCTCAACAGTATTTAAGCGGAGGGGGTCACCACCATGCCTCTTTACAAGGCACGTAGGATGAAGCAATTGATAGTAGACCCGGCATATTTCTCACCTACTACCGACACTAATAGTGCAAAATTATGGGTGCATTGGCTCGAGAATGGTGACGACAGGGGAACGGATTACCATATGAAATTGATCAGCTACGCAAGCTTTTCTAGGGCCGCTAACACTATAAGATACTAGTATAGTGATTATACTGTACAAAGCAGTATGTATATTTTTGAGGTGTATCACGATTCATACCAGAAACTCAGATAACACGCCGATTGTCGCTCCCAATTATTCCCGCCTCCAGGTCATCAAATGACACCTTACCCACGCGACCTTCTCGAATCACACGAGCAGGTTCTGGCAGACGTGGCGAAAGTCGCGGAGATGGCGCTGCAGAGCTATTAAACATACCCAGTCCAACAAGTTCAGTTTCTTCGGTTGCCTCTTGCGGATGACGGTGTCGATCTGAACAGTTCAACTCCATGCTCTTATTTACATAGACACCTCCATGTTCGTCAATCGAGAGTTCAGTCGGCTGCGAGTGATAACCGTAATTTGCGTATGTGTCCTTCCAAAAAAACAACTTTGAGGACCGACTATTACTGTTACCCGTAGTACTCTTCAACTGCGATTCAGTTGATCGGAACTTAGATTGATGCTGCTGCTTTGATGAACCGAAGGATTTAATGTTGAGCATTTGCTTGAAGAAAATCTTGAGGGCAGGAGAATTCGCACAGATAAGGCCTACGTAAAGCTCCAGAAGCGTCCAATTCCATACTTCCCACGACTTCCAGCTGATGTCGTATGTTTCGTAGAAGAGAACGTAGGTAGCGTGGGTTCGCAGCGCTCCAAAAGCGACGACTACGTAAGCGATAGCGAAGATAGCAAATAAAGCGACTTTTTGGCGGAAAGGGATTTGGGTTTCCCAGTAGATAAAGGTAGGGAGTAAAGCGGTGATGAAATCTTGAACAGTGGAGATTATACCCGCGGATAAGACGATCGGGCCTTCGTTAAGACAGTCGAATCTTTCACCACTCAAAATCCTGTCCGGATCACTCTGTTCCCAAAAGGCTGAAAGAGGCCGACATTCTAGAAGCGTTAAAAGGAAAAACGTAATTGTAGATATCATGATGGATCCTATCGCCGTCCATATCGCTCTCCTGAAGGTTGTTGATACTCCGCGACCTCCTAGCCGACGGTAAAAAAGAAGGATAGATATTTTGACCAGTCCTGTGACGATGACAAAGTTGAGCTCTATCGCCATTCCCAACTTTTTCTGAAGCGTATACATCGAGAATTCGACGTCCCATATGTGCCGGTCGCCCTGATATTTATCTACTGCTGCTCAAAGTTAGCTTTGGCTAATCAGCCTAGGATGCCGCGACGGATTTACCAAGTGGGATGAGGATGGATAACGAGATGACGAACGGCTTTAGAAGTAAGTAATTGCATTGAGTTCTTCGAGGATATTACTTACGATGGAGATGATCATGAGCCAGTCGTCCAAGCCACCATTACGCTGTATGCGCAGCCGTACCCATAACCTCGCAAACAGCCGGCCCAGCGTAATTGGGCCGAAAATCCCAGCAATCACCGACGCCGCGATCGGTCTCGTTATCGGATTCACATAATTCGGAATAGGCCACGAGGCGATAAAGTCCAGAGGGATGTGAAACCCACCAGACATTTCGACGAGTGAATACACGGCAAAATCATCGGGGGAAGGGGGGAAACAAAGCAAGAAAAAGGAACTGTTGTACGGGACGGTGATCGTGGGCTGGGACACTTTATTTCCTATATGGTACCAGTTTTCAGGTGTCCCCTCTCCTCAGGTTTAAGTTCCATTCCCTCGGTTTTCAAGTCTGCGGTGCTCAATTTAGCGCGCTGCGAAAAACTACCCGACCTCCACTGGGCTGGGTGAATGAGTGCAAAAGGGAAGAATACGGTGTCGATCGAGTCAGATTTAAAGTTTCGTGGTACTAGGATGGAATGGTCATAACAAATTCTCGATGATAGCTTGGTCAATCCCGATAGGGCGACAACGGTGTGCGTGTCGCAATCTCCTCTTAAAAACACTGGGAAGGTGACTGGCGAATTTAAATTATTTATCTATATGTGTTATATCAGCTCACAAGTATTCTTTGTGCTCTTGTATGAAAACATTCTCAATTGCGTCCTTATAAATGTCATCAACCGTCATCAGCCTCACTGATGACATACAGATAAAAAAGGTCCATCCAAATCCCGGGACAATAACTGAGTCACGAAATGTACCCTGTAGTGGCGTATATTTAGATCGTACACGATGCCCGATAGACTCTAGAGTCTACCCACTGTCCAGCATAGCCGTCGGAGAGTTTGCCAACTTGAAACTAGTCACAGATAAATCGCCGAGCTCTCACCGTGACATGAGTCTTTCTTCAATGCCGATATATCCCGCGCGATTCATTTAGGAATGATTTTTTGCAGTGAATTCTTGCTAATGCCTACGCTGATTCAAAATCTAGGTTTGAAGAAAGAGGGGTCGGGCAGTGAAGCGACAGAGTTGGATAAATGCCGGTAGTTGGGACGACGCTTTGACATTGAAAAAACGCACCACCCTTCGCGCCATCTTAGCGTCCGCTGTCATCTATCTGTCGCGATCGCGCCAGAGCCAGCATGGTTGTTTGGACCCACGTGGGGGCATTACACGCATTCTGGTACCCATCTGGGCGTGGAGACGGGGCTTTGGGCTCTGTCAGTCTTTAAGTGCGTGATACGAGAGGTTTTTCCCGTCACCAGGATCTTTGCGTCGCTCATATCGCTCGACTGCAGCAATAAGACGATCTTGTATAGATCGATCTCCGCGGTGTTCTCCCAGCAGCGGGGTAAATCATACACGTCCCCGAGTACCTAGGAATTGGAAATGCGGGCAAGTAGCTGAAACGGTGCACGTTGTGCTGGAATGAAAGATATCTTAGACATCTAAAAAATTTCGAATATGTAAAAGTGACAAAGTTTTAAAGGTGGTATGTTATCACAAGTATTGATGCAAGTCATCCACCGTACCTGAACAAGATAGCGATATCGTGTCCGCGGCACTACATACATATGTATGTACATGTACTCCCAGACATCGGGTGTTAACCGCAAGTGGGAATAGAGGACAAAAAACGATGGACATTTGATTTAGATTTAACAGCAAAGTTGATACGGACATCTGGAGTGTGTTAAACAAACCACACATCAAGCGCGTATCTATTCTGATCACGTGATTGTATCAATCACAGTTGACGCACCTATGTATCTGCCCCAACTTAACCTACAGCTCATCTCACCATAGCACACCAGAAAACTCAGTATTCTGATCCCCCCATCAATTCAACAACTTCAAACGTAAAACTAACTACAATTACCAAGGATACAACTCCCCCACCGTCTCCCCATGCAAAAACTTCCCAGCCTCTTCATCCCTCTTCGCGGTCAAAATCGCATCAATCCCCCTCGCGCTCCCTTCGGGGCTCTTCGCAATCCCCTGCTTGATCTTCGACTCCCTCTCGCCGGCGAGATCCGTGACCACGTACCCAGGACAATACGCAAAGACTTTCCAGTCGGGGTGGTCCCAGGCGTCGCAGGCAACGAGCATATTAAGGGCGGCTTTACTGATGCGGTAGGCCTTGTAGTCAGCATGGTAGGCGATGTCGGATGGGGTGGTGCGGAGGGTGGTGGAGCCGAGTTGGCTGCTGACGTAGATGATGCGCGGTGCGGAGGCGGATTTGGAGAGGAGGGGTAGGAAGGCTTGGGTTACGGCGGCGTGGGAGGTGACGTTTGTTTCGAGGACGTCCCGGAGGACGGCGCGCGAGAAGGTCGTGGGGCAGATGCCGGCGTTGTTGACGAGGGCCGAGAGGGAGCCGTGGGTGGTGGTGATTTGGTTCACAGCCGCGGCGATGGACTCGTCGGACGTGATGTCGAGTTCGACAAGGGAGATGGTGCTGTTGGGGTATTTGGATTGGATGGATGAGAGGGCTTCGGAGCCTTTGGCGCTCGATCGGCTGCCGAGGAGGACGTGGAAGTCGCCTTTGGAGGCCAGGAGTTCGCAGGTTGCGAGGCCGATGCCGTTGTTTCCGCCGGTGACGAGGACGGTGGGTTTGCTGGATGCCATGGTGTTTTGTTGTTTTTGGTATTGATTTCCTTTGGTGTAGCTGTTTGCCCCGTGGTTGGATTCCTTGTAGTTTTTCTTTTGATGTGAGACTATCTGTAGTAAGGCGAAGATGTTGTTGATCTACTCAAATTGCTATTCTACAGCTTATATGCCTAGCTATGTATACCTATATGTTCTTAATCCTCGGAGGTTGGGTTGTGAGACATGTACGAATGAAGCGCCTAACTATGCCTAATGCCGTAATTCCCGCTTAATTCCGTAGGCGAAACGTCATCGATTTTTCTTCACATTTGCCGAATGTGTACTTCTTCATCGGATATGTACTCCTAACACCGCGAACTGGTGGAGTGTTTGAGATTCAAGTTGGTTATGTACGAAGGAAGACGTTGAGTCGTGCGCAGAAATGTACGAGGACTTAACGAAGTTGCAGGAAATGGCGAGAATTTGTGTGTACGAAGGTTTGAATGTACAAAAAGTCACGCGCTCTGTCGTACGAGAGCTCATAGCTAGATATGTAAACTGATTTCCGTTTGCAGAATCATGTGGGGAGAACAACAAAATCCCAGAACGACTATTCCCTGTACGGTAAAAAGAATCCACATGTCCAGGAAAGACAACTGCGGCGAAGCGGAGACGATGTGACAGATTGATGCAATGGATTCATGTTGCACTATCAGTCGGTTACATGGGCAGTAACGCGGGTTTTTTTTTTCTTTCCCCTTCGCAAAAATGGCAGAATGTAAAATCGGCATTCATGTTCGATTAGTGAAATGATCGCGCAGCTTCTGATGCTACCTTAATGTAGCCGTCTTTCATCTTGCGTTCCACTCTCAGCAATTGAATCACCCATGAGGCTGTCAAAAAACGCCATGTCGACTCCTTGGAACGTCCAGTCGTCAGCTCCAGCGGTTAATCCGGGCAGAAATGGGTCGAATAAGGCCTTTTCGAAATGTGTTGACCCCGGATGAGCAAGGCTCTCATCATTGCTAACATTCGGATGGTTTTCGGCCCAATGGCTGTCCTGTCGTGGGACTACATTTAGTTCGACGGGCCATTCATCTGCGTGATCAGAATTGGTAACAATACCACTCATTTCATTTGGGTGCAAGGATATTGTGCTTCCTGGTGTGGAAAGAGAGGAAATGGGGTTTGTGGTGTTTATGGCCTGGGTGCGATCAATGGATCGAGCTGGAAGATGTTGCGATGAAGTAGGAGCATCCTTGGTGATGCTTCCGTCTCGACCGATTCGTATAACGCCAAAATAGGCAATGTGGATGGATACGGTACTCTCCGTCCTCCTCCCCTGGCTGCGCGGGTTCCCTATCATGTCTGTACTGGTGTCTTCCTCTGTGTAAGACCCAGCCGTTTCGGCATCGATAGCGAGTAATCGGCGTAACAGATCGGCGCTTTCGGCACAGAAAGTATCTGTACTGAGGCGATGGATCTCCTCCATGCTTTCCTGAACCTGCTCCATCATCGCGCGGTCACTGGAATACTGGTGTGCGAGGACGCTAGCGAAAACCGTGCGACCATTCGCTGTCTCCGAGCACCGTCGGTGGTTGTCCAGGTGAGCCAAGAGTAGCGTAACAGCAGCCATGAGTGCAATAAAATCTTGACTTCTGCAACATAATGCGATGCGTTTGAAATTGCGTAAAACGATGAATCGAGATAATATCTCGCGAGATGCATTTACACATGTGATTCTGGATGTCTCATAATTTCTGTCCAAAGGGGAGCGGAGCATGAAGGGAAGATGAAGGTGACTCAGAAGTTTATAATGATTCATCTGGGTCAGTAATCTCTTGAGATCCCAGTAAAGAGACTCCGCATCCCGTGTGTTGTCTGCGAGGTTGGGTGCAAGCCACCATTTGTTGGGTACGCTTCGGGCCGCCACGCGAAGCTCCTTGTCTAGCTCTTGCACAAGACTAAAATCGTGAGATTTTGTTTCCGACTCTTTGCACTCTAGAAGTCGAGCCCCGATGTTACAATGGATTCGATCCAGTCGTTGTAAAGGGGTATCGCCGACATATATTGTATCAGCAGCAGTGTTGCAAGCACTTGACCCCGAAGGTAGTCCCAAGAGAAGCGACAAAGAGCGGTCGTAGCATAAAATGCGCCACCATAAATAATATGGATGTAAATCTGACTGGGCTTCGAGGACTTGGTATTGCAACCGGCTTTCGGGCAGGTGGAATCCCATCATTTGCGCGAGATACATGGCTCGTCGTCCCGCCGTCCAGCTGAGGCGGAGACTTCCGCAGTTTGCGTAATACATGCTTTCCAGAGCAACGCATTGCACGCCTTCAATGCTACCCAGAAGTCGATCATGCACACACACCAGGTTGATCGCGGTATCTGATAATCGGTCTAACATATTCTGGGGCGACTCCGATAATCCTTCATATTGTTCATCATTTGGACTGAATTGCTGTAGAATATGTGCAAGCTGCAACATGTACCTAGCGATGAGAACAGGGTGCTTATTGGATAACGGTCTGCTAAGGATGCTTTCGGGTGATAGCGGCTTGTTGGGGTGCTGGTTTCGACGTCTGGCTCGAAAGGATAAGATCTCATCAAACATGTAGTAGCTATGATGGCTGGCTTTGCACAATATATGGCAATCTCGCGGGGAAGGAAGAGCTTCATGTAGCTTTTTGGACAATGGTGTGAGCCTATCGCAGAGGGAGGATCTAACTGAAGAATTCTGGTTTGTGGAGCTTGATGTAAGAGTGGTGGGCGGCAAAGAATCATTTGATGTCGTTACAAAATAGTTTGGGCAAACTGTCGACTCCGATTGAATGGAAGCAGGGGTCGGTATGCCACCAAGCGCTGGGACTTGCGGGCTCTGGGTATCAGTCACGTGACGTCCATCAATCCCATTCTCTTCATGAGGGTGACTCCATGATGATGGCGGATTCTGAGAGCAAACATCACGATTCAGAATACCCATCAAATCTTGCACCATGGCTTCCACTCGCCCTACACGATCGTTCAATTGGAGCACACCAGTTGGAGTCACTTCGACGATGTCCGGAAACTCCTGGCTGATACATGACGTACCCCGCCGTTGGCAGCCCTGGCAAATGGTGGATAAGGAATCGAAGATGCATTTCTCTTTTCGTTTCTTGCAGGCCCAGCAGCTGCGGGTGCCCTTTCGCGTCTTCCTGCGTTTCGGTTGTCGCTCTCCGGCTGTATTGGCGCGGCCTTCTTCGCTTTCAACGTCCAGGTCAGGTGTCGGAGTCATCCTTCATGTGATGTTGTCTTGCAGCCCATGCCTCAGCGAGAGGAATTCGTGGTGCGGCGGTGGAAGCATTCATCTTGGACGTGGATGTTTTGGAGCTTCAGGTTGTTCGTCCGCCGGTCCGGTCGAAGGTCGTGAATCGGAGCAGCCAATCACACGTCGCCCGTTAGCGCCGGAGAAATTCGACCGCCGGATGCCGGAAGCACTCCTTCACGTCTTGCCTTCTATCACCAACCTGATGAGAATCACAGTAATCAACATCAGTTGTGAGCGCTTCATTGAACACCTCTGAAGCCACTATGGCCTCAATAATTGAACAAATCCTCCCGCCCCCGTCCCTCTTCGCCAGCACCACCTTCACCAATGACAACCATTGCTCACCGTGGAATATATGCTATTTCCACCGGCGGTCCGACCTAGATTCGATTCTATGATCTTCAATACTTTTGGACTTCTCCGGTATTTCGGCGAAATGTTGATTACTTGCACGAAACTGTGCTTCTCATCATTTTAAACAACAAATGATTTGCAATCACTGTCCAACAGGGGCCAAATTACGATCTTATAACAATGTCCATGCACTTGTCACTCTCTCTTTGAAGTCACTTTTCTCGTTTCCTTACGCAGATTGAGACCATCGCGAAAATTTTCATCCAGTTCCACAATGGTCGACGACAAAGAAACCCAGCCACCCCACGAGAACCCAAGCGAGAATGATGTACCAAGCATCATATCCTCTGAGAAGCTATCTGCACGTACCAAAGAGCCCACGCCTGAGCCAGAATACATCACAGGTCTTCGATTGGCAATGATAATGGTCACTCTCAATCTGACTACCCTCATCGCAGCCCTGGACCTCGTAAGCGCGGAGCACACACATATCCAGCAACTTTCGATTTGTCTCTGACATCAGTTTATAGGGAATCGTTGCCACTGCTATCCCAGCCATCACCGATGTTTATCATAAATTAGACGACATCGGATGGTATAGCAGCATCTGCTTCACCTTAGTGGGTGCCACTTCGGCCATGTGGGGGAAGTTGTTCACCTACCTTCCGGCACCGATCGTTTATATGTCCTCCCTTTTGATCTACCTCATCGGGAGCATCGTAGCAGCAGCTGGACAGAACAGTGTAGCTTTCATATGGGGGCGAGCTATTCAGGGTGCCGGATGTTCAGGTAAATTCTTTTGCGTCGGAATACATCACAGCGGCTAACACGTGATCGAATGAAGGCACTCTGTCTGGATCCGTCATCATCATCAACTACGTATCGTCACCCAAACGTCGCCCCGTTTTGCTCGGCATGTGGATGAGCGTTTTGATGATGGCCACCATCCTCGGTCCGCTACTCGGCGGCGTGTTCACCACAGAATTAACTTGGCGATGGTGTTTCTGGATAAATCTTCCCATCGGAGGCGCAGCATTGGTGATGCAGATGATCTTTCTACGTGCGTTATACCCCGAAGTGGAAAATCAATTATCAACGAAACACCCTGTGGGTTGTCGTATTGTGTGGCTGATCACTTGCTAACTTGGTACCCCCGCTATAGGCATGCCCAAGACCGTGAAACCAGTACCGGCTACGTGGTTAGAGATCTCACGCCATCTCGATTTCCCTGGCTTCGTCCTGCTACTCGCTTCCCTCATGTGTTATTGTTTGGCGCTACAATGGGGTGGTCTTTCTAAAACTTGGAGGTACTTGTTTCCCGACTTGCTCCGTCGAAATCACTAACCAGCTCTTAGTAAGTATAAAATCCAACACATCGGATCATAGACCGTTTGGACATACAGAAATGACAGCATGCATATATCTTTTACTGACATTGCGAAGGCGATGGATCCGTGATAGCGACACTCGTCATGTTCGTTGTTCTCACCCTGGCCTTCTTCGGATGCCAGTATCTGCAGGGCCAATATGCTATGATTCCCCTGGATCTCTTCAAGCCGCGCCAGATTTGGAGTCAGACACTCTATACCTTTTTGTACGTGTCATTCTATCCGTCATTTCGCTTCACCCGAAAACAACTTTGCTAACTCATTGATCTCCTCCACTTCTAGCTTCAATAGCGCCAGTTTCGTAGTCCTAATCTTCCTTCCGATTTATTTTCAATCCATCAAAGGGACTACAGCTATCATGAGTGGCGTCTACCAACTTCCAGAAGTCGCCTTCTTTGCGGTGGGAGCCATGGTAAGTGGCGGCGTCATTGGCGCTACTGGTCATCTCGCCCCTGTAGAGCTCATCGCGGCTTTACTCACCACCCTGGGCGCCGCGCTGATTTATGTCATGGATGTCAACACCTCCAAAGCATGGTACATTGGCGCTCAGATTCCCATTGGACTTGGCCTCGGCCTCGGCAATCAGGTTCCAGCCACTGCGCTCCAAGGGTTTGCGAAGCCTGAGACTATTGGTACGATAACTGGGGGACTATTTGGTAATTATCCTCTCGTGTCTTTATGTCCGCAACAGTTCCTCTCCTAACCAGTTTCAAAAGTCTGTCAAACAATCAGCGGCGGCTACTTCACCACTGCTGGCACCTCCATTCTGCAAAACCTGTTGGTGAAGCATCTCGCCATCGTTGCGCCACATCTGAACGTCGGAACAATTCTCTCGGCTGGTGCCACGGAAATTCGCAAGGTAGTCAGCCCTGAGGATCTACATTTCGTGGTCGAGTCCTACATGAAAGGCATCAAAGGCGCTTTTGCGCTGCTTCTAGCGGTTTCCGCCTTAGCGGTTGTCTTGGCAGCTACAATTCCCCTCAAAAAGCTCCCCAGTCACGAGACTGGTAAAGTTGAGGCTGGAGAGGCCACTACGGGCTTAGAGAAGCCTAGTTTGTAAGACGATGTACTTCGAGGATAAGAGACATCACGCAAAAGAGCGAGTTCTGGCGTGTTTTATTAAGCATCCGTACATTCGTTCAAAAAGCTTTATTGGAAACATTTAATCAGTTTAACTTAGAAATTGATAGAAGATCAAAAAAAAACTATTGGATCTCAGAGTTGAATTTGAGATCGGGCTGGAATCAGCTTCATATTCGCACACCTCCGACATGAGATCTATCCTTCAGGGCTCCACTTCGCTTCAATAACTGCAACCTTGGCGCCAGGCGGAAACCGCACACCATCAAATTTGAACCCAGCATCGGCTTTCACGAACAGCTCAGCCCATTCCTTCTCACTTCGTTCCTTTGCATTCTGGATAGCCTTCATCATAATGTCCATACTTCTACGCGCGTACAAAAATCTCAAAGTCAGTATTTGTTTAATCAATGATGCAGCAACTCATCACGAAAAAGAACCTCTCACCTAATCCGCTGATCCTCATACAAACTCATCGTCCCGGGCGCCTGAACGCAGAGATCATTAATCACAACCCTCGCGCCGGTCTTCAACGCCGGGATAAGGTTCCTCAGAATCTTCACACACAGCTCATCCGCCCAATCATGAAACACCCAGCGAAAGTAATAAACATCAGCGTCCTTGACCGGCTGTTCCTCCCAGAAACTATGACCCATGAAAGACACGCGATCACGTAGGTCAGCGGGTAACTGTTCCTCGCCGGCTTTCGCGGTCCCAGGCATGTCTTGAACAATACACTTGATGTTTGGGTATTTCCTCGCTACCATGATACTGACGTGGCCCGTTGAACCGCCGATGTCGACGAATGTTCCGGCGCCTAAGGAAGCGAAGTCGTAGCCGTCTACCATGTGCTGGGGTTGGAAGCCGTAGTCGGAGTGGATGAAGTGCATTGCGTTCGCGAGTCGCTTGAGGCGTGGTGGGTCGCGTTCGAAAACGTCGAACATCAATTCTGTGGTACCATGCGCCAGACAAAACGCCTGTTCATTGCGGGAACATTGCGGGAAAGCGTTAGCAAGATGTGCTCGACATGGCTGGGGTTAGTGCGGGAATAGGACGTACCGCTTGCAGAGGCTCCCCGGAGTCTGGCCACTGTCGCAATGCTTCATTCAGCTAAGTACTCAACATCAGCAAACACCCACAGATATACGTGATCCTGCGTATCGAAGCGACGCTGTATTCCCCTTACCCTTAGCATAGCAGGCCAATTTTCCTCAACCACCAATCCGACCCATGCATTGAACAACGGCTCGCTAACCAAGGCATGCGACGTAGCCGTATGCGTCACAACGCCTTCCTCCGGCTCTGCAAACATATAGTTTGCAATAGCAAGACGCATCAAACGCGTTGTATCTTCTACCCCGAGCTTACTCTCCTCAGCGATCTTCTCAAACGTCGTCGTTTCATTCCAGCCGAGGTTTTGGCCGATTTTGTTCTGGTAGAGGAATTGGAGGGAGAGGAGACGTGTTCCCTGTCGCACGATAAGCAGATAATTAGTATTTTACTTTGGGTGGTGGAGGGTACAGGGTGGCAGGTGAAGCACCTGTGCGTATGCGTTCATCGGCACGCCTAAGGGTCCTATGAGGAGTTCTTGCAGCTCGCGGGATGCATCGATGACTTGGTCTCGAATATTGGATATCTCTGTGGGTAGATCGAGCGCAGTTTCTTTCTCGGAAGGCGCGTGGGTGGGGGGCGGAAGGTTGTTTGAGGTTAGGTAGTCGTTGTACTTTGCGGTGTTGGATGCGATTAGCTCGGCGAGCTGGGTGATTGATTTTTGGGGTGGCATCGTGTGTTCCTTGTCACACTGGTGTGTTTTTTGTACAGGACGCTTTATGGAGGAACGCGATGTGCTGGGTAAAACTCTACTACTTCTGAAATCGAGTATGAGGTGAACCAAAACCTATTTCAGTATTTATCGTTTTAAAGACACAAACGAATACACAAAGTCCTTCATGTACCATGAAGAAAACGCCGTTTCATTCCATCGTAGAACCATCACCTGCACCCAATTAAAATACTCTATTCCTCAAAAACGGGCAACGCAAACACCTACTTCCCCATAATCTCCACCACCACAGCTCCATTTGTCATGGTTGCGGAGTATCTCGGTCTTTCGTGACGCCGACGTTGTAGTAAATTGCGGGGGTTGATTTGTAAAACTCGGGCCTGATGGTTTGCTTTGAATTGCACGTTTCGCGGGCCGCGTAGCATATGTAATGTAAGCTGGATTCGCTGCCGGATAGTATTGCTTTCCGGCCGATGAACCCGTACCTTCACTTTTTGGGCTGAGGTGTCAAGGATTTGGATCCTTTTGCTTCGTTGGTGGTGGTACGGTTCTTATTCTGACGACTAAGAGTTACGCAAGATTGTAATGTTGTTAGTAGAGTTTGGTATTGATAATATGAGCTCTAATGAATGGATCTCGACGTAAGTCCATTCGGTTGTTTGTGACTATTAATGTCAATGGATGTATGAGCCTTCATTTTGCCAAAGACGTATTTGGGGTGATAATCCTGATCTGGTATGTACGACCTGTTTGAGCAGAATTTCGTATTATCTGTGTGAGTCACGTCTACAGCCCTACGTACGGTATAACCTATTTCAAGAGGAATATTAGGGTAATTTCTGGCATCATTCTTCGTATTTGTAGTTTGAGTAGGAATAACCTGTCATTGCTTCCGCACTATGCCTTTCCTTCCCTCGGAAAATTGTAATTGCACGAATTCAAGTGTAAAAATAATTTGGTTCCGCTTTCATGAAGGAGATGCCCCTACGGTCTACCCAATATAATTTCTGTAGTAATTAGATGTATATTCACAGAACACTTTGACAACCATCATAGCAAAAGAAAGGCTATAAGAAGGATTATCTCAAGGGTACATCGATCGAATATCTGAACCTAGACAGAGTTCTTATCACACATTCCACGCTGGGTAACACGGTCTTATATTGCAAGTATAAAGTTACTTATAGACATTAGGGTGGTTGCAGTTCATTGTTACGAAGAGGAAAATTAGGTACTTGATGACTATGTCGCCGATTACGAAATACGAAGATAATGAACGGAGTAGGCGTGAGAACACGTCCAAAAGTAAGAGCGCAATTGAAAGTTTGGCAAATTTGTAAATTTGTTGGGGGAATGGCATTGACAATGTAAAAAAATGGGCCCTGTAAAATTATTTTAACTGGGTGTAATAGTAAGTATCCTATTTACTGTGGGTAGCACCTATGTTTGCGTATCTTGTGTTTCGCACTTCGTACTTCGAAGCTAGCGCGTTAGAGTATTTTATGCCAGCTTCGTCAAATAATAAAACAGCTTAGCTGCATTATTGCCTATTAGACTCCTGTTATGAATACTACTGTAACGACCGTAGTTGTCGAGATCAAAAAGAGCTACGCCCAAGATGCGTTAAGCCGCTTTCTCGATATGCTGCAACTGGCGACTAAACTCCCTGTCTCATCCATTGTCATCGAATTGCCCTAGCCAAACATGTGCACGGCGAACTTCCAAGATAATGACTTTTGACATTACCACGACCACCATAATGATTGCAATGGATACTGTAGCAGAGATGGGATTCACGTCCAGAGTCGTCTAAGTTGGAGTATTATGAGACGAGGTGTCTCGGCGTTTTGCTGCTGTCGTGAGAACATCACAGAACGCAAGTACACACTTTCGCGAAATATTGGTTCACGAGGGACCTGATTGGTACATTCAAACTCATCGCTGCGGCGAGGAAACTCCCTACTGATAAGCTATGTCTCTTCCACTGCGGATTTTCCATTCCGCAACCGGCTACGTGTGATTGCATTGCAATCAACGGTCGGACACCGAGTACTGTACGTTTGCAGGGAATACTGTGGTGTGAGGGGAAGATAGCCGGAGCTCGCCCCCAAAATAGTTCGAACCCCTGTACATGCAGAACACATGTTCGCCTCCCCTTAAAGAGGGGTCAATACGTATAGTAGTAATAGAAAGTGGCAACCGTTATGTCCACTAATATGTACCTGTGGCGTAATTTTGCCGATGGTGGGTGACAATTTAGCCCAATAGGCCTCGAGCTGCGGCTAAAACTATCTGTGAAACATTGCGAACCCTGGAGGTTATGCAAGAAAATGATAAATTTTTCAAAATTGGAAGTTTACAGATATTATACGTTGGTGGTCGTTCATTTCTCATTTGTTTGCGTGGTCGTTACTGATGATTCCTTGCCACTCTTCGAACAATACATAGGTAAAATTCGGGGTATCACTACACTAAGGATTGATGCATGTGAGGAACCCTGAACAATCGATTAGATTGAGTTACCGCTCCCGAATATGTTCCGTCAACAACCCTGAAAACTCAAGGCTTATCTACCTAGAGTGAGCGATTTCTTTGCATTCAACGCAGAGGGCTCGCAGGTATGCTGCGTCGTCAGCTCACAAGATATAGAGCTGTTACTGCGCCTCGTCAATCTAATCTACGCTTTTACATCCACGATGAATTCAATCGTAGATTCAAGTACCAAAAGCTATGACGTCCACATTGGATTCTGGATCAACTGGTCGTCAGGCCGCATCCGTGGCGCGACCCTGACAACGACGCGCGAGAGTGGCGGTTTACTAATCGCATTCATCGCCCTGTACGTGAGCACAAGCGGGAGGAGCTTCTGGCGGCTAAGCTGTTTTGTCCTTCATCGATTGTTCTCGTCTCATGTTCCTATGGACGGGTTGCACCACCAACGACAAGTGATTCTCCGCAACGCGGACACTGCCGCGCAAGGGATGATGATATTACTTCGCAGCTTGAAGTGGAGGAGAAAAGCGCCTCGGCTGTTCCGGCGAGTCTTGCCAATACTGCTGTATGCTATTATTGTTTCGGTAGCCTTTATGGCATCTGGTGAGTGTTCATGCTAGATCGAACGGCGACCGTTCCCCGTCTTATGTAGTGCACAGGTCTATTCTCATCTAAGATCACAACCTCTACCGCGAATGAAGTCCTGCTTACCGGAAAAAATTGCGGTATCTTCTACACCGGCTCCGAAACTCAGGAGATGACGGATATGTGGTTAAACAATAGCGAACTGATCGAGCTATATCTGACCCAGCGCACGACTGCTTACCTCAACTACGCGTCTCAGTGCTACACGAGCTCACGTGCCCAGCAATCAGAAATATGCCGCCCCTACGTGAAATCTAAACTCAATTACAAACTCTCCACAAACGCTTCTTGTCCTTTTCAAAACGAAATGTGTCAGCTGGGGTCGGAGAACTTGGTAATGGAGTCCAACTTACTTGATAGTCTCACCGATCTTGGTATCAACTCCGCACAATCGCGGCGATTTGGCTTTCGAGCAAGATCTCACTGTGCACCACTAGCGACGAAGGGCTTTAGCAAGGTAAACGAACCTAATGATACTCAACACGACCCTTCTGTTCGATTCTACTACGGAGAACCAATCGGTCTTAGGAAGGGGGATGAATCCTTCACTTATCAAATGCCCTTCAACACATCGTCTCTACGCGTCGCCAACTACACTTCGAGGCAAACTCCGAATCCCGACTTTGCCATTGGGTAAGCGCGTCTTCTGTACTGTTTTCATAATTTTAACAATCACCCCAGTACCGTCACGGACGAGTTCTTCACGCCAATCCCGCAACTCCGTCGAGATGACGGCGTCGTTTCATTAATATTCCTCAGCGCCTCAGGCGTCATTTTCGTAAAGCAAACCGATGATCCCTGGTTCTCCGCCCACAAACCCTCACAAACCACATTGTACACTAGCGAAAACGACCCAGGCACTGTCCCGTACGAGCATGACGACCCTGTTGGAGTCCTAGGTTGTGTGACCCAATACCAATTCTGCAACCCCTCCCTTCCCGCCGATACTCAATGCGAGCCATTTTCCGCATCCAACTCCAGCTACTGGTCGCCCTCCGAAAAGCTCTGGCCGAACGGAGACGACCAAAAATTCGTTGAGTGGGCCAAGAAAGTGGTCTATGCTTCTCTCGTAATCCCGTTCAACATGGAGTACGTCACGGCGGGGATCAGCGCGCTGCTGGTACGAGCGAATTTGCGGTCCGGGGCAATCAACGTGCAGGTTCCGAAGAATCAGTGGCAGCTGGAGATGGCTCATTCTTTTGAGGTCATGCTGGCCTCGCTGCAAGGGTCGTTTTTGGATAATACGAATGGGCCATTGTCTCCTGAGTTTGCGCCTGCGTTTGCGAAATCGAATGACACAGTTTGGGAGTATATATGCAGGAATCAAGTAACGTCCTCCCAATTCCTCTATATTTTGGCTCGCTAATAATAGCGTAGAAAATCGTGAGCGAGCTATACTACTCGTTCAATGTCCTGGGCCTCTCCATCATCCTAGTAATAGGCGGTCTATTCATCTTTTTCGAGAACACCATCGAGACATTCATGGACTGGCTAGATCGACGACCCGCTCGATCCAGTAACCCCCGAAAGACATATGCTCGGTTGGAGTGGCAATCAAATACAACTTGGCAGCTGCACCGACTTGCCTACGAAGAAGCAGGTTACGGAACCTGGAACGATTGCAACAAGACGTTGCCGATTACTCAACCTGGCGAAAGGCTGGGCGTATTAGATGTGCGTGATCCGACACATCCGAGGATAGAGCACGTTGGGTACAGATTATCAACGGTCATGACGGGTCAAACGATGATCCAGTCGGAGAGGGCTAGCTACTCGAAAAAGAGCACGACTGATATTGTAAGGACGGGGAATCGAGATGAGGATGTGGAGACACAGGATAGCATGCACATATTGCCTTCACTATCCACACAACCGAGTTTTGAAGAGAGTATGCACCCTGTACTATCTAGACAATCGACCTTTGAATGAGTTTTCCGTACATATCACAGCAAATGGAACGTGCAAATACTTTTGCTGTGTCTTTATTACTTCGTTTGTCCCGGTCTGGAAGTTGACTAAGTTGAACTCCAGGTACAGAGTGGTTTGTTATCGGCACACCACGTGACATGGTGTATTGGGACATTCATCACTCATTGTATCACCCCTGGTTGAGTTGAGCTGACTTTGTACCCACGACATAGGCAGAGATTCCCCATAAAATTCAATGGTTGTTTAGAAATGTTATTTAGATAGATTCGATTCATTAAATCTTGTAGAAAGACATCGCTGCATCACCTTCGACGTTCCACCCTACGCATTGAAGAACGCCTTATTCTCCGCCACCCACTCTTCAAGCGGCGTCGCCGGCTTACCAGTATAAAGTTCTACATTCTTCACACCCTCCTCATGATTCCAAAACCTTTTCTTCCACCCATCACCACCCCCCTCCTTCGCCAAACGATCAACAATAAACTTCACAGGCGGGGGCGCTTTACTCCTATCCACATCCTTCGCCGGCGAATCCAGCACCTCAATCTCCCTCCCCAACACACTCCCAAACCTCCCCAAAATCTCCTCCATCGACAAAATCTGCGGCCCATACACATACACCTTCTTCTGCCCATTCTTCGGCCCCTCGGCAAGTAAGGCACCAGCGACCCGCCCAATATCCGCGGGCACGACACAATCCATCCTAAACTCCGCACCCACCACCGTCACCTTCCCCGCCACAATCCCATCCTTTTGCGCGCGGAAGTTCGAGACGAACCCCCCCGGCCGCAGCGCAACGTAATTCTCCTCCCCGAACACGTCGTCCAGAGCGGCCTCGTACTGCGCGTGCAGGTAGGGGATGACATTATCAGGCTCGACCTCCTTCAAGGCTTGATCATGCGGAATCGTGTAGCTGCTTAGGAAAACGACGAAAGTGATTCCTCCGTCCTTGAGCGCTTGGACCGTTGCGCGCATGCTTTCCGGTTCTCGCTGCGCGAGGTACACGAACGCGCGCGTCGCGCCGCTTTTTTGGACGGCATTGACGACGGATGCCGGGTCGGTGAGGTCGGCTTGGACTTTGGGGAAGTTGGAAGAGTTGGGGATGTTGGTTATGGGTTTGGAGGTGTCGCGCATGGCGAGGGTCACTTTTGCGTTGAGCGAGGCCGCGGTGGCGGCCGCTACGGAACCCACTTGCCCCGTTGGGCCGAACACAAGGACGGATGCCATGGTGTGCTACTCGGTGGAGACTGATAATGAAGATTCTTGGCGTGATGGAGAGGTATGGAGGTCGGTGTTGATGTCTTTATATCTGGTGTCTTGCAGTGATCAGTGACGCGGAGCTAAGTGACCGAGAACCCCGCGCTTCTCCCGATTCTTTTTCAGGCGATGCGAAAATGTTTAGGAGGCTATCCCCAATCCCAGTTTCCCAACTTTTTTCCTAATTTGGTTTCGCATGTGTAATTCTAGGAATTGCTGTCGTATTTGTGAGTATTTGATTGGGCATGAACATGATAAACGATGGGAAAGGGCTAGCTAGAACTAGGTAGTACGCCATCAGCACCAGTTGACCTTGAAAGTCACCCAAGACTACGTGCTACGAAACCGCTATAAGTGTCTGCTATCACGCATCATCGACTACGAAGCATTGAAGACTTCTACATAAGCTTCCTTGGCTATACTCACCTCCAACAGAGCGGGACGAGCTGCAACTACGAAACTCGGCTTCCAAAGCTTAATGACCTTCCAAGATGAGGTTCTGGATTTAACAACCCAAGCGGTGTGGGCCAGAGTTCCGCCTTAGAAGACTGCCACCTAATATACAAGGGGCTATACGCCGGCGGGTCACAGACCGGGTCAACGGTAGCTAGTGTATGAGGCGTCATCCACATATTGGATGACTATGGCAGTACCGGACGAAAAACCTTGAATTGGTAGAACCCTTTACTCTTCCGACTACGCGGCTTCCCAAATTGTCATTTCCATTTACAAAGCTTTAGACACAGGAGCTTCACTAGATTATACTTTCCGCACTTCCATTCTATACACTTTCGTCAGCGGGTGGTACCTTGACCACTCCCTGTAAGAAGGTCACCTCCATGTAAACGCTTCGAGAGGGGCTGATGACTTCGGGGTGACCAAGGAGATCAAGCGCTATACGACATAAGTCCACGATCTGCCCGTCAATGGCGCATAGGCTATGGGCGGTAGCATGTATCCGCTAGTCCCTGTCGCCTATTTTTTGTTAGCACTACCGGGGCGCTCGATACGGAAAATAGCAGAGGCTTTTGCATCGGAATAGTTACAGCGAGGCAGTAGGTATATGAAAATGGGCCTGTCGATGGTTACATACATTATGTGCGGGATTGTGTATGTGATTAACGGCCGGTCTTCGGCATCAATCTCTTGCCCTCTATAATTATCACTAGTTCCTAAGAGAAATCATGGTTTTGTTCAATTCTTATCGCTCCGCAATGTGAGTAGATCAATAATATTTATTCCAATTATATAAAAGTTCAAGTCTCAAGCAGTGAAAGCTACATGCAAAGGAAATTGTAAAAGAGAAACATTATTTTGACAGTTTTCAAAATCCACATTCTCCTCTTTATTATAACACTGCACCTAACGATGTTATTATTATATAAACTTTTAGCTCGCCCACGGACGCCAATAATCAACCTATATTGAGAGCTATTTTTGAGTCTTAAGTTTTATTGCTACGCGTAGAGGTTGGGTAAGAAATGTGGTGCCTCGACTTTGACACGCAATTTATGTATCCCAAAACAATACGCGAGTGTGGCGAACCTTGAAAACATAACCAACAACTGATGTGATAACGTCGAAATTCAAAGATGTGGAAAGACCTGCGACCAACTCGGGGTATCATAAACCTCCGTCGGAACCTCCCTGATACTAACAAAAGCCTCAATCACAAGGTAGGCCCTGCTCCCGACAAAGCTCACACCGCAAATAGTACACAAAAAGACTATCACGATGGTTGAAAACCATCCCAGCCGCCTCTGATTGAATCCGTTCCAGATCTGATCGATGACTGGGAAAAAGTACGCTAGAAGGTGAATGGAGAGCCAGAACCCCGCGCAAAACGTTACCCAGACCGAGCTGAGGTGCCACAACAATTGCTCTGTATATGTGGGAAAGAAATATTTCCACGCGGAAACATGGATGGCTCCGTAGACCATTGATGCGCCCCATAAGGTCATTCCCATGATGAGGGATTGTGTGCGACGGAGGAGGCCTGCATTCGGCCAGTTGAGGGAGTGCGGGTGGACCAGCTCGGTGGAATAGGGTAAGAGGTACTGATATTTTCCAGCGTCCTTCTTCCGGTTTTTGGGCTCCTTGAATCTTTCGTGTATAGCCGGATATCGCATCACGGCTTCGGTAGCGAGCATTCTCCGCATTTGGAATTTTTCGCTGTCGGAGGGGAAGATCTCGGCCTCCTCTTGGTGAATCTGACTAGCATCTTCCTTTGGCAAAGGAACAAAATGACCATGCTTGCTGGCGCCATTCGACTCCAACCCCTCAATCCACGCTAATGTCTTCAACTCTGGCTTTTCATGCATGATTACGCTGCGGATACCACTGGGTTTCTGACCACTTAATCGACTGGCTGAGTACATGTATGCAATCAAAGGCCAAAGTCCGTCGGCGGGCAACAATGTAGGGGCCGTTACTTGCCGCGGTTTATGCCACCATACGACATACATCAGAAGGGCGCAGACGACATGAGCGACAGTGTTGACCTCGAGAAGCGTTGTAGGGAGCCCGACCGCAGCTCGATTGATGACTTGGATCATCATCCATCCTGCCTGCACGCACGCTACAAACTTCGCCACTCCATCCGCTTTGTTTTTGTCTTTTATATCGTCCAGCGAGATATCGGGCAAGAGACCGCAGTGCGCTAGGAGTGCGACCCCCTTTGCTGTGAGGGTGAGCCGTTTTACGTCCCCGAAAATGTGCGCGTAAGGTGATTCGTCCGTTGAACTATCAATGTCTATTGCAATACCGCCCATAGTGCCATAGAAGCCATGCGAGAGCGTCCAAGCATACCGCCGTGACTGTGTAGCCGAATTAGAACTATCTGCCAGGGGGAGAGTCTACGTCAACGTCAGCCATATTCTTTCCCGACACTAAGCTTGAAAGCAATGATATAGATCACAATACCTTCGTTCCTCTTTCGGTCTTGTGTGGTTCCGCTTCATTTTGAGATTTTGAAATCGCCTGTTCCACCTCATCGCACAACTGCTTAGCCGATGCGTACTGTCGCCACGCCGTATAAAGAACGAGCTCCGGGGCAAAAAGACCAATGAGACACCACTTCATTGCTTGAAAAATTCCATGGAAGTACGATTGTCTTTTAGGCGGCACGTTAAGGTGCACCGCCGAATATACGCAAAGACCAAGGGTAGCAAAACAGCTCACAAGTAACGAGATTGTATCTCGCTGGTTGTCGCCTGCAACGTATCCAACTGTCGCAGTTTGCTGGGTGCCACCCGCCATGCTGATAGTAAGATAGTCAGGTGGGTTTCCAAGTGATAGGGGCAGTTAAATAGTATATTGATGTCTAAATGAAGAAGTGTTGCTCAATGTATGTTGAAGCGATGAGTATAGCTGCCATACTGGCCAGAGTAGAATCAAATATGGTGTTGCATTGGGAGAGAAAGAGAACATTGCGCTTGCCAAGCGGCCGTGATGCAAACCATCACTAATCCTCGCTCCTACGTCGTTTACATGCCTATATCTATGGATGGCCTGGAGGTCATATAGTTGATACATGTTTTGGAGCCTTCCAGGGAGCAGTCATGCGCGAATGAATGCGTTTCAATTCCGCCCCCATCTTACATGCACCAGACTACCGAAACACGGCGCCACTGCCTCCGCACGTTTTCGGAAAATAGGCGAAATCTTGCTGAATTTGTGGGGCTAGCGGATGATATCAATTGATGATTTATACTAGAAATTATATGTACCTTCGTCATTACATTTATACATAGCAACTATGCTTGGATTTACGTGGATGCGATGATTTTGTTCAGCTTTGTTCACTGCCTCCAGCCTTGGTTGCTGCAAGGCCCGCGACTTCGAGACGCCAATTGTTGGAGGCTAAATCGTTCATGCTTCCAGCGTCTCCTAAATCTGAAGAATACCCCCCCAAATTCTTTAGATTCGTGATTCTAAAGACAGAAACATACGCTCGAGGTTAATCAATTGATCGGATTGGATGAAGGACAGCCACAAACCTGACGATCACATTCTATTTTCGATTTAGCTTCGCCAAGACCTGTCACCTCGGATGTCGCTCTGAACCAATTTACTAATCCTCTTTCTGCCATCTACGTTCTGCAACGATTCACCGTAGCTTTGCCAAAGTTGTCCTCCATTTCCATGAGTAGAGCACGTTCACGCAAGCAAGTCCCCTTGCAAAATGCCGACAAAAAGAATGTAATCACAATGACCCCGCTTTGTGCCCGATATCTGCTTATAACATACCCAGCCCCTCGAACGGGACAAAAATCAGCTTTTGACATGGGATGAAATTCGTGAGTCCACCATGAAATCATAAAGTCGGGGAAATTGACAATGTGTAAGCTTCATGGTACCAGTAAGCTCTTCAACGCCTGTGTTTAACTGAACTATCTCTCTAAGTCGATGAAGGGATAATGAGTACATATTATCTGGATACAGGTACGCTCTGACAACTTATATAGTACCTGTAACGTCAGGGTACGTCTGTAAAAAATTGTATCCGCTAATGCGATCTCTTAGAGCGATTTCGAATTCCTACAGAAAGTCTGTAGAGAGTATATTTCACATACACAATGAGACAGGTACCTCGGGATTCCTTTCACATGAAATACAGCGTCTGACGAGACGATAGTGAACATATACTCCCATCTCATTGGCTCAGCTCTGTTTTTCACACTCCCATTCCGGATCTATCGCCAGCTAGGCGCACGATATTCGCGTGCGGGAACAGCTGATGTCGTCGTGTTTGCGACGTTCTTTTTTGGTGTTGCGACGTGTTTCCTTCTCTCTGCAACGTAGGCTACCTCCTCAAAAGCCCTTGGCTGATTTTTGACCAACTGCTCCTCTTACTCATTCGTAGATTTCACATATTCAACAATCATAGCGCGCCAATCCACAGACTCGGTAACCAACTAGACTACGTCAGTTTCCCTTGACTAAGTCGCAACGTAAGCTGATAGAAAGTCTCTAGTTAGGTATTGTCGTTCTCATGTGGGGTTCCACGATCCCATGCGTTTACTACGGCTTTTTCTGCACGCCTTCTCTCCAGCGGACCTACTACACCCTCGTCTCTGTCTTAGCGACTTTGTGCACCTACGCGACTCTCCACCCTGCCTTCCGCACGCCAAAATACCGTCCGTATCGTACGCTCATGTACTCCGGCCTCGGTCTCTCTTTCCTGATTCCGATATTCCACGGCGTAGTCCGTTTTGGATGGGAAACGCAGATGTGGAGGATGAGTCTGGATTGGATGTTTCTGATGACCGTGTTTAATCTTACAGGTGGGGCGTTATACGCGATGAGGGTATGTGAGCATCTTGGGTTGTGCGAGAGGTGAGCTGACATGTGTAGATTCCGGAGAGTTTGTATCCGAAACGGTTTGATATTTGGGGTGCTAGTCATCAGATTATGCATTGTCTGGTGATATGTGCGGGGTTGGCGCATCTGTTTGGGTTGTTGAGGGCATTTGACCATGTGCATGGGGCTGCGGATGTTTGCGCGCCTGGAGGGTAAAAGGGTATTGTTGAAATTGCCTGTGTGAGTGGAACTTCAAAATCATGATGAGTGCAATGCGAGCAAGTTATATATAAGCGCAATCGCACTGCTTCATTAAGTAGCTTCAGAACATGATGAGATACATAGACAATCATGTACACATTTTGGTGGTCGTAATTCTCGGTTGTTCGTTCATTTCAATATGAAATTCAATCACGAAATTGACGGAAAGAGGGTTAAAGTCTCGTTAATGCTGCTACCAGTTGCCCTCACAAATACTCATTTCCTGCCATGCGCGACACCCAACCAATCCTATTTCACATCTCCTATTCCGATTTCAACACCCGATCAATAACTCTATGCCTAAACACCCAACTCCTGGCCCTCTTGCCCCAGATATACATCGGAATCGTGCAGAGCGTGACGGCGACAGTCGTTCCACCAATCACGAAGAACGCATTTCGTACCCCCTGGACAGCTAACCAATCATTCGCGTAGAACGTCATACCAAACGCAAACATGTTTTTGATGAAGTTCATGATGGCAAAGGCTTCGGCTGATTGCTCGCGATGGCAGTCGGAGACGTAGGTGACGACGGACGTGGTGCCGAGTTGGACGCCCAGGTTGATGAGGCCCATGCAGACGATGACGGGGATGGGCCAGGGCGCTTGGTTGTAGAGGGCTTCGCCCCAGGCGAAAAATCCGGTTGCGGTGAAGACGAGGTAGGTGATCATTACTGGGAGGCGGAATTCGGGTTCTGCGTGTGTGTGTTAGCGATAGAGAAGAGATGGGTGGTGAGGATGAGGGGATTGACGAACCGAAGATACCGTTGTTGCGCCTCGCCATGAAGGTTGCAACGCCATCGATGATGTAGCCGGCCACAAACGTGGCGATTAGCGATGCGACAAAGGAGGAGACGTTGGTTGCGCCCACTGCGCTGACGGAGAAGTTGTAAGGCGGCGCGGAGAATATTTGGGAGAGCGTGATGGAAATGAGGACGAGCCAAGAGATGCAAACGGTGAAGAGAAGCGTCGCCCACATAACGATTGGAGAAAGAATGAGGAAGAAGGGTCGGATGAGCGTGCGCCAGAAGGAAACGTGATCCCAGTAGCCGCTCCAGGGGAGCAATTGGCGCACGTACGAGATCTCAGGTTCGGAAGACATATCACTATTGGGGTTTGGAGCAGGCGTGCCTTTGTTTTCGATCTTTATTACTTCCTCCTTTTCCAAGGGTTCTAAGTCGACTTTCTTGTCGCTGGTATCGATGTTGATGGCTCCACGTCGGACGAAGGCGGTTTCAGGCATGAAGAAGATGATGAGGAGGAGCATTAGTACAAAAGCGCCGCCCATACCGTGCATGGCAGCGCGATACGAGCCCTTTTCAATGACGGTACCAGCGATTGGACCTGCGAGGTTGATGCCGCCGAGCACACCGAGATTGAATATAGCCATGCGCAACCCTCGTTCGTGCACGTGCCAGACATCAGCGACGGACGCGGGGATCAGAGCCTCGAAGGGTGCCATGCAGAAACCTTGAATCGTTCTCGCGCCGGCCAGCGACGCGAAGCTGGTCACTTCTGCGGCCCAGAAGCAGGATATGGCGAGTCCGAGGGTGGTGGCGAGGTAGACTGGGCGTCGTCCGATTTTGACGGCGAGGGTGTTGCAGAGGAGACTGCCCACGGAGATGGCAACGATGCATGATCCATTGCAGCCTGGTTTGTGATGATTAGTTGGTTCCGAACCGTTGTTTGGTGATGCGTGTTCTGCTCACCTAGAGTGAATTTTTGGAGCGGGACGCCGAACTGTTCAGCGAGCGGTACAAAGGCAGGTGTCAACAGTGGCCCGACAGCTACACATTCGTTAATCAATAGACGTTCAATAGTACTTATTTCGGCCCTAATCTCACCTCCTACACATCCGCAGCCATAACCAATGACTACCGTAAACATTTCTTTCTTCCATCGCGGCCAATTGTACGGGTCATTGGGAGAGTCAGAGGGCTGTGGCACCAGAACAATTTCTCCGGTAGGGTCGTGCTTGAGTAGGCCACGGTCAACGCCGGCGTCGATTTCGAGATCCACCCTGCTCAGCTCGCTC
Organism: Periconia sp. R9002; assembly: GCA_023627715.1. NCBI lineage: Eukaryota > Fungi > Ascomycota > Dothideomycetes > Pleosporales > Periconiaceae > Periconia > Periconia sp. R9002. Next base: position 199,998 of record JAMAHW010000039.1, on the reverse strand, counting down.
AATGGCGCTGTTCCAGGGACATGTTCGAGCTTGTTGTCATCTAAGATACCGAGAGGCATGATGATGATTGGTTTTTATTGCGACCTTCGTTTGGGCGCAATTGGTTCGCACTGGATGCGATGAGAGACGGATGGAAACCTTCAAGGTACCTTAAATAAAGAATCAAAAGAACGGAATCCATAGCAAGAAACTGGAGTAGCTCGATACCTAGCTGGAGCTCGGGAAGAGTTGTGAGGCACTAAAATGTGGGGTGCCCCGTATTATGCGGGGATAGTCGTGCGGGGACAAGATAGTGGTCAGTGACATGCATGGGTCTGGTGAAATGCATCCCGCGTGGCGTGCGGGGGACGATTCTCGGTAATTATACAGCCACCATTACCGTCCCAGCCTCACATTTTATGCGCCTCCCTTGGGTCAGGGGATTGATCCATGGTTATTGATCGGTGTAGGAAGACAAGATACATCTCGTCTCACCACACATAGGTACAACAGCAAAACTCGATATCGATCATCTCTTAGCGAGAGTCAATTTGTGAACCTTTTTCGCCTTCTCCCTTGTAGCGAAGAACAGTGCTTCAGACCCATAATCCAGCTCTTTTCCTAATCTAAACGACACACGTAGGAACGATTCATGCAAAAGCGACACCACGTTCGAGACCTGATTCAGTATCTTATCGCCTTGACAACGGATCCAGGACTACCCCCCGACAAGTCCAATAGCCGCGCTGTCGGCACTTTGTGATGCCTTTTTAAACGAGAAAAGATCCACACTCAACACGCGCCCGTTCCAACCAGTCATGTTACACACTTGTGGACCCTGTAGTGCGCTTTCTGATCTAGCCCTCTCGCGTTACGCCGTCTATCTCCAACGCACCAAAGAAAGTGAGAGAATCTTGATATCATGATTTGATAATCGGGGTATGGCTAGTAGGCTCCACTGTGATACGGACCTTGGCGGCCAAGTCCTTAACTGTAAAGTCAATAGTCGTGAAGGAACCCTGGCTGAACCCATTTATCTTCCAACCGATGTGCTAGTAATTCGTGGGGCCCCGTATTCGATTGTTTAGGAACTGGACCCGGTTATCCCCCTTTCCCTTCAATGTCCTGTCAGCATCTGAAAGGTTCGGATTTTCCGCGGTCTTTATGAGTATGATATCTTGAAAACCCTACATCGTTCTCGAAGGGTATGATGTAAAAGCGCAAGCGCATAGAAGGAGCTGTATTTGAAAGGAAGCCGTGGATATTTTTCGATTGAAAAAGATGAGCTATGTAAACATGTCCCAATGATTTGGTCACGCCAATCGTCACTCCGTGCGCGCGGACTAGTCCTTAGCATGTCAGGAAAACACAATGTAGACTTACGCATTCGTATAACTCGCGATTAAACCGTGGGGCCTGTTCAATCTCACTCTCTGTACCTGCTAATCAATAGGATCCAGATCAAGAGCGTGGCTCTCCAAGCCCGCCCCCACCCGCGCGTAGCTGCACACCACCTATCCATCATCAGCCGCAACAAACAAGCTCACCACGCATCTTTAAACGGAAAATCTTTCCCTAAAACGTGGCCAGAACGCTCCAAACTAGCGGAGACGCGCGTGCGATTCGCCTGTACCGTCCAGATGATGCAAGGTGGCGCGCACGCCCTGCATGAAAGTAGAAAGCGAATTTGGTAGCGATAGATTATCTATCTCCTCGGTTTCTCGATCTGCGGTTCTAGGCAGATGATCAGATTAACATGTGCAGTAGCTTGACGTGGGTATAAGCTCCTGACGGGTGTATTTGTGGTCTTGTTGATTTCTCGGACTAAAGAACCGTCTATGAAGGTAAAACCAGTTACGTGTTGAGAGTGATATTTTGTCGTAGAAGCAAATTGCATGGAGCGATGTGTGATGTCATTGTTATCACATACGTTGCGTCACTGTTCACACGAGCGTAACATAATAATTAGTACAGTAGCAAGACATCCCAGAACTAAGAGGCAGGATCCCTACAATCGAGGCAATAAGTAAAGAAATAACTCTCGTTATAGAAAGTCGGTAGTAGAACACCTTATAAGTATAAGTATTAGGCACTTTTTATAGTAATAACTACCTAGGTTGCCTAGGCCTAGTGTAAAAAAGTAGTAAAAAAGTAGTTTATAAAAAGTATATAAGAAAAAAGCGTATATATATAAAGGGGTGTAGTTACGTAATGCGTTACGTAGGCGCTAAGCTCTAAAGAGCTTAGCGCGCGCACCCTAAAAAAAATTTAAAATAAAAAGTTATAAAAAGTAGTAAACGTTACTATATTCTAATAACTAAACTACCTATTAAAGAGCGATTAAAGAAGTTATACGAATAGGTAGGCCTAGACTAATAGTTTAGTACACTGTACTAGGCCTTCTAGGCGCGGCTACCTAGTAGAAGATGTCCTTATAAGCATAAAAGGTTAGCTATATGCTGACACCTTATAAAACACTGCATCCTTATCTTTTTAAATCTACAATATCTGCTTTCAACATCATATAGTAAGGCGAAAAGACAGGTAAAGCCTCTATGCAACGACAACGTGGAAGCTCGAATGAAATCCTTCCTCAAGAAGCCAGCTGCATCAGGCCTGCTCTTCTTAGCGATTTGGGTAGCAAGCATCTCCATTTGCTCCCCCGGAACAATATCCAAGAGGGTCATGTTGGTCCTTGTTTCTTTGGGGATCCAGTTCCTCATCTGTAGTGCCACGAGCGAGTCCACCCCGTAACGGTACATCGGTCGGCTTGGGTCGACCTCGGAATGGAGAAATAGACAGGATATCAACAACTTTCATCACTAAGTCGTATGTGATTGTGCGCGTTGCTACTGCTGGGTCTTCGCAAGTCCTGGCCTCGGATAGTCGATGAACGATTGAAGCAGCAGCGCCATTTTCTGGAGTGATCGCGTCGAACAGGACGCTGGTGACCACCAGCGGTCCAAATCATGGGTCGTCAAAGTATGCAGGCTTTTTGAGACTGTGAGAAGCCAGGATGTCCCCAGTGCCCAAATACAAACTGACGCCCGACGTTGGCATCCCAGGTGCCGCGAAACTGATCGTCGACGCGCCCATCAAGAAGTATGCGAAGAGCAGAGCGATGATAGCCTACGAGGTTTTCGGTCAACTCTCCGCCGCTGGTCACAGCATCGACGATCTCCTGCTCATCGATATGTACGCTCTGCAGTCGTCGGACGTGCCCAACGACGAATACGTCGGGCTGGCTATGTTCCACGTGATCTCTGAGATAAGAGCGTCGTTTGGAACGCAACTGACTAAACGCATCGCCATCTGCGCGCGCCGTTTCCCTCCTTGGCCGCATGGCCAGCAGGGGTCTGCGAACCGAACGGCCTTCATCTGGGCACGGAAAAGCATGATCTATGGGTGCGCCCACCGAGCGTGGTTCAAGCACCTGCTGGCGGATCGTGACATAGCCACGGAGAGGTATACGGGTTTCACGGAAAATCCCAAACTGGGGGCTGTGGCGTGCAATCCACCGCACAAGACCGACGCATATCTTAAGTCCTCATAGGTGAGTAATTATGTTAGAAGCGAGGCTTCGTTGTGCTTGTGAATATGCCCACTTGGTTGGTGAGGCGATGGACGAGGATTTTGCTTATTCCAAGGATGGCAGAATGGATTAATGTGTCTCCACCTTAACGTAGTGTCAATCAGTCCCCCTTCGAGCACAATTTCATCTGCCTCTCTTCCCCTACACCCTGTTACCTATTAATGGTAGGACCTTAAATTCTAATGATAGATATCATAATGATAAGTTTCTTTTTTGGACATTGAGAAGAGAAATGGACTCTGCTACTTTGTAGAAACGTATAACACGTACCCATTCTGATAGATCTACATTTTTGGCCAGCTGAGGCTTGTGCGATTCGTCTCTAGATCCTTATTATTGGCTGCTATGTCGCGGGTATAAATTTATCTACATACAGCTAGTGTGGTAACAAGTACATGATCAGTGTTTCAGCTTGCTACGCTACGTGGTGTATATTAACAAACGACTTCATGCCTAGCGCTTAGCGGTCCATTGTCTCGGTTATCCCAGATGATCATCGTTTCTAGAAAATACTACAGCATTGGTTAAATGAATACTGTCGATTCTTCAATATTTCTGCGCAGTGAACAGTTCGAATATTGTTAACACGCAAATCTGAAAATCTTTAGAAATATATGAAATCATGCGCGAGGTGTAAGAATGAGGCGAAGAAAATATATTGCGAAAGTTATGTACAGGTTAAGCAAGGCAGAGGTTGTATATCCGGCTACACTCCAACGACTCAACTATATCAGAATCTATCCTTGCAATTGCTTGGTGATGAACTTGGTACCCAAATTCTGTGTGGCTGCATCGGCGGGGTAGCTCAAGTGTTGGGCGTTGATTCCAGCGCCATGTGTAGTGTCGCAAACGCCATCGCCCTGGAATATACATGTCAGTTCGAATCCGTATAACGAAAAATCTTTTTGTTCTCCGAGCGATGTTACGGGGAGTGGGGTGACCTACAAACATGCAAACGTCAAGGGTCTTGCTGACCCAGTTGTCGGGAATGCCCTGGCTGAGAAGGGCACTCAAGCCGCTCACATCCTTAGTTGTGGTTCCACCATTGTTGTCAACATTGCAGGCCAGACCGGGCTTGTGGTCGGGGTCGCCGATCAAGAAGACGCCCTTGACGGCATCGAAGCTTGCGCCAGTGAGCTTTGGCAGTGCGGCCACGGTGGCAGCAGCTCCTTGGCTGTAGCCCTCGAGGATGAAGCACTCGTTAGGGCTCTTTGCGAGGGTGCTGGACACCTGGTTTACGATGAAGGCAGTGCCGGCGGCGGAGTTCTGGCTGAAGTCTGCGGTGTAGACGGTGTTCACCTGGGCATATTAGCATAGGGCACTCGAGGCGAGGGTATGAAAAATGGAGTTGTGCTCACAATCTTGCCACCGGGAATCTGATTCTGAACATTTCGGTTCATGGTGATGAATCCAGCAGACGGACCCTGAAGTTCACCAGTACCGCGGGTGTTGATGATGGTGTAAGAGGAGCATGCTGCCTGACGTTTATCCTCGACAGGAGCAGCGTATGCCGCAAGAGCAAAGAGCGGGATGGAAAGTGAGAAGTGCATATTGGTGATTTAAAGAATGGCGGTAACTTGCTATGCAAACGAATGTAAGATTTGACACTTCGTGGTGGTGGATTCTACGAGGATATCGATCGTCTTTATAGTTTTCATGTCTATCTAATGCATGATATCTATTCGATGATTAGACTTTAATTTCCCGTACTGCTTCTCCGAGGAACAAGCGTAGAAACATCGCTTTCCATTGTTTCGCATTTCCCCTGACTAGTGTATGGGGCCTTAGCTCTGATCTGCTCCCCAAAGGTCTTGGCGAAGCGTCATCAAGTGGTGAAGACAATAGCGAAATTACTATCAAAAGCTTGTTCAAGAAATTCGAGTGTGTTTCATATCTGAGACTGACAGGATGGCTTATTTTCTCTATAAATGCACAAAAAACAAAGCAATCCACGTACGCATACATGCAACGAGATTGATGGACGAATGGGATGACGTTTCACGTATGAGATTCATTGTAAAGCATGGGCCCCTATATGATCTACGGATGTCAAATGCTTAATTCCTGCCAATGGTGAAGACGAGTGGAAAGAACCAGTGTGTCGGATTGCCGCGATATCGGCTTTCGGAGGCCTTAGAGAGTCAGGTACACGAATGACGTGTGAGCACGCGGTGAAAAATGTTCCATCACGAATCAAACGGCCGGATTTCATTCGCCCTCTATAATGTTTCATGTTAAACAATGTTCCAAACAGCCGAGGCATTTTGCATTGATGGCTTAGCACATAAAATAGCTCTGATGATTGACGCTACCAACGGATGGCGGCCTTTAGTGCGCACGTCTCGACGATTACATTGATCTACCGAGGCACGCCAATGTATTAGCTTCTAGACCAGAAGAACGTGGTGGAGGAATTCGGCACGCGTGTGTTTATCTTTATAGAAGAGACTTGTAGAACGATCGTCCCTCTCTGTGTTTGTCCTGTGGAAATTTTTTTTTAAAAAAAAAAAACACCACGAGAGTTGTTACCGTGGCCTCGTGAAATATTCTCGGATTGCAAATTCTCTGCATACACTCGAATCATTACCTGGAGCGAGTCCCCACAATACCAACAATGATCGTCGCGCCGGCCATCCACCAAGCTGCCACCCCGAAAGCTCCTTGTAGATCCTTTCTCAGTACGCTCCATAATATACCGAACAATAAGCTAGGAGGGAAAAACCCGATCGCAAGGAAAGACCAGACTTTGACCCAGTCCCAGTCTTCCTTGAAGTAAATTCCCCAAGCATGCGCGAACTCGTCACTCAGGTAGGGTTGCAGCTCACCCGATCTTCTTTTTGGGAGTTGCTCCACGACAAATCTCCTGTTCGGCGCCATCCCCTCTGGATCTGTGAAGAAGTCCATCAGTAGCCGCTTACCTACGGGTGGCGAAAGTATTGCGGGAACTGGGCGACATTCATAGTCGAGACCGTTGGGATGAACGAGATATCCCGGGGGAATGCATTCGCATGGTTTGCTGGGCTCACAAAGCTCGTCGTGGCACCGCACATCGATGTATCGAGGGCCTCCATAGGCGAACTAGTAAGTTTATTCTAATCAGAGAGCAAATTCAAACAGACTGGGGCCGGTGTCAATACCTTCATGAAATGGATGCTGTGGACAGTTGTGAGGGACCAATATGATTTGAATTTTCCGCGATGTTCATGATAAATACGTCTTAACTCGCGAAACAGCTCTCGGTCGTCGGAGATATGCGTGACAAGTGTTTGATGAAGTTCAAAACCATGACGTCCTTTGTTTGTGCACGCCAAGAGATGCAAAGTACGGGATCTTACATCACTGAGTTCCATCTCTTCTTGTGAAGCCGCGTTCTGTCTGCTCTCAATATCGTAGCCGTATCTATGGTCTGCAATGTCGCTTGAGCCAGTAGGGGGTAGCCAGGATGGCGTATTTTCAGAGCGTGATACTTCAAATCCCGACGGTGGGGCCTGCATTGAACTCGCTGTAATGGATCCGGGTGCGTATGCGAAGCTGCTTAGATAGACCTGCAAATCAAGTGCCGCGCCAGGGAAATGTTCTACGTAGTCATCAAACAACAACTTGCCTCGACTCTACATTCATTCAGCATTTTCCAAAGCGAGTTACAATCTGGGCAGACAATTTCTTACATTTTTCCATTCAACGCGTTTGTGCCCTTGCGGTATCTGTTCTTTCGGAAGGCCAATATTAGAGAATAACGACGAGATCCGTGCAGCGGCGGTGTGGAAGTATGGTTTAGATGATCGAAGAAGATGGCGACGTAGCCCTTCCAGAGCTTCAATCGTTGCGAACGCTCCGCAAACTAGTCGGTATCGGAAATTCAGAATAGGTCCACCCCGATTTTTCTCATTAGTTGGTTCAAAATACACATGCTCCAGCGACGCCACATCCAGAAATGGCCCCCCACAGTCTTTCTCGTGTACATACCAACATTGAAGACACAAACCCTTAGACGCAGACCCGGTGTTTATGTTGAAATCCGTCCGGTAGTCATCCTCATCATCTTTGGAAGCAATGCAACTCGATCTTGAGATTCCATGTAAGACTGTGGACTTCGAGATGGAGCTACCTGCGAAGTTTGACGGTATGAAAACTGGTAGCAGACTCTTCTTGGGTTGCACATCTGGGAACGCGGTTTCACTCCTGGTATTCGATGGTAATTCTCCTATCCTGTGTGCCAAATATCCGTCAGGAAGATTTAAGAGAGGTTTTGTTCATGAAGTGCTTACATGCTTAGATCATCTCGAATTTCATCCGAAATCTTGGCTAATCGTCTCCAAGGAATTGAGCTAAAGTTCGAAGACTCTCCTTGACTTGTTATCCTCGCGATCTCCGCCCTGATTCCACTCGGTCCCTGAATGGCCCAAATTTGGCTTTTGAGGGCCAAAATGGAGGACTCTAGGCGACTGGACCATCTAATCTCTTTCTCAATCTCATTCTCAAGTGTCGAAAGTTTCTGAAGCAGATTCTTTGTTCCTGAAAACTTAGACATGAGGATATCGTACTCTTCCTCGCGCCTCCAACCAACGTTTGCTTCCTTCTCAATAACGCAATAGTATTCAAGTTTCTCAAGCGCATCTATGGTATCCCGTAGCATACTGTTTCTGGATTCGGAAAGTGAAGCCATGGCTTGTCGACAGCGCGGTGCACCGACGACGATGCGCGGTCGGGAAGGTAAAGAATAGTGGCTGTCCAAAAAGCGAGTTTCGAGTTTTATGCGTCGTGATGAGGCTGAGGCTGTGCCCCTAGGCACCCTCGCCTGCACACCAGTAAGGTCTGTAAATTACATACTTATCATAACTTAAATCGTATATCGTTGGCTGATTCGTATCCCAATAAGGTTAGAGTAAAATTTGCGGGAAGGTCAATAAGCATCACCCGGTGAAGGACCGACACGCCATTCTCTATGGAAGGGCTTTGAATAATTTGTCCATGAAATTCAAATCCAGATAGAGAGTGATCCATGAGCGAGACATTACATGGCATAGCGTGTTGAGATCATAATCATGTACTGTAGCGACCCATGATACGCTAACCATCTCTTTCAATGTTCATGTCGCTAGGACGTAATATTATGACAAAATACTTTTATGAAAAAATGCATTGCACCAGTATCATCCATTCTTGATCTTTTGATTTCATGAAAGGAATTTATATTATACCTTTTGGCGTCGGCAGCTTAGACATACACCCCTAGGCCGCGATTCCCATTTAGTTCTCCACATGTTATTATACACTACAAGTCCTAGACTTACAATGTACTGTATAGAGTTGCGAGCCAACTTTCCATATTTCTATGACAGATCTGGCGTGATTGGTGCTCGGGCAAAATATCACGTAAGACTGGGAATTCGGCAATTTGCAAAATTGATCCTTGTAAGAAATTATTAAGCCGACTCTAAACCACTCACGCCTATTTTGCACTTCCTCATGATTTCTGCTCTTCCATTTCTCCTCTTTTTGCTTCTTTCCGATCCCGGGCAAACGAGAAAGTAGCGGTGCATCAGGGCCTCTTAAAGGAAGGAGGGGAAGTATCCCGGCGTAGAACCCTCTTCTATACGACCGCGCCAGGCGCATAATTGCTTCCAGAGAGAGCGAAAAGACATCATGGCGTCGTCGACACCGAACTACCCCGGTCGATCCGACAATTCATTAGGCAACATCAAAAGCCAAACTACTATACAAGATGACGCTCAACAAACATGCTCCCCTCCTGAAAATGCCAAGGAAAATCAGACAAGCACACAAAATGCAATCGAGGGAAAGCAGAACACAGCTGGCAGGACCAAGTTCCAGACGAAGGTAATTATGGGCGCTCTCGCTGTGTCTCTCTTCCTTTCTGCACTGGACAACACCATCATCACGACCGCTGTTCCCACCATTGTCGACCATTTCAACGCTCCTGCAGGCTATGTTTGGGTAGGTAGTGCCTATCTTCTTGGGAGCGCCGCCGTCGTACCAATCTGGGGAAAGGCATCCGACATTTTTGGCCGGAAGCAGATGCTGCTCATCGCAGTCAGCATATTCTTGCTAGGATCGCTGCTTTGCGCAATCAGCAGAAGCATAGGTATGCTTATTGCTGCAAGAGCTATTCAAGGCATTGGCGGTGGTGGTGCCATTGCCCTGCCTAATATCTGCGTTTCTGATCTCTTCCCTCTGCACGAGCGCGGCATGTATTTCGGCTTGCTTAGCACTGTTTGGGCTTTGGCATCGGCCTTGGGTCCTGTAATTGGTGGTGTTTTTACAGACAGAGTCTCCTGGCGCTGGTGCTTTTTTATAAACCTTCCGGTTGGTGGGGTGTCTCTTGTTGTGTTGGTCTTCTTTCTCAAACTGCACAATCCTCGCACGCCTCTCAAACAAGGTCTTGCTGCCATCGATTGGATTGGTAGCCTGCTTGTCATTGGTGGCACGCTCATGGTGCTCATGGGTCTTCAGTTTGGCGGTGTTGAGTTCGCTTGGGAATCCGCCACAGTTGTCTGCCTTATTGTGTTTGGTGTCGTTGCCATTGCGCTCTTCTGCATCTACGAGTCCAAATTTGCCAACTATCCTGTCATTCCTCCTCATATCTTCCGCTACAGAAATAGCGTCTCCGCTTACAGCTTGAGCATCCTGCATGCCATGGCTTTCCTCGGCGGCAGCTACTGGTTACCTTTGTATTTCCAGGCCGTTCTCGGAGTCAACCCGCTCTTATCTGGAGTATACCTGCTACCATACGTCCTTGCATCCTCGTTCCTTTCCGTAGGCTCTGGAATATTTATTAAGAAGACTAGAAATTTCCGATGGCCCATTGTTATTGGTCTGTTTGTCATGACCATCGGACTTGGCCTCCTGACCTATCTCGACGACAAACCTCACTGGGCCCGTATCGTCATCTTTCAGATCATCGCCGGCGCCGGGGCTAGCACCAACTTCCAGGCGCCGCTCATTGCCATTCAAACCAACATAGAGCCCCGAGACATTGGTGCCGCCACTTCTGCTTACTCTTTAGCCCGTCAAATCGGCACATCTGTTTCCGTCGCCATTGGCGGAGTCGTTTTTGGCAACGTAATGAGCTCCCAGCAAGGTCATCTAGCAGTTGCTTTAGGCACAGAGCTTGCGTCAAAATTCAGCGGGCGAGACGCTTCCGCCAGTATCCAGAAAATCGCGGGCCTTTCTGCGAATCATAGACAGACTGTCAAAGCTGCCTACTGGGATGCGCTACAAAAGATCTTCATCTTGTATGCCTGTGTCGGCTTTAGCGGCCTTCTTATTAGCTTATTTATTAAGCAAACTAAGTTATCTCAAGAGCATAGAGAACACAAGACTGGCCTCCAGTCGCTCAAGACAAGCCGTGGAAAGACCAAGCAGACTGACGAGGGACATGCTACACAGGAAATGAAGCATGTCAATGACAGCACTTAAGAAGAATGATTTATCATAGCAAAGCAACATAATTGCTCGTGTTATGGCTGTAAATATGCACGCCAGGTAAGTTGTTCAACACTTGATGAAAAGAGGGTTAGCAGTGAGTAAGTTGTTGCCGATCCACAGTCTTTTTCAACAAAACCATCTACCATCCGCCCCACGCCGCTCATAACAGCGCATAGAATAGTATCTTTTTAACATTGCGTGTCCAAAAAACGACTGCCATACAAGTTGAAATCTTCATTGCCACATAGCCGTTCGTTAGGACTTTCTTGGCCCATAGTAGCTGAAAATTACTTTCAAACAGTAAGCACTGAGCCCGAATGTCATTTCAAGACGCATAATCAGGATGAGGCACTATGAGAGAGTTGTAGGACGACACAAAGCCACCCCGCCAGTGACTCATTTTACCACGCAATCATAACCAATTCCGGGTGCGTCAATGACATTCCCTCGTTAAGGAGATGTTTCTTCTTTAGGTACCACTGCAGATTAGCCGAATACACCATTCCTTTCTCACTCACCATCAATTCCCCAGCTGATCGATCTTTATATCTGTACCTCCGTACACCGATCGAACTCTTTCTTTCGCTAAGCTGCGTATCTATCTCTCTGTAGTCATTTTCTCTGATTCGCAGCAACACCCCTCGCGGCTTTTCAGAACCTACCCGGCAGTCCTACACAAGACATTCACAACGCGCAAAGCCCAATATTCAACCATTATCTGGATAGAATCATATACAACAAGTGAGATAGAGATAAATTTTAGAGAAATGTATTTAGAAATCGCGGACCATATTCTCACTGACCGTCGCATTCCTACTATTATCGAGCAATACCCATTTACTGCGACCAGGCGTCGGTATCCTGCCCGACCTAACCCGATTCACAGACTGCTGATACGTCCGCGGCGGCGGAGACCTCATCTCCCCCAATTCATACGAATCTGGACTGAAATGATTCTCCAGATCGCGCTCACGACTCGCACTCTCCTGCCTCGGCAGGAATGACTTTCTTTGCCAGTCATTTGGTAAGTAGTCCGTGCTCCGCGGTACGGGGGAATCGTGCGGTATGGAATTCTTCCTGCTCCACTGCGACGCGGCAGCGGAGATATTGCGCTTGTGTGAAGTGGGATGTGACGCTTGCGAACTTTGATGTGAGCTGGGTTTTCCGTTGTTGGAGCTGCCGGCAAAGTTGGAGGGCCGTGAACCTTCGACGTTGTCGGTGCAGCATACGAGGCGGAGGAGGGCGCGGATAGTGGGGACCGCGGCGCAGACATGGCCTACCAGACTAGCGATGAAGCCGAGGATCGTTGCGTGTACAGTTGTGTAGGGTTGATCATCTGTGTCAACGACGCCTGGGAGGCCTGGCAAGCGCGCGCAGGAAATTCCGATGATTCTGTTGTGGGGGTCAGTATTCATATTCCTTTTTCCGGAAAGATTCTAAAGACATAATGTGCGGAATCTGACCTACATGATTCCCAACCCGAAGAAAACCATTAGCTGGATCTTCTTGGTGCGCTTCAAATTCAAGTTGAGTACGATGGGAAGCGGCAATGCGAAAAGCAGTGTCTCCGCGACAACCTCATAAACGACGGTTGCTTTGAGAATAGCAATGTAATCGATGCAGTGGGCAGTTCGTTTTGCTTCAAGATCCCAGACAGCGCGAACAGGTACACACTGGAATGCCGCCATTCCGATTAGTGGTAGAGTGAACAGAGCGGTAAAGACGGAGAATCCAATTACGACCCGCTTCAACCATCGATTTGGGAACAGCCTGAGATAAAGGCACAGGATGCTATACTTGAGGAGGAGAAGCTCGACTGCCCAGAAGATTGTGGCTATATAAGCTTGTACGTTGTTAGTAGTGTCTGTGAATAGGAATCTCAGTTGAACCTTACTATATTTTGCGACATCCACCACATTTTGATATGTGAGATTCCATATGTGACGGCCGATGCCTGCTTTTACGTCTAGAAACCATATTAGCTTGACGTAATGAGATGACATTGAGGAACCTCTCACTCAAAAGCAGAACCACTGTCATTGGGACAACTAGAATCTGTCGAGCAGTGAGCTCCGCGCACTATTATCAGCATGAGTTTTCTGTCTTACCACCGAGGCCAATTGAAGCCAATCATCCCACCAGAGCTTACTCCCCCCAATATGTCGTGATACGAAACGTAAAACCACAGCAATTACAGCAACTATACCGGAAACATACGCTGTAATCTCGACTTGATATGATTTGCTATCGCTAGGCTTGTCGCACAACTCCGCCTGGACGTGAAGCAGCTCTTTTCCAGTGTCAGCTCTGTAGGGTTGAACACTTGCGCATCGCTTACTGAACGACTGCTCGTATGTGCAGTTGGCTTGTAAACACGACGAAAGAATCTTGGTAGAATTTTTCGAAGAGCATTGACATTCTATGTCGAGCAATGTACAGCCTATTGACGGAGCATGTTGGGAGAGGCAAGTAATCTAAGATTGTAAGTCTCCTTTAATTTCGTGTCGCGATGCAAAACTCACTGCGCAAGTTGGAATTTGCCCTACAAGTTCAAGTGGCGACTTAGCATTGGACCGTGCGAACGACTGCGATCCAACGACAAGTTGTCCCGTCAACAATATCAAAGTCGCAAAAAAAAGTTGGGAAAAGTAACGATGAGCCATGGTGAACACGGTCGTCGTCTTGATTCAGGGCCGTCCCTGGAAAACGAAATCTTATCAGACATATAACAACAGCAAGGCATAAACCCTACAACTCTACCACCACGGCAGTTCAACCTGGAAAGTTCGAACACTAGCCTACAAATATGATACAAAAGTCCAGAATCATGCGGCCTAGCGTGGCATCGATGTATACCTAAAGTAACCATGTCTAGGAAAAAGTGTAGGCTATACCTAGTTCGGCACGGCACCAACCCGGCCGGACACCTAAAACGGAAGCACTCTTAAATGATGGGAAAGACAAGACAGTTATCAATGCTTTCCCAGGTTCTCAACAGGATTATAAGGTTTCAAGCTTAAGCAGGGACTTTATGCACCTGTATGCATAGACATTGTGGCGTGCAGGGAGCCTAGAACGTCATCTCCTCCTAGACTAGTAACTCCACCGAAAAGATTTGCGGGGAAGGCGTACTATGTACATTGGCGCAGCGGGGCTCGCAGACCTTTAGGAAGGTAAAGGATACATCTTCTACGATAAGGCAGATGTATGCTTTGAGTGCGCAATCCAACTGCCGCGATGATTTGCATGATCAAAAACCTTGAGTGCATGGACAGTACAACGAATTTGGGCTGTGATGGGGTACGAATGATGACATGTCTTTTGCGAACATCCTTGTCCTGAAGTGATTCGATGTTTTTGTTGCATAAATTTCCCCAGCCCCAGAATGTGCTGAAAAGCATGATGCGCGTTTTGTGATAAGGCGTTCATAATCTCGAGGTAGATCAGCCGGAAAATCACCCCATACTAACCGTTTACATCTGCACTCCGAACTAGACAAGACCTGTAAGAGCAAAATTCCCTGGCAATGATCTTTTCTCCGCCATTCATAAACGACGATACTGCTCACACGCCGTACCATCGTCTCTGGATGGTCGCCTGAGAGGCATACCTTGATCGCGTGGACAAAGTTTGTTCAATTCAAGAAAGGATGTCACATTACACTATCAGTATCTCCAAATGCCACCCACGTGGCGACTCAAGAACGAACGACACTGTACCTGGGTTATGGCACACAAACCTAACGAATCACATGGCACATGTAGGTTCAGACTACAATCGTCAGGGACGAAGCATCTATCTGAAAAACACACAATTTCAAATTGAGTATACCATGATATAACTCCTTCACCGCTACAGTTTGTCCCACTCACCCCACACGTTCATCACCAGGCCACGCGCAGTCGAGATTGTATTCACCTCGCTAGCGACTACCACGCTCGTAACCGAAACACAACTTTCCCTCGTTAAACACATGAGTGGCCATTTCCGTCCAAATACCGAAGTCATACCGAAGTGATAGGGCTCCAGTGCATGCTTTCTCGCCAGGAAAAATGCAAGAGGGTCGATCATGGAACCTGCCACTAACCAAATACCGGTAACTTCCGGTAACTAGAGAGCTGGGCCTGTATCCCCATTTGCTCGTATTGCCACACTGTTTCCTACTTAATTTAGGACGATTAAGCAGAAACGAAGTGGCGGTGAATTCTTGCGCAATTTGTGAGCTTTCGTTGTTGACGCACCCCTCTTTGCACATCTGTCGCGTGGATTATTCAACTGGCTTTTCGGATGCCTCTTCCGAAATTTATTGGGATCGGTTAGGAAATTTGCATTTGTACTTCGCGCGGTGTTTGCCTTTGCGGAGCTTGGTTTCATCCTGTCGCTTTGAGCTGGGGATGAAGTGTAGACATCGGATGAGGTGTAAAGAGTAGAGATCATGGCATTGGGTGGCAATGCTTGGCCATTTCTAGATTAGGTGCATTTCGATATGTAAATGTGCGTAATCTGCATAAACCTCAGATGTCTCATCTTTCATTAATGCAAGTGGGAAGGACAGTGAGGTCCAAAAACTTCAGATTTGTAGCTTTTGGATGACGAACAAAATTTAGTTAGATTCTAATCTTTGAATGTTGTGCGCAAAAATAGTACAATGTCACCAAATACACAGACATAGTAAGCTCAGCCCCGTCGTCAATAAGAATAGGAAAACGTGCTATCAAAGGTATGTGCTGCGGGATCTACTTCATCCCGAACAAGAATCAGAACGTACAGTTCGACTTCGCACCGTCAGCCGCTGCCAACAAGAGCGCAAGCTCGTCTTTCCATATAGAAGCCTTGATATACGTCCCATGCCCATACGTCTCATTGGATCGTGGCACAATAACAGCCTTTCCCACACCATGCCTCATCTTCGTCCCAATCAAACTCTGTAGAAGGTTCGGTTCAGGAGGATTCATCATGTCATCCGCTGTATTCACCGCGGTCAAAGGCGCCTCGATGAGCCCCAGCTCTCGCTCCGGATCATACGTATGGGATGCATTCCACGCGAACAGCTGATCATTTGCGTCATACTCAGGGACGTGAGGCAGCAAGCCTTCTACAAATGCATCCATGGCGTCACGTGTCGGGTACTTTGCGTAGTAGTCGACGGGACTGGAAAACATGACTTGTGTGAGTGCGAGAGTTCCAGCGAGACTAGTGAGAGGTTGCTCCGTGTAGTTTCCTTCTTTCCAAGCCGGATCAGATGTGATGAGCTCGATGATAAATTTGCGCCAGAGACGGTTTTGACCGCTGATCTGAGTGGGGAGGGTCGCGATTGGGAACAAGGCGTCCATGAACTTGGGATACTTTTCGCCCATCAACCACGTATGCATGCCGCCCATGGAGACACCCATGATGAGTTTCAGGTGGTCGATCTTGAGGTGCTCGGTCAAGAGCTGGTGGTTTGCGCGGATCATATCGCTGTATTGATAGCTCGGGAACCTGCCGCGTGGTTCCGTGGTGCTTGGTTTGCTCGAGTTTCCGTGCCCGATCATGTCAGGGATAACGATGAAGTATTTCTCCACGTCCAGAACCTGGCCTGGATTGAAGACAGTGGCAGCGAATTCATCGACATAGAACTGTGCGCTGGATCCCGTGCTACCGTGCAGGATCAAGACGGCATTGGTACTGCCGTTGGGGTAGGTCTGGAGCTTGCCGAGGGTGTGGTAGTGGAGGTCTAGGTTGTCGAGATGCTCACCGGAGTCGAACGTAAAGTTGGAGATGGTGAAGTTGCCGAGTGTAGGTTCAGGCCATGTCAAGGTTGGAGGTTTCTGGGGTCGCTGAGCTACAGTGGATAATGGCAGTGCACAAAAAGCGAGTAAAGAAGCGGTACTGTATCTCATTTTGAAGGAAACTATGAAAGGTAAGGATTTATAGATAGCAATGCGCAAGCTGTATGGCAGGTTGAAGGTTTAAATTGATCTAGTACGCCGATATTTGTACTCTATGGCATCTTCGCACTGGCAACATTGTCAGCCTCTGCGCACGTAGCACGACCTCAATATTGTATTGAAGCACAGATGCCAAGTTCAGCGGCATATGTCAATTGCGTAGTGTTTTTGGATGGATTTCTCCATTCGTGCGTAATGTTTGGCGTCATGATTTGCTTTACGGCCGTAACCTATGTGAAGATGGCGTGGACGTAGCGCTGCGCCTTCGATTGTTGGCCCCCAACCCATCAAATAACCCTATAAAGAAGAACACCACTTAATGTTCAGACCTAAGGCTCTCGTTAGTAATTTATCATTAATATCTTATCTCCTTAAGCTAACAGAATCTATGAATAGTCTAGTTATGATATGGTGACCCCCGGTTCAGTGAAAACCATGAAGGGGAAAGTGAATTCAGCCGCACGGCTTGCAGGCTCCAACGACTTCTTCCACTTCACGAAAAGAGAATTGAACAAGCCTTTTTGAGCAGAGTCATATGGGTGACAATGGAGTTTGTAATAATTCTATATATACACGAAGCATACAAAGCATACATACTATTAACATGAAGAGTTAAATGCAAGTAATATCTACCGAATCCAGCAGATGAATGTCTGTTATTCGAGAAAAAACTTCGATCTCCATTAAATATATGCAGATAGGCAGTAAAGTGACAGAGAAGTGCACGAAAAGCTGCCAAAATTTGCACGAGAGTACCTATACAGGCCACAGGTCTCAAAAACCGGGCGCAGGTACAGAGGGTAGGCACATCTGGACGCCGCATATCGGGAGGTCCAACTCAACTATATTTTTATACAAATTAGAAGTTGGGCCTTTCACTTCCGTTTGATACGATTAGTCAATTCTTAGTGAGTACACTAACCACCCGAATGCAACGTCCCAATGTGCGTACCCCATGTAGATGTCGGCTTGGCAAATATTGTCACGTTGAGCGCAGACATGATGGGGCCGACAATTCCAGGGATATCGGGCTTTTCCGACTCGTCATCGTATTCAACGTCTGTAGGGCTTGATGAGTTATCTTTGGGTGCTTATTTAGTGGCAGCAGCTTTGGCGGTGTTCTTTATGGTGTTGATAACCGGAAACTCCTTCGAAGCTCCAGGGGCGGGTTTTTTCTTTGGTCCGCCGGCAGGTTTCACACTGGACTTAGGAGTCTTTGGGGTGTCAGTAGCTTTGGTGGGCTTCGGCGACTTATGGGTCTTGGGAGGAGAGGTAGGTCTGCTTTGCTTGTTCTTGTGTTCTTTTTCTCACGTCTCCTTGGCCTCCTTGGCCTCCTTCTCGTTCTTCTCGTCCTCTTCCTTTGGGGGTTGTTTCTTGCAGCCCTTCTTCTTTCCACTCATCACGCACTCACCACTGGGGAATGCGGGAAGGACATTGTCTGACACACCGGCCCACTCCTTCCAGACCTTGTCAAGATTTGGACTTTGGTGGCGTATCTCAACCACAATCAACGGTTTTTTCTTACTGGTCAGCTTAGTACCAATGTGCACCAAGTCATTCCTCAAAAGCCGATCGGTCGCTGCCAGCTTCAGCGACCAACTTGGCAATACGGATACCAGTGTACATAGCACTACCGTGCTAGCAATAGCGCCTCCGGGGATAAGAGAAAGACTAATGTCCACAGTCATGAGAATCGCGTCCAACCTACTAGAGTTAACAGTGGCGTTAACAATCTGCTCAATTCGTTGAGCGCATCTACAACCATCATGATAAGATCGCCAACCCATTCGACATGCTGGGGGGAAATGCAAGTTCCACCTGAGAAACAGTTTCCTTTCGGGTCCTTGAGACCCTCTAGAAATTTGGCCATCCAATAAACGTCCTTTACACCCCCATTGTGGTGGTTGCAACTGTGTGGCGTTCCAAGTTCAGTCAATAAAGGTATACCACGTGATTATGTCTCCTTGTGGCTTTGAAGTGGCGTCCGTGTGGGGTAGTCACCCGCTTAAATATTGATCAATGACAACACCATATCTCAACGTCCAATGCATCATTCCCAATTCCACGCAAACCATTTTTCACTGTGCATGAAAATACATATAAAGATTTACTCGTAAATTCATCCCGTTGCAAAAATCCGCTGATCATGTCAACCCCGCCAGCCCCACCCCCAGAGCACTCAGCCGCGCGCACACCTCTTTCGCCCGCTGAGCTCGCCGAGGCACATAAAATCGAAGTCTACGATGTCGAAGGCAAGACTCGCACGCTGGGCGACTTGATAAAAGATAAGCGAAGCGTTTTGGTCTTCCCCCGGCACTACTGTAAGATTCGCGCACTTTACGCGCAGCAACGGCTGCGTCGCGGCGACGTGGTAGGAGCCTAACATTAATGCCAAGGGTGCTTGAACTGTCAAGCCTATGTACGGGCTATAAGCCAATCCATACCTCCTTCGAAACTGCCTCCGAATACTCAAAGTATACATGCCTAAAGCTTTTCCTTGCGCGTATGAGTGACTAGACTGACTGCGGCGCAGTCCTCATCATCAGCAATGGTTCATATCAACCCATCAAGTCATATGCCGAGACCACCTCATCTGCCTATCCGATTTATACTGATCCGACATGCAAATTGCACGCTATCTTGAAGTTCAACTGGACATTGAAAGAGGGCAGCGCGAACGACAAGAGAGATTATATGCGCGATGCGGGAAGTGCACTGAGTAGGGTTTGGGGTGGCATCAAAGGCGCTCTGGGGCAGGTGCAGTATACGAGTTACATTGGACCGAAGAGCCTCAATGGTGGAGAGGTGATTATTTCTGCTGGTATGTTTTGATTTTGTCGTCGGGAATTGGTGATCGGGAATAGGCGCTAATTGTGATGCAGATGGTGAATGCGAGTATATCTACCGAATGCAAAATACAACGGACCATACGAATGTTTCCGAGTTGGCCAGTCTGGTTGGTGTGAGCACTGCAGAGACATGAAGGGATGATTGTTCCGGTGTAAGTACTGGAACCATCCTCAGGATAAGTTTGTCGGTAATGCTCGGGCGGAGAACCAGGGACTTTTCATCCATTCTTTCTCTTTTCGAGTCCTGAAGGTTTTGATTTCCAAACAACAACAATAACGATGTTATTCCCACGTATTGAATCAACCGTGCAGGCGGGGATAAACCAATATGCGTAAATTGTCCATCATATCGTTTTTGAGGGGTCGTACGTAAAATATCCGATTGGTCTACAGCCCATCGATCCCGTATAGCGCGAACAGTAACGATTAAAGAATACGAAGCCACTCATTAACAGAAACACGAAGCAACATTCTGCTTCTGATTCTCCGTCTTCAACGAGGTATCAAACAATGCGAGACTATGAAGCAGATTTTACACCTAGCAAGTTTTGCCGCAAGGTACAACCGGACATAATTTCGTGCACTGTTTGCATATTGCGGCAAATAATCCTCCCTATATATACTCGTACGTTCGCCGGCAGATGTCCCAAAAATCCACCTGCATCGACAATACTGTGCGGTAAACTTCCTAAATAGGTAGCGTAGCCGTACATTGCAGAATACCAATGACTTCCGGTAAAATGATGGTCCCATATAAAACTGCATTTGCTTTCACCATCAAAGACAATTCATGAAGCACGACGTAATGGCAGCCAAACGGATCCTCGCAGTCGCACTGACTTCTTTCGTCACATCAACTGCCTCTGACGAGTCACCAATTTTTCCCAGTCTACAAGCTCATCAAACACCCAATGCAGGTCCTGCGTACAGCTTCACCAACCGAACCTCCATCTATGATCCGGTAAACAACCAAACAGTTGGCTACCCTCGCATCACTGAATTATCCGACGGCTCACTTCTCGTTGCTTCCACCCTTAGCGGAAACTACCCAGCTTACTTTCCTATCTTCAAAAGCAGCGACGGAGGCGTCACGTGGAGCTGGTTGTCAAACGTTGGGGTGGGCGGTAATACTTCTCTCCTAGTCGGCGACACCCGTAGATTGATAGCCCGTCAAGGTACCTCCATTCCAGTACTGTCTTCGGAGGAATTGAACCTAACCGCTGCATCAGATTGCGATCCGGATGAAGATGACTGCGGTCCTGGAGATGGAGATGGTGACGGGGACAATCCAGTAGGCCTTGGCGCACAACCAACTCTACTGCAGCTGAGTCGGGTCTTTGGAGACTTCCCGGCCGGCACCATCCTGGCTGCTGGGAATCGGATGGAGATGGATTCGACGAATATCGATCTTTATGCGAGCAAAGATGTGGGGAAGACTTGGCAGTTTGTTTCCACGATAGCGGAGGGAGGACCGCCGAGCACGGGAAATGGAGGTTCGTCTATATGGGAGCCTTTTCTCATGTAAGTCTGCGCAAGAACATACCTAATAATCTGATAAACCGATTAACTTTCTTCCACTCAATACAGGGAATACAAGGACACCGTAGTAGTCTACTACTCCGACTCCCGCGACGACAACTATGCTCAAAAGCTATCCCACCAAACCAGCACCAACCTCGTCGACTGGGCCGACGCCGTCAACGACGTAACCTACCCCAACTACATCGACCGACCCGGCATGAGCGTCGTAGCATACATCCCGCCTCTCTCCAAATACATGCTCGTGTACGAGCATGGCAACGGCACACGCAGCAGCGGGGGAAACAACTACCCCGACTCATACAAACTCGCAACGGACCCTCTCCTCTTCGACGCAGCCAGCGCGACACCAATCGAAGCAAAGGACATGAACGGGACGGTAGTGCAGAACCTCGAGCCGGGAAGTGCGCCGTACGTGGTGTGGAGTCCAGTTGGTGGAGTTAATGGTACGATTGTGGTGACGGATGCGAATCATCGGAAGCTGTTTATTAATACACGAGGAGGGGCTGTGGATGGGTGGGAGACGAGGGATGTTGGACAGCCTCGCGCGTATGCGCGTGCGCTGCATGTGCTGAGTGGGTATCCTGATCACTTGGTGATTGTTGGGGCCGGGCCGTTCCGGCCTAGACCTGGGGAGAAGACGCCGTTGAGTGTGAGTGTGGTGAATTTGACGGCGCTGGTGGAAGGGTCGTAGGGAAGAACTCGGTTTAGGGTTTATGGGAGGCCTGCATGAGTCAGTTGGCCGCTAGATGGCAATAGCGTTGAGTATGTACCATGACGGCCATTGTCACTTTTCCGGCATGCATACAGTATCGGTCAGGTTCATTTCTTTTGTAGATATGTGAAGTGAACATTCTATTTGAAACGGATTGCCAGCGATATCAAGACATTGATGTTTTCTGAAGCAAATCGAGAAAAAGAAAAGGGAAAAACAAACAACATTTCTAGCATAGACTAGTGCTCGCAACGCTATCGGTGCTCTCCAGGAAAATATGAACCCCCTCAACCCCTCCCCCCTCTTTCCTGGCGTGTGTCATAAAATCAGTGATTATATCATATACACATACGTTACCCCCTATCATATATACTCCGTGTACTCCTATTCGATCCCCTACTTAGAAACACCCTACGGTTGTCACTTTTAGTGTAAAGTTTAACACTATTTTTAACAAGCCCTTACCTACTCTAGTATTTATCCTTTTCCTGAGGCGGGGGATAGGATGAGGGGTCATATCGTCATATTCCAATCAGGACAAATTGAAACATTGAAGTTGGCTGGACCGTTACTCTGTTACCGGTCCCGTCGTCTTGATGAGTGAGTTTTGGATGAGTAAACAGTACTGAACTATCACTTAGGCCATCCCAGCCCAGACAAAAAACGAATATTTATAGTAAGCAGACCATAAAACAGATTCGTTTAAAAAAGTCGTGATAGTTTTCGCGTTCCTGTCGTGTCGCGTCCCCATCGCTCCCTGACGCGTCTTTCACCACGCTAGCCTCCGTACTATTCCTAATACGGACTAAATCATCGACGATCTAACTCCAAATGCTTCAAAGGCCCCAACCTCCGCCAATCAGAGTCTTAGGATTATTCGACGGCGAGATCGCAGGTGTAGGGCGCCGAACCGCTGTCAGCTTATCCCAACATATAATCTCCCTAGAACTCGACCCTCCTCTCACAACTGTTCAACCAACGCACTTTGCTAGAGACAATTGGTCCTCCTGATTTCTTTTGAAGTTTATCAAAATGACGATGAATACAGCTGCTGTAATTTCATCCGAGACGGCGTCTACAGATACACCGACGCCACAGCCAATCCGGGTCCATGGTAAGTCTGTACCGAGTAACAAGGTAGCTGGTTTGGTTCTAATAGCAACGAAGATGCTTCGAGCAACATTGCGGGTAAAGACAGTGATAGCGCAAAACAGGACGACGCCATTGAGGCCGACGTCCTCACTTCTCGATTGGAGACTCTTCGTCTCGATGCCGAGATCCCAGACCTGGAGCCTTTATTTTCTCGTCTCAAATCAGATATAGACTTGAAGGAGTGGTGCGAAACGAGCAGCACCGAAGATTGTCCCGCGACGCCGCCATTGACATCTCGCGCGACTGCTCCATCAACATCTTCTGGGGGCTCCCCATCGACATCTTCTACGGCCCCTCCATCACCACCCTCCACGGCCCCTTCATCGCCATCTCCCACGAGTCCGCCATTGACATCCGATAGACAACTAGACGTGAAGAAGAGATCAATCCTGCAGCCTGCGTTAAATCATTCGGTTCTAAACAATGCCGCTCTTCGCAACCTCTTGTTCAAAGCAGAGGCTAGGCCCTACGCCTACCTTACGATGAGTCTTTCCAATCATCTGCTATTTTACGAGGTGTTCAGATTCGAAAAAAAATGGTTTGGCCTACCCTATCGTTGCCAGCATCTTGACGGGCTCCTCAATCAATGCGAGTCGAAAGTCTCCAACAGTCATATGGAAGAGATCTATGTGTTGGAAACAAAGCTGCGAACCGTCGATACAATCACCGCGGAGCAAATCACAGCTCTTGCAAAGTTACGCATGTGCGACGCTCACGTTGGGGAGTCGGAAATGTTCGCAAAGAAATTGACACGGCTCGCGAAACTAACGAAACCTATACGGAAGTATTGGTTCGACCGACAGAGGTCTCTCCCCATGGTTTTTCAAGATACAAAAGCCACATATGACAACTTGGCCGAATTCGCGCGCGACGACATTCACCGCGTACTTGCCCTAGACGACGAAGTTCATCGCGCACTTGCCCAAAAGCTGAGCGCCACGATAGCTCGTAGCGAAGAAGCCGCTCAAGAGCATTCCTACAAGGCCTGCGCGGCCTACGAGCACATGGTTAATACGGAAATAGGCGTCCGTATTCAGATCACGAAAGAAATCGAAGGACATGTCAAACACCTCCAAGCCCAGAACGCGTCCCTCAAAAAGGAAGTCCAAGACCACCTATCAGCCAAGAAGGCGATTGAGCAGCGTGAACGCGAAGCCAAGGACCTCTCCGAACAGTCTCAGCAAGCCGTCGACGCCCTCCAAAAAGACATCAACGTCTTGCGCAACAAAGTAAAAACCTTGGAAATCGCAAACTCGCCATCACAAAAGAGGCAGGGCGTGCGAGATTGCAGGAGAGCCTGGCGCAAAAAGCTCGCCGACGCAAACCAGCGCGCAGACGAGCGCGTCGCCGAGCTGTCGGACCAAAAATCTGCACTCGAAACCCAGCTCGCACAGGTCCAATATAAACTTCACATTCGTGAGCTGGAAACCAAGCTCGAAGAGCTCAGCATCACACTACCGAAGATGGCCCCGCAATCCTCCGCCGAAGCCGAAGAGACGGAACAGGAAAAGCTCTGGCGCGAGAAGTTGGAGAAGTGTCGGCTCGACGTCACGGAGCAGGAACGGAAGATGGAAAAGCTGTACAATGACAATACGGAGCTTAGGAGTGCGAAAGTGTCGCTTGAGGCTCAGCTCAATGAAAGCAAAGCTGCGAGGGAAGAGCTGCAAGCGCTTAGCAAGAAGATTGCGAAGATTGTGAATTAATGGCGGTTTTTGTAGGCGCTGTTGCGGGTAGGGAGTTTGGGGCTTGGAGTCGGTGTGTGGTATATTAAGATTTATCGTGGAGCATTTGTATTGATATTTCGATGTGTATTGCTGTGTAGTATCGGCCCGTTTTTCAGTGCTTTTTTGGTTTTGGTTTTGGTTTTTAGGGGGTTTTTCTTTTTTCTTCTTCTTGGTAGGTATACAACAAAGTCGCAAAAAGTGAGCAGTCATACAGAGAACCAAATTGATTTATTCAACTCCATACAGAGTACAACACCGGGGTAAGCCGCTGCTTTACAGAGTTGCTAAATATGAAAATAAGGGGAGGGCGTCGAGAAGATACAAATGCGCAACATCCTCGGACATGCAGAAAGCAATAGAGTAGGGGAGCCAGTAAATGATATCGGATTGTACTGCAGGAGACGGAGGCGTACGACACGATATTATCACGGCGGGAAAAACATGCAAGGATGAGTTTTGAGAGGACGAGGATACCGTAGCTAGTTATCCTGTGAATGCTATAGACGACTCTGTTATTGGGGTTTGATATGTGATTGATCTTACAGACATGTGATAATCAAAGATGTTTGTTCGTGTTTTGTAAACAACTTGTATAATCACTCCCGGTAGGCAAGAATCACAGGCAACGAACGTTCTAGGCAAGGACATACACACAGAAGTTAAACTAATCTGATATGTCACAATAAGCTGATCAACGAAAACCGCACTCAGAACAAAGGCTATAGTGTTATATATACAGATATAAATTCAGAAAGGAAGGTAGTTACAAAGTTAATGAAAACATCTAAAGTCTATTATGCGTCAATCCATCCATCAAAATGCCCCGTCCGTCTCACCCAGAATACTCTTCCCAAGCATTACTCAAATCGCAACCTGGAGCAGCCGCCAAACCCAAGCTATGAATCTCACATATCCAGCCACCGACAAACACTTGTTCGAAATCGCCTTCTTAGCCCGCGAGGACCTGGCTGAGGGAGCCCGGGCTGAGCTTGTCCACGAGCTTGCCGTTGTTGGCTTTGACGGTGACTTCTGCGTTGGCTTGCAGCTTGGTGCTGCGTTTAAGCGAGGCTCCAAGCTTTAGGGGTAGCGGGTGCATCGGGTTGAGGTTGAGGCTTAGGCTGTTGAACACGACCAGTTTGAGGATCGACTTTGGTTCCGGTGTTGGGGCTCGAGTTAGAGGGGGCTTTAGTGATCGGTTCAGTCTCAGGCTTAGATGGTTGAACGGGAACGGGTTGAGGTTCAACCTTAGGTGGTTGCGGTTGCTTAGTGATTGGTTCAGTCTCAGGCTTAGATGGTTGGACGGGTTGAGGTTCAGTCTTAGGCGGTTGGGGTTGGGGTTGAGGTTGCTTAGTGACGGGTTCAGGTTGAGGCCTAGTCGGTTGGACGGGAATGGGTTTAGGCGGTTGGATGGGGCCGGGTTGAGGTTCAGTCTGAGGTGGTTGAGGTTGGGGTTGAGGTTGGGGTTGAGGTTGCTTAGTGACTGGTTCAGGTTGAGGCCTAGTCGGCTGGACGGGAATGGGTTTAGTCGATTGGGGACCTTTGGGTTCACCGTTTTGGGCGACGGGGAGCGCGGACGCAGAGACCGCGAGGAGTGCGGTAAGGAGGACGGCGGAGAATTGCATTGCGAAGTAAACGAGAGACTTTGTTGTCAAGAATGGCTTGTGTGATAAGTGTCGAAGTTGGTAAATTGGGTGAGGAACGAATGGACAGATGTAGTGGTTGATATTTCTAGATTTTAATTATAGCGTCGAGGAAAGCAGGCTTTTATATCTCCTGCCAAGGTTCGGGCTCATGACTGAATTACTTGATATTGAAGTACAAGAACGAAACAAAAACGAAGCCTCTAAGCTATGACTTTCTGGTGAGCCGGACATGAATCAGCTGGTTGCGCAAGTAAATAGAAGATGTCTGTACACTGTAGACATAGGAGTCTCGTTCCCATATTTTGGGGGCTGCATACGAGGCTTACGATTGTTTCGAAGGCCGTAGTATAGGGGAACGTACCGATTAGTTACGACACGCGATGCCAATCAACCCAAAAACACGTGTTATACCCTGAAGCACTGCCTATTACCCAGCCTTAAGTAAGTCACGGACATTCACGGACATTTTAAGAAACATGTATACGAGTTTTGTTTGTTTGGAATCCTCGTATGCACCACCTAATCCAGCACGCATCTCCGCTCAAAGCCGCGCTCGCTTACTCGCCTGTAAGCTCTACATTTACCAGCGAAGCTTACGTGCATGCCTAGAGTATTTCATTCAATGCACACACGTACACCTAACATCAATAATAGTTGATGTTTACACGCCTTTGTTTATAGCCATTGTTCCGTGCCTTGCAAGTCTTGAGAACTTCTCTTGTGCAGACGTAACTCTCCTTTCCCTCCACAGAAGAGAGTTCCTGCGTAAGACACCATACGCTCCAAGAATACCTAGATTCATGTAAATAATAAGATCTTGCCTACATTAAGTTTAGTCCTGTCGGTTCTCGGCCCCCACAAACGTTTTAGTTTACCCCTAGAAAGACTATGTGCACGTCCCAGCCACGGACGTTACCTTGAGATTCCAAATCAGTGTTGATACCGTGACTGATTACACCAATCACTTGCGAAGAAAACACTTTTGATTCCAGGTACAAATTCCTCTGTATACGCCCTAGGTGGTTACAATACAAGATTGGGATCTTCTGAACATGCCACGCCGCGTGGTGTCTCGACACCAAAAAAATCAATCTTACAACCTAAATAGTATACACATTTTGGGGCGTTTGCCCAGCAGCAAAGTACATCCCAAGCGACAACACCACCACCCCTCAAACAACCCATCTCTCCAAAGATTTCCTCAACCACTCAACCCCAACCTCCTCTCCCCTCCTCACAACCCCCGCCACGAACCCATCCGGCCGCAACACCAAACAACTCACCCCAAAATCCTCCTCCACAGTCCCCCCCACATACACCACCCTCCCCTGCATCCCCAACTCTTCCACAACCCCCTTCACCCTCTCACTATCCTCCAAATCCACAACCACGAATCGCATATGCGTCTTCTGCAGCTTAACCCCCAATCGCTCTCCATCTTTCGTGAACGTAAAATCCGGCGCGCTGCGTCCGATCAGGTCGTGGATGGCGTCTTGGTCTTCGAGGACGTCGTACCGTGTTTCGATGCCCCAGATTTTCCCGACGAGCCAGGTCGTGCCGTCGACGGTCTCCGCCATACCTTTTACAACGCGCATGATTGCCTTCGCGCAGCCGTCGGGTCGGAGCGTCGCGACCTGCGCGCGGGTCCAGTCCAGCACAGCGGCGTCGACGGGGTAGCGCTCGGTGTGGTACGTGTCGAGTAGCGACGGCGGAGCGTGGTTGTGGACGGTGAGGGCGAGTTTCCAGCCCAGGTTGAGCGCGTCGCCGATTCCCGCGTTGAGACCTTGGCCGCCGAGGGGGGAGTGGATGTGTGCGGCGTCGCCGGCAAGGAGCACGCGGTTGAGGCGGTATTGGGTGGCCTGGCTGCAGCGCGCAGTGTAGGTTCCTGCGGCTGTGAGGTTGAGGACTTTGACGTCGGTTTGCGTGGTGCGTTGGAGTACTTTTTCGAAGTGCTCGCGCGTCACGGGCTGGCTGCGGTCAAAGGAGAGGTCGAATTCGATCGGGTTGTAGTTGTTGGGGCTGGGGTGCACCATCAGGCCGCCGTTGGGCGTGTGGTGCATGCCCTTTGGGATCAGCTCGGGTCGGTCGAGTTCTGCGATGGAGGTGTAGCCTGTGAATTCGGGGCCGGTGCCTTCGAAGGGGATCCCTGCGGCTTTGCGCACGGTAGAGCGTCCGCCGTCGCAGCCGACGAGCCATTCGGCTGTGTAGGTAGTTCCTGCTGCTGTGGTGGCGCGGACCTATATCGTGGGTACGAAGTTAGTAAATGTAACTGGGGTGGTTACAGTACATTATCAGTGTCTCAATACGCCACGCCACGTAGTGTCTCGATACCAAACGACTCTGTACCTGGAGTTCAACATACGAAGTTGTCAGTGTTCTCGAGAGAAGTCACTTGAGCGCCACGGATGATGGGGATACCAAGTTCTTCTGCCCTCTTGGTCAACCCGGTCTGAAGATGATCAAGACTGAGGATTTTCACATGGTAGGCAGGACCCGGTAGGTGATACGGGTGCTTCTTCGCATCATAATCCTGCAATTTCAGCATAATACCCGCGAAGTGTCCCGCAAACGTTTCCTGGAACGACTTCATGTGGTCCAAGGCCATATCCTCGACGGGGGCGTTGATGGCGTCGAGCATGCCTCTTCGGTAGAACGCTTCTACGGAGGAAGGTTGCAGGCCTCGTCGTCCGAGAGGTGCTACTTTCCAGATGGAGCTTGGGTCGTTGTCGCGCTCGAGGATGGCGACTGAGACTCCTGCGGCACCGAGCTCGCATGCGAGGAAGAGGCCTACGGGCCCGGCTCCTACGATGAGGACTTGGTAGGAGGGTGGGGACATGGTTAGGTTGGGGTGATGATGAGGTAGGAGCTGGCTGTTGATGTGAATGCGGTATGGAGATACATGATGCGAGCATATTTTATATAAAATGTAGATAGTCGGACGGTGACATGCAGAGTATCACGACCATCCGACCTCCTCCGACCCTCCGGTTGTGCCCGAATGCTCTTCATACCCAGAGTGCAGGTAAAAATCCGACTCGCCGAATGTAGCCCGGGTATCACCTGCAAACATCCTCGAGGATACATCTACATTCCGGAAGCTAACTATAATGTGCACTGTCTCCGCAATGTGTGACTGTTTTGTCCGATGTCCGCGAGAAAACCGTCTCAGGCTATGATCAAATTCACGCTCGAACAATTACAGGGACATCATGATTCCGTAAATTCCCGGAGAAAGCAAAAATGAAAACACTTCTAACAGACCTTAATTGGGTAGTAGTTGCGTGTATATTTTCTAAATGGTCAAATCTTGCATCTATCAATATCAAATGCATATGGATTTCCCTTTTCGTGCGAGAGTACTACGCGCTAGTCTCCATATGGAAATCTCGCGTTTACGTAAACCCGAGTACCGACCAATAACAGCACTTACCTACCTACCTGGGTAGCTATTGCGATTGGTTTCATTGAGTGTTTAGTTGTTAATTAAGATAGTAGTTGCATTACGATTCTATATGAAAGGCGCATAGCAGACGAAGAAGGGGAATAAATAAGGAGGGTATCATGCATGCTTGCTACGCGAAGAACAACACATACGGGCAAACTTCAGAAGAGGCGAGTTCATAACGAACTCTCTACGCAAGTCTACTCCTTCCTCAACACCCGCATTGTCCAATCCACTGCCTCTTTCGCTTCTGGGACCCCGTACCCCGCAGTGAGCACAAAGCAATGCATCTGTTTCTCCCAATGCAGCCAATCCCCCTTGACACCAGCCTCCGCCGCGCGCTCGCGGAACAAAATGCCATCTGGGCTCAGAATGTCGTGGCCGGCTGTTATGCCGTGGACCGAGATGTTGTTTTTGGCGAGGAGCGACAGATCGGCGTTGAGCGGTGATACGCGGGGATCAGAGGCATCCCAGTCACCAATCCAGGCCCGCGCGGTTTTATTGACAAAGTCTGGGGTCAGGATTGGGTCGAGGTGGGCAAGGGACTTGATAGAAGGATTGCTACGGGTAAGTTCTGTAGATGGGCAAGTTGCTAGGAGGGCGACAGGGTGCGAGGGCTTGCGGTGTTCCGGAGCGGGTGGTATTTGTTGATCGTCGGCGACGATTGTCGCTTCTGCGTCTTCACGAAGTGCTTCGAGGGTCACACAAAGAATGACGTTGCCCCCAGACGAGTCGCCGGCTAGAAGCACTTCCTCTCCAACCTCATCTGCTTGCTGCATGACGGCGCGGTAGAAGCGTAGGAGCCAGGGGAAGGCGGTCGAAGCTGGGTTGTTGGGGGCGAGAGGGTACGAGACTAGACTGATAGTTGACCCGGGCAAGTCTCGCGCCATTCTCACGCAGAGATGCCAGTGCTGGGAGGATGGGGGCGATTGCCACCCCCCGCCGCAGAAGTAGTAAATGCGCCGTTTGTGAGATTGGTTGTGGGGAGATTTGGAAAGGATATCGTAGACATTGATGTCGCAAATCGTGTGGTGTTTCACGGTGCAGTTGCGCCTTGCATTGCGGTTGGGAGTGAGCTCAATAGAGCCTTCTGGGTGGTACTTTTTCGGGCGGCCAAGATGATTGCGGAAGGGCCTGGTGACTGTATGGATGAAATATGTGTAGAGAGAGCGCTCGTGACGGGTGACGAGGTTGATCGAGGAGGTTTCAACGGGTGATTTGGATCCGGGCGACCCTATCTCTTTTTTTGACATTGTTGCTAAGTGCTCACAGTTCCTCGTGCTAAGTAGGGCCGATAAAGTGGTTAACAAAGTTAGGACTACGAGGTCGCGAGGGAAGATGGGAGTAGAACCGTTCGTCGGCTAGTCAAAACTTTTTTGTTCTCTGCGCGGTCGACCCATTCCAATTGAGCTGCAGCCAGTTCGCGGTCTTATTGGCGGCGTCATTGACTGAGTTGGGGAATCTCGCCTAAGACGGGTGACGTAGGTGGCTTCAAACGGGGAGTGCATTGGGACAAGGCTCATTGCGAAGGATGCTGAAGTATGTAGAACTGGATTTATAGACTTACGGCGCGATGTTTGCGGTCGAGGTGTTCACTGGTGAAGTTGATACATATGGAAATCCCTCATTGGACAAGTGACGTGAGTGATGGTCGTCGTGTTAAAGTGTTAGGTTGACGTTATGGTCAGGGATGTGGGGTCGGATGAAAAGACCCTGAGTCTTGGCGCATTACGTCATACATCTTCAACCTCACCACCAACACCAACAACAACACAACCATCTCAAGTGCTACTATCAATCCACAGGCCGCCGCGCCATCACTACAGAAGAAAGCTCCACCTCCAATCACAACTCATCTCTACGACAGTCTTCGTGACAGTGGTCAGTTCAAAACCTACCATATGCAATGGAATGACCAATTCGACTAGTCGAACTGCGTCATGACACTAGATACCTCGTCTTCGCAGTTCATTTCAATGCACATAAAGCAGCACCTTTGACAATGATTCTTTGCGCCAAGGTTTCATACGCCTGGCCTGGCCCTCGGTTGGCGGCACACCATCGACTCGGCAAATCAGGATAATACCTACAGCGCCTCCCCGACCAGCACTTGGCAGCCGCCGCTAGTGGCCCTGGCGTTGGCGGAGTGGAGCGTTGGAGTCTCCTCCGCTCCGCTAACCGTGGGAGACCGGTTCACAGGTCTTGGCCCGGCATGTTTCTTCCTCAGTTATTCCATCCCCAAGCCTCTGCGGAACGACATCATCCCACTTCCGCGTACGGTGATAGGCTCGTCGCGGAGAATACACCTTGGCGCACGTACCGATATTGAAATGTGGCTGATAACAGGATACCCGGACAACTACCCAAGTGTCTAGTCAGTCCACTCGAGCATGACGAGCGAACCCGTCAGTCGATATAAATATCATAATGAAATCATCCATGCGCCCTCGTCCCTCGTCCCCATCGCGCTGAGAACGCATATGTGACACGAATACCCCATGGCACCTCAACTATTTCTTTCCGATATAGAGATCAAACATTTCGTGGACGATCTGGACCATAACAACGATGGAACCATCGATTACTGGGAGCTGGAAAAGAAACTGGACGACGTCCACAACGAATTGGCACCCAAAGCAGAACCCCATCATCTCCACCACGAGTCCCGGGGTGATGAAGCACGACACCAGTTTCTGCGGAGTCTCACAAACAACCGTGACAGGATTCCCCGTGCAGAGTTTGAGCAATGTGTGCGGAAATGGGAAATCCCCTCCCTGGAACAGGACCGCAAGGAGGCGAAAGAGGAGGATGAGTACTTCAAAAACATTTCTATGTGGCGTCGTATCCGCGCATATTGGGCCGTCAAGGGCCCCTCGATACTCTTCATGGCACTGGTAATAAGTACCATGTTAGCTTTCGGTATTTGGCAACTTGTCAAATATCTGACATACGAGGAATATCGACCAGCGTTTGGACCGGGTGTCGTAGTTTCAAAAACATGTGCTGGAGTGCTGTACCCTACCTTCTTCTTCATCCTCCTTTCCATGTCACGATGGTTTGCGACATTTCTTCGCAGGTACTACTTCATTTCCCGGTTTATCAACTGGGATCTGTCGCAATCTTTTCACGTCAAGATGTCTATTGCCGGCCTTGTTTTGGCCACCATACATGCCATTGGCCACTTCTCAGGCTCGTTTGTTTACGGGAGCAAAGCTGGACGACAGCAAAATGTAGCCGTGGTCCTTGGTGAAGATGCGGTCCCTCGCCGCTACATTGATTATGTTTCATCGCTGCCTGGGTGGACAGGTATCACTGCTCTGGGCTGTTTCTACATTCTTGCTCTTCTCAGCATGCCACAGATCCGCAAGTGGAGTTATGAAGTATTTCAACTTGGCCACCTCCTAATGTACCCAATTGTCGGACTTATGATAGCACACGGCACTGAAGGGCTTTTACAGTGGCCTATGTTCGGCTACTGGCTGGCCTTTCCTACTCTTCTGGTCGTCGCCGAGAGAACCACACGTTTTTTATTGGGATTTTTCCCCCTGCTGGCCGATCTTGAGATCCTGGATAACGAAACAGTTGCCATCACGTGCAGCATTCCCAAATTCCGATTCTGGCCTTACAAAGCTGGCCAGTATGTATTTATCCAAGTTCCCCGACTCTCTTTTTTCCAATGGCACCCATTCACCGTATCTACCTGCACTGGAAACACAATGCAAGTTCACATCAAAGCCGATGGGGACTGGACTGAAGCGCTCCGCAACTTAGCCAGCCCAGGCGCGCGCACTACAATCAAAGTCGGTATTGATGGCCCACACGGCGCTCCCGCACAGCGTTTTTATGATTTTGAATATAGCATGGTCTTCGGTGCGGGAATTGGCGTAACTCCTTTTTCGGGAATCCTCACGGACCTCCAAAACCATGAACTAGAGCGCTCGCTATCAGGCGAACGTTCCGCCTCAGCCTCAGAAAGAACCGACAACGAGAACACGCACCGCGCGTTGTCCAACCGCCAAATCCGCTCCAGCATGTCGTCCTCCTCTCCCTACAAGGACCACCGCCGCATCGACTTCCATTGGATGGTCCGTGACCGCAACAACCTCCTCTGGTTCTCAGACCTGCTCAACGAAGTCACTCGTGCCCAAGATCTTGACAGCTCCCACCTCGACATCCGCATCCAAACTTATGTCACCCAGAAACGCAAGCAGATCTCGCAGCACGTGTTCCGCTGGCTTCTCGAGAAACACCGCACGGACTCCCACCCCACGTCACCACTCACTGGCTTACTCAACCCCACGCATTTTGGACGCCCGGAACTCGGCATCATCATAGAAGAGCACTATCAGGATATGTGCAAAAAGCTCGCACAGCGGACACAAGGTGGAAAGGAGAAGAGGTGGGATGGAATGGGTAGCGCGGATGAGATCAAAGTGGGCGTTTTCTTCTGCGGACCCCCGGTAATTGGACAGCAGCTCGCAGATCGATGTGCAAGTATGACGGCGCGAGCAAGGAATGAGGGCAAGAAGATTGAGTATCATTTTATGATGGAAGTTTTTGGTTGAATTCTTTGATCATTTTTGTCTAGTTCTTTGACGCGGCTGAAAAGGGTGAAGGAAGCGCTGGGCGGTTGTGCAAGTCAGATTTTCTGCTCAAGCACGCCCATTTCATGATAATGGCAGATGTTAGTATCCTGGAATACCTTTCGCGATGATGAATAAAATTTAGGATGTCTTCTTTTCCTACGTTGAGTAACCTGAATGTGAAAGAAAAAGAAATCAGGGAAATAACGTACTCCTTTCACTGTGTGCAGACTGGAAATTAGCCAAATGTCCATTCACAACCTCTACCCCCTGATGCATATAAATCATGTACATTTTTCCGTACTTCTACCCTAACACAACATACCTTCAATTATTCAACCCTCGTATCAACTACTGACCCGACTGCGACATTCCAAAGAACTGAAGCGCGCAACCAAAAGACTATGCCTATCAACCACCGGTACGTTCCCCTGGGTACAAAGCAATCTCAAGATAGCGTTTTGAGACCTTCATCACCCACGTATCGCCTCTGCCTGGGTTGAACTAACTTCGTGCTCGTGAATTTTAGGTACTGGGCCGGATCCAGCACTCAACCGCCCACACCTCCGCTACGCATACCCTGTCCCATCGACGTGGTCAAAAAGGGGGAAAAGTACCTCCAACACCACGCTCGCCAATGGGAGGCAGAATTCGACAACGGCATCAACGGACCTACCAGCCAGCGGGACGTAGAACGAGAGATGGGGAGGAAGTTCAACGACACCATTTTTCAGCTATTGATGCTTGAGGTTACTGGGGATTGGTACGTATTGCTCACGGAATATCAAGATCGTAGCCCAAGCAAAGATTTCTAACAGCTGAATAGGAACCTCGTCGACATCCGCGTCCCACACGGGAAATGGAACCACTCCTCCGCCGAATCCGCAGCAACACCAAACGACGCGTTCCTCGAAGCCATGGAAATCGAGTCCATCGCCGATACCATCATCAAACCAATCGACCACGCAGCGCACCAGATCCTAGACCACATGCTCACGCCCAACGAAAACGAAGGAACCGTCCAAGTACGCCTCCACCCCTTCCATCCCCCATCCCCCTCTCCACCACTAACGCTCCCACACCATAGGCATACCTCACACAACCCCAATCCCGCATCTCCCCAGAAATCTGCACAAACATCTGCACCTTCTTCCACGCCTACCACCGCGCGCACGACATCACCCTCCTCTTCCGCTTCGTCCTCGCGAAGCTCAAATCCCGCGACGCATACACCACGCGACACTTCACCTCCCTGGAGCCGTTCTTCTACTACTGTCTCCGCCTCCTTAAGTCCACCCCACCACACACCTCTCTCGCCCTATCCTCCTCTCTTCTCGCCCTCGACCTCACTGACCTCCGCGACGCCCTGCGCGACCGCGTGCAAGCGCGTATCGGCGCGGAGGTAGGGAATTCGGCGTGTGTGGCGGTGAGGGTGCTTGTTTGTTAGGAGTTAGGGGTTGAGAATGAGGGGGATTTAACGGCTTTGGTGGGGTTGCAGGATGAGGAGGGGGGGTTTGGGGTTAGATGGTGGTTTGGGGATAGGGAAGTGAGGGTTGGGCATCGGGGGTGGACGGCTTCGCTTGCTGTTAGGGCGGTTCGGGAGGGGTTGAGGAGGGGGGATTTAGTTGTGCGGGAGGAGGTGGAGGAAGAGGGGAGGGGGGGAGGTGGTTGGTTTGTGATGGTATCATAGATGTGGTGTATGTGTATTGTGTTTGGAGTACTAGCTCGTTTTCTGGGTATGTGACTGTGTTCGGGAATGTGGCTTCTGCCCTGCCTTGGGCACTGCCATACTCTGGCATTGATGATTGCTAGGGTACAATGAGGGGAGGTGAATGGCGATGCCGTGGATACACTGCGCCTGTTGAGGGAAGATGGGGAATTGAATTTTTTTAATCTCGTTCGCTGGGTCTTTTTTGTGTCTCGTGCCATGCCTAGCACGGATTTCCCGATTGGTGGTACTTAAGGAAGCATTTTTTTTGTCGTCCTCAAGTACAACAGCACCGTCCGGTTTCACGTGGATGAGTTGGGAATGTAGTAGATGGTGAGTGAAAGTATGCGTGTCTCTTGATGACGCATCTATAATAATTAAATTATTTGATCCAGCCGAGTTTACAAAAAGGATCAATACGACTTGGGAGGTGATTATGGAATGGGTGAGATCGGCTGCAGTCAAGGTTTTTCGTATGAGATGTAGGTCTTTGAATGTCGATTTCGACTTTTGGATTTTGACGCGATATTTTAGAGTTGAGATTTCTGGAAAGTGATGCGGAATGATTTGTAGAGAGAGTGATTATTTTTACTCCTATACAGACGAGGGTACTACCGGAGGGGGAAACAAATTTTCCCACTGTGTCGGTACCGCAAGTAGTTCTTTTACTAGAAGATTACATTAATTATTACTTCTTGATGGGAATGCGGGAGTGCAAGGCAGACTTGTTTTTCACGGGCGCTTCGGGTGGGGGCCATGCGGATCTTGGAGGTGATGAACCGAGGTGTAATGAGAACGAATCCACTTCGCTAAGTGAGTGAAAGGTCACCCTGCTGCATCATGCAGCTCGTTCTCCTGGAAGTCGTTCTTGGAACCGCCCAACATCCTTACGGGTGGGCCGCCCTGCATTGAGAACGATGCTTGCCATCAAATTGTTAACCGCGCGGGTGATTCACTACGAGTTCTTGTCTATCTTCTTCATTCTGCTTCTATCGGAGCTATCTTGATTTTTCTGCTTTTTTATTTGTTTCAATGTTCTTTGCAACGCGCTTCACTCATTGAGTGCTCTTAAGCAGCACGTGATCTTGCAGCTGTCGCCAAGCTTTTTAGCGCTCGGCTAGAGTACGGTTAATCCTCCTTGTTAAGCAGACATCATTGATCAGTACCTAGATTCCTGCTCCGAACATTTGATTCTAGATAAGCGCTAAAGCCGGCTCATTTTATGCGACAGAATTTGGTGTCTTTAGTACGCTCACATACTTCTTCTTGTAGGGCTCTTCATCAGCGTCGCCAGATTTGCCAAATGATCGATCGATTCCAGTATGACATTGGCGTGCCCGCCGAAGATCTAGCATTATACACTTCTGGGGGATATCATCCAGTACACATTAATGATCGATTCAAAGATGGAAGATACGAGATTCTGAACAAACTCGGGTTTGGATCGTTTTCCACCGTCTGGCTGGCCAGAGACCACGAGTAGGCCCATACCTCCCAACGAACAAAATGGATTTTGGCTTACATACCTCACAGTATGCACTGTAATGTTTCCCTCAAAGTCGTTGTTGCTAAAGAATCAATGCCTCAAAAAGGCGAGCTCCGAATTCTCAAACATATCGAAGAGAAGGGCGATCCCCAGCACCCTGGTCGGAAGCACATATCCCGGCTCCTAGACTCATTTCACCATGACGGACCGAATGGTCAACACTTGTGCATCGTCTCAGAGCTCTTGGGGCCCAAGGTTTCTGAAGTCGCTGAAAATTCTAAGGACTATCGCCTGGACAGCAAGCTGGCGCGTCGAATCAGCCGCCAGCTTCTGCTTGCTGTAGACTACCTTCACTCATGCGGTGTGGCACATGGAGGTAATCAACTACTTTTTAGCCTAGTTGCTTCGGTATCTAACTCTAATTAGATATTCATTGGGGGAATATCCTCTTCCGTCTCTCTGAGGTTGCGCGCTCGTCCCCGAAGCAAATTGAAGCATTAGGTGCGCCTCAGATAGGCCCTGTATCTAGGAAAGACGGCGCCCCCCTCGATGAAGGTCTCCCCAACTATCTTGTCGAACCGGTCGAGTACAGCGGCAAAGAAGCGGTGGATCTGGACGAGATACAGATTGTAGATTTCGGCGAGTGTAAACATTCCCTTCGAGCTCCTTTTCTAGATGTTCAACTCAAAATACTGGTAGCGTTTTTTTTCGACAGTCCCCCGAAATCGATATACACGCCGATGCCCCTGCACCCCCCAGAGCTGGTGTTTGGTCACAAGTTGAGCAAAGCGGTAGATCTCTGGAATCTAGGCTCAACGGTAAAAGCTCTTAAATGTCTTTATGATACAGGTGCTAATCTAAAACGCAGACTTATGAGTTTACCATTGGCCGTACGCCATTTGAAGCTGAGTTTGATGACCGATGGATGATACCACAGTTTCAAAAAGTTCTGGGCGGCGTTCCTGTGGAATGGGTTCTAGATGCTATCAATGATGGTGTGTTAAAAGAAAGGCCAAAACGTTTGTCTCCGACCAATGCTTAGAGTCCCTTAATTTTCAACTGATCCGTGGGCAGATTTCTCCGCCGAAGGTTTCCAGCCCCTAGAAGAGGATATCAAACACTCGTACAAAGATGGCTATGACCCTACTACGCTCCAGCTGGGAGATGAAGACCTTAGCGCGTTCGGGCGCTATCTTCGGAAGATCCTAGTGGTTGACCCTGCCCTCAGAGCCACGACGCAGGAGTTGCTACAAGATCCATGGGTTTCGGATACAGGGATTAATGGCTCGGAGGGCCAGGAATGAAACACTTCTTCAGCTCTTAACGCTCCACTCTTTGACATATACTTAGTACCTGAATGATGCACTCGATCATTTTCTCTAATTAGGAGTTTATAATACTTAAAAAAAGTGAATTGTGATGGATTTCGAAAGTGACTAAGATGGCGAGCGCATTCCGGTCATGCTCATGCAGTGGGGCCAAATTTAACTTAACCGCCAAAACCCCCCCAACGCGAGGGGTTTGCCGCCCTGTTTTCTTCCGTCAATCCTCCCCGTCTGCAACCAAAAATATCATTCGGTCGATGCAAACCAATAACATACAATGAAAAAGAAACAGCTGCTGTTACCGAGGTCAACTTATCAATTCAATTGTTATCTGAAACCTTACCTTGACGCGCGCAACATGATGTATGCCTTACTCCTACTAACATTTTCACTCCTAGCAAAAAGGACTAGAACTACGCCGTAGAAATACAGATATTTGACTTCAGCTACTACGTATCGCGCTGGATACGGGGTATAAAGTCTGTGTTGTTGACCATCTTGATTCATGTCACTTCATCCTTCCTCCACACTGGAATCCTACGAACAATTGCCAAAGACGTATTCGAACTGCATCGTTACAACCCATCACCAATATTTCAAATGGCCCCAACTGTAGCCTGGCGACAAAAATCCAGGCCAAGAGACGCCGCCCTAGCCAATGGCACTATAGCGGTCTGCCAAGTTGCCGCAACCACCCCAGACTTCGCAAACTTTGTGACAATGGAAATATGGTAACTTTCCACTTTCTTCACTATACACCTCTAAATGAGCACCATTTAAGGAAGCGCACATATGAATAACCATTGCTGCAATAGGAACGGAAGACACACCAGTCCCAGTGATAAGAGACAACATGGCACTGTACAGGTTAAGACCACTATCCAGATGAGCAATGGAACACACCAGGTCGCGCATATTTATTACGACGAGGGGTACAACTACATGGGTCATGAGTTGCACCCAAACGTAAAGACCGATAAGGACAGAAATCGACTTTACGCATACTGAAATTCTCGAATTCTCCGTTCAGGATTGAGATTACGGCAAACAGCGGATGCGTAGCGCTACGATGTAGTGAAGTGGATTTTGCCATGGATACTGCCCATTGCTGGACTTTGGCAGGATTGGGGAAGGTTGTTATTCCGTAGCAATGTATCGCGTCATATTGCATGTAATGCACGGTCCCTTGTTGATGACATGGTGGACTAAAAGTGGTGAAATAGCCCTGAAAGCGTGTGCAACTAATTTTGTACGAACTACGCAAATACAATTCACATCAATGATATTTCAGTGCCATAGCCATGATAGTTACAATTTTCATTCCTAGTAAGAACAGGGTCTGATGTTTCGCTTAAATTATGTTTGTCACGCTTTGGGGCTAGATATTAAAGTAAGATGCTTATGTTTTGGAACCCCCGACGGCAATGTTGTAAGCTCAAGTTGTATGAGATTCAGGACAGTTGTAGAACCCCTTCTAATAGTTTAACACTAATAAAAACTCGCAACAGCTTCAACCACGAAATAAAATCATCTTCTCGCTCCAACAAACTCCTCTACGTCCACGAATTGCTCATCTAAAAGATCTCGAGGTGGAAAGAAATCGGGATTACAAGTGCCTGAAACTGCCTCATCCGGCGTATGAGTAGGGAGCCCGTTTGTGCTTCTTATCTTCAAAGCTTACGATCTCTACTTCAGCGGCGTCCCTCACCAAAACCCCAACGCAGATCCCCAAAATCCGGCGAATTACTCAAAAAAAAAAACAAGATGACTTGCTGACTGCGCATGCGATCTACGTTTGCGTCCACCTCAGCCTTGAGTGCGTTCCATGCAGGACGTAGCGTCTTCGATAAGGAACCGCCCAATCACAAAACACCCGTTTCGCGTATTGCGACGACGCCAGCCACATGGCATAACAAGGCAGCTGGTCGTTTGAAGATCGCAGATAATGTGAGATGGTGGGATTCGTGCTTCGGAGTTCAAAAGTTGGAGGAGGCTTGAGTAGATGAAGCTGTGGATGGATGACTGATGGAGCATGGTGATGGGGAGGATCATCCGGGGGGGTTTAAAGGCTGGATGAGATACCTTGAAGTCGCCCCACTTTATTGCTCCCCATCTAGTCAACCACTTTTCTCACTTTGTGGAGCTATTACCCCAAATTTGGAATATTCGACATAGGTGCTGAGACCATGTCTACACAAGGCGGCGGAGCAGAGCTGCAAACGCAGTCCATTGCGGCCCTCCCCACGGCTATGACGGCCGCCGCCTTTATGGGCATCGCGTGGTACCTCGCGCTCGAGCTCAACGTTCGCATCCTGCTGACCTTCACCCGCCGCGGCTTGTACTTTTGGAGCTGTCTACTCTGCTCCTGGGGTATCATCGTTCACGTGCTTAGCATCTGCTTGACGAACTTCCAGATCTGGAATCATTACTCTGCGAGTGTGTTCATCGAGGTTACGTGGCTGCTGTATGTGGGGTCGCAGAGTGTGATTTTGTACTCGAGGCTACATCTCGTGGTGCATAGGTGGACGAGTTATCGGTGGGTGCTGCCGATGATTGTGGGGAATATTGTGTTGGTGGGTGGGACGTCGTTTTTTGTGTCGTTGATAT
Organism: Periconia sp. R9002; assembly: GCA_023627715.1. Taxonomy (NCBI): domain Eukaryota; kingdom Fungi; phylum Ascomycota; class Dothideomycetes; order Pleosporales; family Periconiaceae; genus Periconia; species Periconia sp. R9002. Next base: position 158,275 of record JAMAHW010000039.1, on the reverse strand, counting down.
CGGTATGTTTTTCAGACTCTTGCCCTACTTCTCTTCATCCCTTTCCAGAATCTTCTTACATAGAGTGTGAACAGATGTATCCGACCATGGCGAAATACCGCGGTCTGAACCTCGCAATGCTGCGCATCGACAAAGTCCAAGTCGCCACCTTCTTCACGGTCGAAACCATCCTCTCGCTACTCTACATCAAAGAAACGCACCGCTTCCTCGCGATCACCTCCGTGTGCCGCAACTCCGCCACCAGCCGTCGTGTCCTGCTACACCTCATCTGGGTCAATGTCCTCATCATCGCGCTCGACATTGCCATCCTAGGGCTTTGTTACGCCGGCTTCTTCTTCCTACAGGGCTACTTCAAAGTCGCCGTGTACGCAGTCAAGCTCCGCGTCGAGTTCACTATTCTGAATAGTTTGCGGTCCGTCGTAGAGGGGAACTCTAATCTTGGACATGGATCACATCAGCACGCTGGATCGAAGGGCGACGAGGGGAAGTATATCAGGAGAGAGCGCGAGGTTATTGTTATGCATGAGCCCCCGAGGGTGCAGACTTCGTCGGATACGGATAGAGCGTGGAGCGCGAATTCGAGGTCGTTCCTCAAGGGTTAATGTCAAACTCGGGTTACAAAAGACGATAACCATGAACGTTAAACATCTTCGTGGTATGTACCTCTGTAGCTAAGTTTGTACTCGTGGTACGGGACGGATGCTAGAAACTTGGTGCTGCAAGGAATGAAGCGAGTTATACATGTGCGAGCAAACTTAGTCTTTCCCACTTACGATTTCAGTTTGGGCATATCCGATTGAATGGGCATGTATGATGAACGCTGCGGTTGAAAATCACGCGCTTCGCGGCGATCAATGTAGATATTGAATTGTGACAGCGAAAAGTGTGTGGTTCCTTTCAATAAAATACCTTTTTTCCAATTATTGTTGATACCGTGGCTGATTTCACGAATCAATTGCGAAGAAGAAAACACTTTGATGAATGACCTTACTCTAGCGCTAGATTTCTTTTTTACCAAGCCAAAGTAGCAACTTAGAAGATAACCGTGCACGATACATGGAAGAATCGGTAATGGGAAGCTCTGAGGAGCGGGAGGAGAGTAAATCCCCTAAGTACCTATATTAGCACTCTCTATTCTAAAGAGCGATAATAAAAACTTACAGTGCTTTGAAATCAGACATTGCAGATTGGTAATGAGATCTCGTTGCGGCGAACTCCAGTCTACCGGGAGCTTTATTCTAACTTCCGAAGCAGCGCCTGGGCCATAACTCAATCGACAAAGGTCAAATAGCAAAGCAAACCCCTCTTCGATATCACGAAAACTGCTGCTGGAGATTGGTTCAGCTGCTCTGTACGTCTCCTTTTCGTTAGGAGCGTTATGAAGCGTTTCTTCAATTTTCTCTAGAATAATCGCAAGCCCAAGAAATGTGCATATCAGCGGAAGTGCCTTGGAGATGTGTTTCGCAGTCGTAGAGCGAAGGCCGCGATGAGACTTGACAAGGATATCACCCAGATATTCGTTCCAGAGACACACGAGCTCGCATTTGATCTGCTCATGCAGTGTACTGACGCGAACATTGCTTGACACCGAACGGCTCCCACCACGTGAGAACAACTGGAGGTTGGGGTAAGTATGGACAAGTTGGGGTGAGTGACTAAAGCAGTGCGATATGATAAGGAGCTTCACCATGTCCCCAATCATGGGATCCGTCTGTCCTGGTCAGTGCTAAGAAGTGCTAACAACGGTGGGAGTGCTTACCATGCTTTCGTAGAATGTAAAAATGATGCAAAACAATCCGCGATTTAACGCGTCGCATTCATCATTGCCAGGATAGAGGGCAGGCGGAATATCCATAAGGTTGGTGTACATCAGTTGAAAGAGGTATTGCTTATACTTTGCGGTGGTGGAGCTGGTAGAGAACTCGCTCCGTCTAAGCGAAACAGCTCGCGACGCTCGTTCTGTTGACTCGAAATCATCCTCGGCTGTCGTCTTTATCAAGGTCCCCTCTTGCACATTCTCCTCGATCAGCGGTGGGCTGATACCCCAACTGAGTGTTACAATGTATTTGCGGCCGACAACCCAATTGTGTGTCTTATTCATCAAGACCTGCATGACTTCATTTCGGTACTGAGGACGTAGAAATTCTAAATCGAGGTACGAAATTAGACCGCTATAGACTTTGAATATGACAAGCGGCTAAATCTTACCTGGAGTAAATTGAGGGGCTATGTCTAGGAGATGCGTTCTAATGCATTTGTGGTTGAGTTGCGCGTCCAGGCTGCTAGGCGGTTGTTGTTTTCTGAGGCATGACCCGCATATCTCCCCAGGGCCGCACTGCAGAAGCATATGAGAAATGCATAGCTCTTGTTTACACAGAGTGGACATACCTTGTCTCGTTGAAGTACACAGTGCCAACACGCTATCGTCTTCCGCATGTCATGTGCTGACTTAGCAATTTTCGGTTCCAGATGACTGCCTAGGACTCGACCTCCAGGCCTTAACCTTGAAGTTAAATGCCGAGGGACCAAGTCAGACCTTGCAGACTGCTCTATTCTCTCCGGAGGTGTAGTAGGGCGGAAAATGTCACTCATGGGCTGTTGCAGGCCCAAGTCAATTCTGTTTTCGACTGTAGTAGAGGGTGTGCCCCAAGTGGGTACTATCGGCGATGAGTAGTCTCGTGCGGGGTTAAATGAACTAGAGAGGTCAAAGTGCTCTGAGTTCAAGACTTGAATCATGTCGCATGGTTGTCCAGGGGCACGATAGTCATATATTACTCCTCCACCACTTGTTGCAGTTAGTGCATAGTTTTTCTATTAGACACCATCGCCTCAATACTTACGAAACGAGGTCTGATCCTGTACTTCCAGAATTCAGAGAGCTTTCGCTTTCCATAGATGATTCTGATGTATTGATGTCGCAGTTTCTGCAGCAGTTACCACAGAAAAAGCCTTGGTCATCTCTTTTCGATGATCGGGCCATCTCCCAGATTGCCGCCGCTGTCGGCCTTCGATTAGGATCTTCCTGAATCATGTTACGAACAAAATTTAGAAAGGCTCTTCCGCAAGGTTTGAATGCAGTCTCTATGCTGTCAAGCCATGTATTAGTATGGCTAAGGCTGTACCAAAAGCACTCGTTACCTCCACCTCCTCGGAATGCGTGGAATTCCACAAGTGACTTCTGGGCGAGTATTGTGAGGATCTCGGTGTAAACACAACCAAGTGAGAATATATCTGCAGCTCGGCCTCTTTGCTTTCCCTCTGGATTTACAACTTCAGGTGCCGCCCACTAACAATGTCAGTAACGGAAGGGTGGACAATATTCAAATGCCTTACCATGCGGGTGCAAGCTGTTGGTCCACTGCTTATGCTATTGGCAGTTTCTGAGAAATCCGTGGCAAGTCCGAAATCAGTAAAGAGAACAGAACCATTGTGAACAAGAATATTGGTGGGTTTCACATCTTTATGCTTCATTTTTTGGGAGTGAATGTATGCAAGAGCAGAACTCAAACACCCGAAGGAACATAATAGTATCTCTTCTGCGCGACTGAATGTCATTGTCGATAGGGCTGATGAACTAGCACTTAAAAGTGTGTTGTTCCGGCCCCTTTGCACCTCCTCGGAGTAGATGTTGAGAAAGGTACTGAGGTCGCAATCGGCAACGGGCTCTATAAGAATAGAGTAAGAAGTACTACTTTGGATGTAGCTTCCGCGAACTTTAACGATATGGGAATGCGACAGCGAGCGCATGATTCTCACCTCCTCTCGGATTTGTCGCAGAGCCGAGCTGCTGAAGCGCCATCTGACCGTCTTGCGAGCAAGCACCTGGTGGCTCCTGCTGCATTCGACCTTTGAGACCCAGCCTTGTCCTCCGTGACCTAGGGGCTCAATATCGCGTACTGGTATTGCATCCTCTAATCCAAAATAGCAGTCGAAACCATCGCAGGTGAGCTCGCTGCAATGCCACTGGCAAGGCGAAGAGCCCGGCTCTGTGTCAGTGTTGGCCATATTCTTGACTTAGCGAGCTGAGTGCAGGCCGGAAAACGTGAAAGCTTAGACGAGTTGGCGTTAAGTGACTATATACACACTAGTGCAGCCTGAGTGCACGTATATTAAACAGGAATGACTGAGAGCAGGATCCAGGGGGTCGAGAGGAACAGACAACTCGGATAAGTGGGCCCTTTAACTGAATATCGATGTTCTCACGTTCGGAGCTGGGTAAGTGGTGGTAACAATTGGTTCGTCAGTCCTGTGCTATTATTGACAAGTGCGCTATTTTTAGCTACTGGAACGGTGCGGTAGAGGTGGTTTAGGGCGAATGTCTATTCCCTGCGAAGTTTGGCCAGATGGTAGACAATGTAGCAGTTCGTGTCTGTATGTCTGTGTGTTTGCGTCTGTAAGCATCATCCCACTTTGCCAAGCCCTCCCTTCTATCATCTACCGGTAAGCGTTGACTGGCGGGGCATGTCGGTTACACAGCCTTGCCCGGGTGCTGTTAGCTAAGCCTCAATGCAATTCAGCGGCACAGTGCTTAGACTAATTCCATATAATCCCCCCTCACCCTCATCCATTCACTAAGCAACTCGACCCTCTTTCGTCTTTATTTCCCAAAAATAGCATCATGGATCGCCTGGATAAGCTTCAACTGTTTAGTCATAAGTTGTTGCAAGCGGTGGGGCTGCGGCCTACTTATCCCTCAGCGTGGCCACTTCGAGATGACTGCAGCATTCCGATGAAGGCCCAGCTGCAATCCCCTCTTTTTGGGAAGCTCAGTACTGAAGTCAGGATTCTCATTTACTCATACGTCCTCGGCGATCCGGAAAGATTTCTTCACATATGTCTAAACAAAGACAAGAAAGGAAGGCGACTAGTGGCACATTGGCGCTGTACCGACGCAGAGAGCCCTTTTCCGACATGGCAACATGAGTGTTTCGGGGAAAAACCTGTTATGCGCGAGGGAAGGTGCTCCTACATGCTCCCACGGATCTATACCACAACCGACGATTCACTCACAGCTCTACTTCTCACCTGTCGTCGAATGTAAGATATCCTTGTATATCCATGAGTGCATGCTGAATTTTCCCACGCAGTTACTCCGAGTCTTTGGTTATTCTTTACGAACGGAACATCTTCCACTTCAGGGGCGGTGTTACTTTGCCTGAGTTCAAACGATCCCTACCTGCACTCCAATGGACTGCCGTTCGCCACATTCATATTTCCACTGCTTATTCACCCTTTTATTTCCCCAACGTTGCCGGCACCTACAACTTTAAGCTTCCAAAGACCCTACCAAACTGGGAACAGATATGTAAAAGCTTGAGCGATTTGCCCAACTTACAGAGTCTCTCTTTCGACATTCTGGCAAACGATCCGGAATTCGACATTCGTTCTTTCAGCCCCCATGACCCTGAAGTTCTATTGGCCTTTTTGGAGCCGTTGAAAAGTATCAAATGTAGACGCATGGAGGTAGAGTTGAACATGGAGCTCCCAGAAGATGTAGTGCGTTGTCTCGGACCTGTCAACTACGACATAAAGTATCGCGAACGGCCTTACAACGAAAACTATGAATATCGACGGCTACCTTGGCTGCAGGATTCTATTCAACTGGAAAAACATGCTGGCTATGTTTAGCCCTGTGAAAACTCCATCTTGCAGAATCATGGTATAAGAATGCGGTCACGGGACAAGATCTTATGTACGCTCTTTGCCACAAAAAATATTACAAGCTTCTTTTATAACAAATTTTTCAAACTAGGTCTAGGAAGCCTAAGCAGTATACGTACTATATCAAGTGTTTAAACTCTCTATGGTATAGGAATGCCTGTAGCTTCAAACCACCGGCGTTTCCAGCTATCAGGCGTCCAGCTAACCCGATGATCAAGTGATACAACTTCCCCCTCATCTGTGATGCGGAATGGTTCCTCTTGGGACATGAGTTTACATCCTTTATCAACTGTTAGTGAAGCAATCAAACAACAGTTCTTGCACCCTTACCTAGCGCAAAATAGGCAACGCTATCGGCATTGTTGTCGCAGGCGTTTTTAGCATTGGTGTCGACGTAAGGGAGTTTCTTAGCCAATCTCTTCTGGTTCTCCCAACCATATGCGCTGCCGGGGATTATTTTCGCGTACGCCCGGGCTACCTTTACATCATCAAGGCTATTGGGGGCGGTGGTATGCATCATCTCATGTAACAAAGTTACTGCGAGTGAGTTGCCCATCACATCTAAAGAAGATTAGTTTTCCGAGAAAGACAAATGTAGCCCGCAGAGGGAAATCACACCTATTTGTCTGAAAGTGCCTGTTACAGAGTTCTTGACCATGCTCCTTGCTTTCCTCCAATGATACTTCAGGTATGATGGGCTATTCGGCTCTTGGGATCTCTTTATCTCTCTCAATAGAGGGGGACAGATCTGTATAGTACTCGGCACAGCACGGTTCTCATCATTGATTACTGAGTCATATGTGTCGGCCAGAGTCGCAACTTGGGCCACAGGACCTGTACATTGTTTTTTATGAAGACCCCGCTTGACTTTGTTCTCTGCACATACTCATTAACGTCCTTGCTCATACCAGCTGCTGCAGTGTATCTCTTTCAGAGAGGTTCTTACCTTTGTCGTAAACCCAAAATCCGTTCTTCGTTTCGTACCGCGAAGTATCGCAATAGATTATCTGTAATGTTAATCTCAGTTGAATGAAGCATAGGTGATACATCTACTGACAGCGTCAAGCGCTTCCGGATCTTCCTTCTCCCCCGGCCGTTCAATCGATTGTAAGATAGACCTCAAAGCTTCTAAAACTGTGATGAATAGTTGATCCAAATGTTGATACGGGGGCTGTATACCATGGACCTTAAACAATTTAATGTTCCTCAGCGTTTGCTTGTACGGAAGTCCTGGCAAGGCAGGTACTGGGGGAAGTTGTTGACTCTCGTTGATGATATCGTCATGTGCGAAAAGATTTTTAATCAAATCTTGAAGTTCATTTGATCGGGGATGAACATCATCCCAGGGGTTTTCCACTCTTTCTGCGCCTTGCGGATCTTTGTTTGATTTAACTTGTGATCTTGCGAGAGCTTCCATACCGGCTCGAGCCATATCAAAAGCGTCGGTCAATGCAGTGCGAACCTCGTCATCTGTATTTATTAAAATCGTTAGCAGAATCTTCCCGCATGCAAATTGGCCTACATACAAATGCCAGCATTTCGACATGACTGGTCAATCTTCCATGCTTCAACACAGGGTAGATTGGCTAAGAGCGCGGAAGCGAGCGTCAAGTAAAAAATGTAAGGAAGCATATCGGCCGGTAAATACTGTAGTTTCTGGTGCTGCGACGGAAACAGTGTTTGGAGGTCATATATAGATTTTTATTCCCCTTGCAATTCCCTATATGGATTCGCATGAATCTGCCTTGTGAAAGCGGCGTTTTCATTGCTATATTTAGTAATGCCAAATGCTGATAGATGTCACCATGGCAAGACAATTTGAATCATGATTGCGGCACATTATTTGGCGGCATGATCAAAATGCCTTTACCGTTGACACGAACGGGCGCACGTTGCTATTGTTAGCGTTTGACAGGGAATGTATTCTTCCAAAAACTGTGTTCCTAAGAATGCAATCGAATGAACAGATACCACCGCCGCAGCGCTCTTGCATCGCCTTGCCAAGATCCATAAGCATTGATTTTTTATTTGTTTCATGAGGTTACTCAAATGTGTATAATGACAAGGCTATAACCTTACGGCGCTCTACGAGGCGTAGTTCTTTGAGTCCTTTATTCATTCATAAGATGATAGGAATATTCATAATCCCAAGGCCATGTTCGATCTTCCAATGTTAAAGTGATAGCGTTATTTGCGAGGCGGACGCCTGTTCAATTTCCTGTGCAATTAGATAGATGAATCAAGATAAGTACAACTAGAATCAGTATTCCCATGATCTTATGAACCGCAAGCTTCGAGAGAGGCACATGAAACAAAATACCGGAAAAAAATAAGCCGGAATCTTGGCGTGTAGATGGATCACTGTGACTGGTAAATAGTTTGTTGGGTAACACTTCGACCACGCCGCGCTGGCGCTACGCCACGGTATCAATACGGATCCAACAACCATGAGAGATGGAAGACAATTTTCGAACCTTAAATTAGAAATGTTGGAAACAAAATCAAAATACATGGGCTGGAAGACAGCCTTGTGCCACAATTCGTTCGCTTGCAGAAAAATCTTAGTTGTTTTCCAGGAGAAGTTATATATTTGAGGACTTCCTCAGGGACAGAAGACTCGTAACTAACTACCTCGTTGATCTATCCGATCATATTATTGGCCGTCCTCTACCACGTGCAACCAACATGTTCTCTTTGCTGGTGGCACCTCTTCTTTTTTATGGGGTTGCTGCCTCCAGCCTGCCCAAAGTCTCCACGCTGTCGGTCACCTCAAACAATATCTCCCTCAGTCTCACCAAAAGAGCTGGCGCAATCCAAACCGTTCATCTCGGAGAAATTGGAACTTACATTTTTCGAGAAGGGGTACGTCCACAATCTTGTCGTATGACAGAAAGCTAATATCCTTTCAGATGGGCCTTCCGGACATACCAACACTCGGGAAAAGAGATGTTTCCATTGCCCCTGATGGAATTCATGAGGTTATCCCGCCGGAAGGACTTACCTTTGCTCTCGGCGAGGAGATTGTTGAAGATTTGCGCAAGATTGCCGACGAAAAATGCAAGGACGTTAAAAATTTGCATGTGTGCATCGAGGAAATGCACAATATACTTTCAAAGACCCAAATGAGTACCCACACTAAGCGTTATCTCACACTCGCGGCTACGACGGTGCAAACTATAGTTGAATTTGTCGTTCCGGCCATATTAGCTATTGGTGCTTTTAGTGGGACTGTATTGTTTGGGAGCAACCAGCCAGCTAAAGTTCATTTTCCCAACACGCAAGATGGCCCATTCACTCAAATACAGAACATGAAGGAGGATGTTTCGGAAGTCGCCTTCGACGCTGGTAGTCCAGACAATGTGGATTTCGTGGCTACTGTAACGGTCACTTCAACACCAACGCCCTCTCCCAGCCCAGAGTGAGTACAGAATCCGCCTTATTCACCTTGCTATCCGCTAATGCTATGGGGTGTAGAAGCGGAGTAAGTATCGAAGAGATAACCACCGACAAGGACGACAACAAGAAAGGAGATATATTGGTCCACATTCCGGAAGAGCTTGATCACCGTTTGAAAGATTACCTTGGCGTACTGGGCCTTTCGACAGTGAGGAAAAACTGCGAAGAAGATCGAAAAGCGCACAGATCTCGGATACGCCGCACCGTAGATCCACGGGCAGACCCCCCAACAGTCAGCGAATTGTGTGAGACTAGCATGAGGGATCTTGCCAGAAGCAGCCTATTTACAATAGACGAGAGGACAGATATGCAGATGGTCCCTGTAAATTCGGACAACCCAGCAAACATCGAAACGCATCCAGACGGTGCTGCCATTCCCAATGTAAGAATGAATGACGTAAACATGGTTTTGGAATTAGCAAGAGAGTTTCAGCAGAGAAGAAGAGCCCGGCCCGGAGTGAGCCCTTTCCATCGCGCCTTGATGATAGCAAGTCTACTGGTTACATATGTCCGTGAGATAAATCTGGTGATGGAAGAGACGGAAGAGGTGGTCCGCATCATCAAGTGGGGTGCGGAGACGATCCAGCGAATCACACAAAAGGATCTTGAATGCCAAACCGATCTAGTATGCTTTGACGACAACTGTAAAGGCTATACCGAACAGACTTTGACGAGCGGCCCAGAGGACATACTTTATCAAACTGGCTCTTGCACCGAGGTAAAATTTCTTTATGAACTTGCAGAGAAGCACACTAATGATGACAAAGAAATCGAATAAGGGCTGTTCTTGCGAGACGCTCCCTCAGCCATATGTACGATTAATGGATCCCTATTATTCCAAAGAGTTGCAAGATTTCATGCAAGCGATCTACGACTCAGTAGAGTTTCCTACATGTTCGACAGATGACTCGATCAAAATGGACACTGCCCGCTTTGACGAAGCAATCAGCGGCGCCTGCCGTAATCACGATGAACTGAAACGAAAGAAACGCCATGGATCGGCTCTCTCAAAGCGAGAGACATTTTCATACTCCAATATAGACAAGGACAACTTGAACTGGAAGCTTACTTGGGATGATGCGGGTGACAAGTGTTCATTAAAATGCGAGGATGTTTTCAAGAAGATGTTGTACAATGATAAGTGTAAGTTTCTTCTGTTGTATTTTACATCGTAGCTATGAACTAATTGATTGTAGGCAGGTGGTATGGCGGTGCTGCGAAGAAAGGTTCAGTACCGACAGAGTGTGGCGTGGCTTCGTACGACGTCGACTACTTACCACCGCCACCACCGCCTCAACCTAAGCTTCCAGAGAACTGGGTGCAATACTTAATCATTATAGATCATGAGATCTATGGGCCAGGAAAGTGGCAGATAAAATGGGAACTTTTCGCCGACCCCTGGCGCGCTAATATAAAGGTCGAAGGTCCCGCAACTTACCAGGAGATCGGTGCCGTATCCACCATGTCTATATACATCAATGTTGATGATGCAGACAATCACGACAAAGCAAAAATTCGATTCACGATTTCAAATCGTTTTAACCCTTCGAAAAAAGATGATGCACCGTGGTACGCTGGGCCCAAAGGCGACATGGGAAAGGCATACTGGGGACTGAACTGGTGCGGGATCGCGGAGAAGGATTCGGACTGGCACAATGACAATGGTACCTGGAAGCGGAAAGTACGGTGTGGTTTCTCTAAGAACTATGATGAGATTTTTAAGATAGGCGGGTTTGAAGGGGGGGATCCGTGAGGAGCAGGTAGTGCATCATATTCTAGAGTTGCGAGCGTGGCGCTGAAAGGTGGGTATCAGAACGAAGGCCTGGAGGCGTCCGCAACGCCGGATTGGAAGTTGAGAGCTAGGTGGAAGGCGTGGGTGCGTCACAGGAAAAGAAGGAAGCATGCTGAAAATGGAGGGCTGGATTAATCTCAATGATCATGAAGGAATGGAGAAAGTAGGGAAAACGGTGTGGTGTGTATAGATGTGCGCAATAAAAGTAGGGATGGAATGTTATAGTGGTAGGCATTTACTAGCAGGCATCTCCCGAATAATGCACCTCCGAGTACATTTTCTCAGTATATACAAAGCTTATAATTGTGAAACAGAAAAGTTCATTTTCTATCATAAGCTGATGTTGTGATCTTTTTATAACGCACACTCGGTTCGCTCTTAGCAGTGAATACGGGGACGGCTGTCTTGGTCGCCCAGCAATTTTCTGTTGCGCGCGCCCGTAAGCCCACGCTTTATTGGATTGGTAGCGGTCGGCTCTCCTCTGCGCCCAGTTCTAGGGGGTTAACGTTTTACCGGCTAACTAACCGCGTTAGCGCGGCATCACTCAATCGCTCTTTAGGAAAACCTATTGTAATGAGACTAGCCTATTAGCCAATAGGGGTGCAGCGGAAGTATCACGGTGTAGTAGCTATAGTAGCCAGGGTGGTAAAATCTTCTAATTGCTGCTGTGTTAATCTGTAATAATATGAATCGGAGACCTAAGTATCCGCATTGATAAGTTAGGTGGGCATATTTATCTAGGCGTTCCGCCGGATGCTGTGGGCTCGATTGAGTGTATAGTACACGTTATAGGTCTTGCATTCACATTATTATTATTTTATTATTATGTTGGACAGCCGATGATTCTTTTACACGCGACATGTGCCTTCCAATGGTAGGTACATACATGCTGGCCATGTCGGCTAATGTAGCTTACAAGCAACTACAGAATGTGAGTAAACGCTGACTCCTATGTCTGACTTTCTATATCACGCTACCTCACGTCCCTCCTTGTAGGTTGAAAAATCCCCTGGTTCGAAAAATGCGAGCGGTACATCGACTTTGAACTACGACAACTTAAGCGATCGGCCGCGGTCTAAGAAACTAAAGAGCTGTGATTTAAGAGTCCTAGTAGGAATATCGATCTTAGATAACTTCTGGATATGTTCTGGCGAGGCCAAGCCTTGTACTTCTATTAGCTACAACTGCGCCCCTAAGGAAGGTTGTTCTTAAGGTACTAAAGGGCAGCCCTGTTACACACTTCTCGTTTAGAACTACATAAGGCCTGTCGACTGCATATAGAAGGCCTTCGACAGGACATAAACTCCGCCATGTTCGTACTAGGTTGGCTTTCTTGTCTTGAAAGGCGGATGGATTATTGTTTCTTAGGTGGAGACCTGCAGCGAGCAAGAACCTCAGAGATATGTTGATTATTTTCTATGCCCTACGAGAAACATGTCTGCTGCACGAAACAAACTCAATTTTAGTAACAAATGTCTCACCTAGCCTGGCCAATGGTTAAATAATATATGGACAACAATGTAATGGCCTTAGGTAAACAGTAGAGACAGAATGCAAACACAAGCTGATATATTCGCAGATTATGAATAGATCCTCGTTGTAATGCATGACACTCTAGGCCGAGCTCTAAGATTTCTCTATGTGCATAAATATAGAGGAGTTACATGATACCACATTTTAAGAACTACTTCCTCTGTCAATTGTCTCACCAGTGCAACTCGCTGATGTGTACTTGACATCGACTTCAGCTGTGAACCAACGATCTCGATAGTTGATGAGCACGAACAATATCACTTAATCTCAGTTTATTCCTTACCAAACTCCTTGATAGTAATATCATTGCCGCTCATTTGTCTTTTTCGCATCTTTCCGTCCTCTGCAAACGTCCAATCCTCAAGGCCATAACAGCGCTTCCACTTCATCCCATCATGCGCATCCTGATACTCGTACCAAAATTGTACCGCGATCTTATTGTCGGTGAAAGAGAAGAGCTCCTTACGAAGCCGATAGCTTTTCTCTTTCTACCATTTCTTCGTCAAGAAATCTTCAATCGAAGCAGTGCCCGAGAAGAATAATTCACGGTTGCGCCAAATGCAGTCCGAAGTATAGGCTTGCAAAACTATAGACGGATCTCTAATAAACGTCAGCAGGCTCCGGGTAATTTAGGTTGTAAAATATTTACTGGGTATTCCACAAATCCTGAGCTCTCTTCACCTTGAGCTGAGCGGTTTCTTTTGTGAACGGTGGTGGAAGGGACATGTTGAATTGTTGGAATTGGATTGAATTTACAATTTATCAGTATCAGTGAATTGCACCGAGTAAATACTTCAAAGCTTAAAGGATATTACGGGAAAAGGTAACATGAACATCAATAGGCTAACATGCCGTTGTGGGCTGTCACATGATTATCATGTGATGCTTCCCTAATACAGTTTCAACACGCTAGGCTAACTCGATAGCTTATACGTGATTATTCATCCATTTAAATGGGCAAACATGCCGCAAACTTAGGCAAACATGGGCAAGTATGCCGCAAACATGGGTAGACATGCCGCAAACATAGGCAAACATGCCGCAAAGATGCCGTAAACATCAATGCCGTCGTAGGAAGCATGCCATGTAAGGCAAACGGCAACGATGCCAATTTACATCATTTGATCATCAAAAGTTGAGTTTTGCCGTTGTGTAAGCAGAAAAGTCTTTTTATCGAACACTAAGCACTGATCATCAGCATAATACAAGGTAGGTACTACAGAAAGGGAATCCCGCAACAAGTGCCGAAGTCCTGAAAGGGCAATATTCGGACTGATGGACCCAAGACGTTTGGTACGGAGATGGTGCTTCATGCAGAATGACTCGAATAACAGCTCAAACGTCCCGTCCTATCTGTATCCCCTCCGGTACGTCCGCGGCTGCATAAGTAGTATTTTTATATATAAATATCGTTGCAATCGTGTCATCTGCCTCTTGTCTCGCACTCTCTACTCGCTCCACATTCCGTGCAATTCGTCCTGTTACAAGCTACTTGCGACCAGCAGCATTTACAGCACCAGAAAAGATGTCTAATCACCCGATCGCTACTCTACAGGTATGGGCAGATCATAGATCATTACAAACAGAGCTGATGTCGACTCAGGAGGACTTGATCCCCCGTCTACCCCCATCATCTTCGAAACTCTTCGAAGCCAAAAAGAAGAAGAACCTTACCTTTGAAGCTATCGCAAAAGAAGTTGGTCGCCACGAGGTAGCTATCGCTGCTCTCTTCTACGGGCAAGCAATGGCCTCGCCAGAAGATATCCAGAAGCTATCTAAGATCCTCGATATTCCTACTGAGACTCTTGAGTCACAGCTCTCTGGTTTCCCTGACCGTGGCCGAGCGCTTGAGATGCCACCAAAAGACCCGCTCGTGTACCGCTTATACGAGATTGTACAGAACTATGGATATGCGTATAAGGCAGTGTTGAATGAGAAGTTTGGTGATGGCATTATGAGTGGAATTTCATTCTCGACAAAGGTGGAGAAAGAGACAGACGAGAAGGGCGACTGGGCAAAGATTACGTTGAGGGGCAAATGGTGTGTATCTCTGTGGTCTCAATATCTCCTAACATGCTAACTTGACTGCAGGCTGCCGTATGCGCGATTCTAGTTTTGGTAATTGACTACCATAGTGCGGTTGGGGGTTATCTAAGATTTAGTAACTCTCACATATCTTTTTCGATACAATATTAATATGGTCTTGAACTTTTAAAGATTTGAATAACAGCATGTTCAATCACTAACGCTACTCAACGGGCCAAATTTCTATCCTGCCTTACACTCAAATCCCACCTCAACTCCTTCAAACCCATCTCTTTAACCCAATTAGCCTTCTCATCAAATCCCTTCTGCCCATTCTCTCTAAGCAGATACAAGAAGTGCAAGGTATTCCTCCCGCAATGGTCGCCGGGCTGCGGAATCTCCGGCCATAGCTTAGCACTAAAATAAACGTGCGTTATGTTGAATTCTTGGACCAATCTATCCATGAAAACACTACGAACAGGACCGAAATCACCTTTTCGTATGTCTGTAACGGTCTTGATATCCTTCTCTAGTTCAGCAGTGCAATACACGAGTAAAATTCGGTCCGAAGGTCGAAAGCGATGACGTGCTACAGCATACGAGTAGCGATGACCATGATCGCCGTTGTAAAAAGCAATATACGCTATGTACATTTCACGTTGCGCTATCTGGCCGTTGCCGACAAGTGGATGACCGGCGCCGCCTCCGACGGCCCTCTTTGCCTCGGGAATAAAGTCATCTACATGAGAGATGCTGTTCACTTGAATTGGCCTTTTTGCTGCTTTCCATATCTTGTTTTGACGGATAAGGTCCCCTCTGTTCAATCCGCCCACTTCACGACGGTGAACTTGCACGTAGTTATGGGTATCTACCTGGATCTTTTGATCTTTGTCGTTGAGCTTGCAGAATCCGGAATGAGCAGCTCGGTTGATGATGCGAATTGTGTCCTCGATCTGTCTTGCAGTGGCAGTTGTCCAGTTGCCCCCTGGGGGAGGTGGAATGGCCAGACCAAGACGACGTTGGCGCCGAGCTCGGGTTTTGCGTTTGGGTCTAATGGTCAGCATTTTTACTGTGAGTTGAAGATATATAATTGGTAGTAAAATGTAAGGATTGGGTGGCTAGATTTGAAAATCGATATGATATGATGTAGGGGTTTGAAGTTATGTATAACAAGTTAAGAATTGAGGTTGAAGTGTTCGGATATCAATTGGGTCATGCGAGCGTCCCTATTTATCATTAACTCTTCAGTTGCTTTTACTATGTTTGTCGACATAGAAGGAAACCTATCAATGTGTTTGGACATTGTAAAGGACAATGCATTGCCAGTGATAGCATTAGGAACAATGGAACCAAAATTCCAATATTGGTACTTTTTCATTGTAAAAGACAATGCATTGTCATTAATAACATCAAGACAATGGAACAAAGGTTTCTTTGTTGGCATGGACATTGTTTTTCGGGCGACACAATGTGCTTGATGAAGAAACTGATAAATTTAGATGTCGATACCGAGCGCTAGTATGCACATGCTGGGTGCTGGCTTCACCATGAAGAATGTAATGTTATCATCGCGGAGAATTAGAATACGCGCGGTAGAGATGGATAGAATTTCGTGTGACATCATCGGTCTGGATGGGCATACCTGCTTGCTCGAAACATATACTTACTAACCATTTGTGAGCAATCAGTTTTTGAAGAAAGCCTCGTGTGTGCCCATCTAGTGTTGTGAAACTACGATCATAGAAAATGTCAACCCTATTATCTGGCTCATTGATTTGAATAGTCCTCAAACCTAGAAAGCAGATGGTTGATTTCCCAAATCAAGATGTTCATCCATATGAGCCGCAATACTTTTGCCTATCAGTGCAAAAACGCAAATGTACCTAGATACAATGCATGTGACGTAAATCAGAGGAATATAACAATTGAGCCCGCCTGAATTTTTGTAATCTCAATTTTTGACATACAATTTTTGTTTCTGGGTATTAAAGGGAGCCTATATTAGATATTTATTTGTCTATTAAAAATTCCTTTACACGAATAGAACAATTGAGAGTTGAATATAGGTTGAATAGTGAGAGTTTCTCTGAATAGTGAGAGTTTCTCCCAGGACAGAGAGTTCCGAAATTAAAGTTACCAAAAAGAAGAAAAAAAACTCCCCAAATAATCAAACACATGCGCTAGTTAAAAATAGAGGTAGAAAGTGAGGTCCGAACACCCACCCAAACCCTTGACCCGCCATATCTTATCTCAAATTAGCCCACATCTGCTCAACCGCTTTCTCCATCCTATCCACATCCTTCTTCTCCTCCATAGCTTTCGCGAACCAATGTTGCGCTGTCGCTACAGCCCAATCACCACGCTCTTGCGCAATCCCATGGACATCGCGCATTCCCTTCTCACTTTGCGCGTACGAATCACGAATGTTCCTGTACGTCTCCCTGAAGTTCTGTATATAGACAGACAGAACATCAGAACAACGAAGGAAACTTCCCCGATCGCGAGAATGATAATGTCTTTTGATCTGTTCATAGCGTGTACGGATCTCCGCGGTCCTATTACTTAACGTGTTATATTCCGCGTATCCGTGCCAGGACTTCAACATGAGCCTCTGTTCCGCGTCGATTTTCTCTGACATGGATGATTCTCTGGTGGGAATATGATTGTCTCTTCCACCCGCATAATGTCCCCTTCCTCCTTGTTCTAAGTGCCCAGGCTGCCCATTGTTTCCTGTATAATAGGGCACCGCATGTGCATATCGAGGAGCTACATGGGGTGTAGGATACTGATAATACCCATGTTCCGAATAGCCGGCGTGCTCTTCGCGTCCTCTGTAGTGTTGCGAATATCCGCATTCTGGGTGTGCCGTGTATTCGCCGCGGTGATGCGATTCTTCATCGCGTTGGTTCGGAGGGTCTCCAGAGCGTCGATAGCTTTCGGTAACGCGGATGTTGAGATTTTGCTGCATTCTGGTCTGACTCCTCGAATGATACTCTTTCAGACTTGCACCTAAACACCGGTTCTAGAATATGGCAGACACTGAGGGAGCTTGGGTAGCGATATGTATGCCGAAGTTTCTCAGATCAGTGTTGTAAGTTGATGTACTGTACGTCAGTGATAACGATGAGGAGGGGTTATCTGTACAGAATTCAAGAGAGATGTATACGGAAGATTATGGTTGTGCAGAGGATCGAGGAAAGGTAATGAAACGCCTACTTATACTTTTTAAGTACTTTTAAGCGCCATGGGTGAATACCCTACTCGGCCATTACTGAATTTTGGATCAAAACTAAAGCAAAGATAGGTACTCCATTCGTTCTAAGTTCTCGACAAAAACAACGGTTTACTATCGCGCCAGTTTGACCCACGAATCAAACTTTGCCAAGAATATGTACGAGGTCAAACAATTGAATGACCGCAGCATACGTGTTTTGAGGGAACCAAGCAAGATAATGAAAACCGTGCGACATATTGAAAATATGGAAACTGATTTTTGAGGAAAGGACTCCACGTCACGTACGACAACGAAACAAGGAACTGGTGATTTATTCGTTACTCCGCACACGTAGGCCTTCAGCAGGTGATCTAATGCAAACGCCAGTGTGAGGTACACTAGGGCAACGTATTATGGATAGAACTAAGATACAATGGAGCCCAACTACAGCTTAAAGATGAACAAATCTACCTGCACCCAATCGGCGACAGACACAGATGAGACATACCAGCCACCTGGTAAACGGGTGACACGAGTGGCCCAAGCATCTGCACCCGGTATCCCGGGTCCAGTAATTCTGCCACTGACTTGCCATATGAAATGCGCATTTTAAAGAATCAAATATTTGTACTAAAAGGTTGATGTCGCGATGCGCCACAGCACCGAAGCATCGCAGCCCAACCTAGTCCCCTCTGCTCCGCACCACCCCGCCATTGCCTCCCTATTTGTGGAATGCATAACAACGCCATCAGACTTTCACAATTCGTGGGTAGTAATAATTATCTGGTTGGTAGTAGCTGGCAAAGAGATGGTACAGTGATCATTCAAAATTAGCATATTCTTATACTAAGCGCACAAAAACATTCTTTGACTCATTCTTGCAAGTGTTGGGCATTGTCCTGGAAGAGCACAACAAACTCGGCGGGCATTCAACATATTAAAAACCCCGGGCTCGGCTTTTCCGGTAGTGGAGAAGAGTTTTGCTTTTTCACCAATCTGGAGACATACATTGAATTATATAAAAAACAAGACGAAAAAGTAGGATTTAGGAGAGAATGGAAGGTTGTAACTATAGAGAACAAATTGCGCTTTGCCTACGCCACCAACGCCTATTCCTAAGAAGTGATCCGCAGCCAATACACCGATCGAAAATCTCTCATCCAATCAAATATTATTCAGAAAACAAAATTCCATCTGGAGAATGTTACTAATGTTCCCGAGCATATTTTTCAATTTCCTTCTGGTATCCGTCCACTTGTTCGCGTAGATTGTGAATCCGTCTTTCCTCGATCGTTATTGGGCAACACCCAGATGGGCATTTTACTTGCCTGTGATCTTCTACCAACTCAAGCCAGCGTCTGGGGAAGTATTCGCCCTGAAGGTACTCGTACTTGTTCACAAATTTTCCAATCGCTTGCTGAGTAGCTATAGTATACCATTTCGCCGCAGGGACATCTCCGACTTCTACTGATCGCTTGAACAAATCGTATTGCTTTTGCACACCTTGAAAGAAACCACTCTTCATGACTTTATACGTATCCCCGAGATCCTGCAGTAAGACAAGGTGGTTGTTCCTTGCCTTCTCGATGCTCTTTTCTTTCAGAGCTGGCGGTGTATTGGATGTCGTGGACCCCGATTGAACATCTTTTCCTTTCACATAATCCCTCGCTGGTTCCTTGCCCTTCAGACTGCTCTTCCTACTATCGTGCAGATATTTCCGCTCCATTGCAGAGCCCAATATTTTCAGCTCCTCAAAAGTCCTATCGACTAAAATATTGCAATTGTGACTTTTGCGACTCAATCCAGGGATGACGGCTCGGAGAATATTAGGTCCTTTCTGTTCATCAGAATTAGTTGCGGATGATCAATGGAAATAATATAACATACTTGATATAGCGACGGTGATGCCGAATACATATGTAGGGTTGAAATTGTAATGTAGACGGAAAAAGATGGAAATTTGCGATGAAGCCTCACAATTTATGTGCCCGCAGATGTAAGTCGTACTTGTGAACATATGATGACACATCAAAAGACCAAATACTATGGCGCCGCCTATTTCGAGATAGGGAGATGGATTGTAAATGACAGAGAGCACATAAAGTTTTACAACGTAGGACTGTGCATTGCTAATCACATGCAGCACCTTACATTCTTTCCCATCAATTGTACCATGCAACACCAGCTCCAAAATTGTGATCACAATCAATTTACCTTGGTAAGGTTAAAGCCGCTTAGAGTACCAATCAAACAATGTTGCTCGAGAACAAAAATATGACTGCATAAAGGCGAGAGACACAAAAATAGAAACAAGAAGTTAACAGTGAACACGATACGCAGAACGGAAAACTAGGACGCGTGAAAGCGTCGGCAACAAAGACCTGTGTACGCGAAAACTGTGCATGGCTCCCACTTTCCTCGCCTAGGGATTCTCAGTGAACCTGTGACCTATTATGATGTTACGTGGAGCCAAACATAGTCAGCAGTCTGCTTAGCTCGTTTACACAAGTAGATGGCACACCTTTGTCTCACGATTTCATAGGGTACTAATGGGCCACGTATCACTACTTGGTGTAGCGTACGAAAACAGGAGTTATTGCTGAAAACACCGTGGTTGTCTTAAGCTAACCTTCTACTGAAATAAGACGCGCGTTTGTACAAAGTGATATTTTAGCTTTCATTGGTGCTCAGCTTTGTTATGCTACAGGCTAGCTTTCTATATGACGATCCTACAACGATGTAAAATATACGCGCGAACATTATTCACATAATCCACTAATATAACAAAACCGTGAAATGAAAAAGGAAAACCCGAGACGAAGAACAATGAATGAAAACAAAACCTGGGCTGATGGCACCCACGATACACAATTTAGAACTCGCTGCTCAAGAACAAAAGTAGATAGAACGAAAACACACCATGTCACAATGTCCCACCGTACTTTGCGTCCGTGTCCCAGGGTCAACCTTGCTTGAGGAGTCGGCAAATTTCCCTCCTTATTCCGCTTGCTGACTTGATGCCGAGCTGACGAGAGGAGCCTGGGATGCGTCGTCAAGGTCATTGTCCCCCGGAAGCGGTAAGATAGATTGCGATAATGCGAGTATGCTGGCCTCAAACTTCATGACATTGCAGTTACCACAAGGCTTACGAGCATGGATTTCCGCCAAGTCCGCGGCACGTCCGTCAGACTCTACTTTCCATTTCAGATGCGCGTCGTCGAATGCTCGTTTCCTAAGGAAATACTGCCTGCGATATTTATCTCTCGCTGGTGAAAAGATCTGGTATTTCCTACGAGTTGACTGTGTCTTCTTCGCTAGATCTTTCAACTCGTGAAACTTCCCATTCGCTGCGTAATCCCATTTAGCGTGATCGAGAGTGGCTTTCAACGATTCAGCGCTATGTAGGACTTTGTCGAAAGTGTCTTGAAGATCCGCCATCTTGAACTGGCAGTGACAGAAGAACCGCTGGGTGATGAAATGACAATGATATGATTGTAAATCGTTCGAGGGGTAGGGATGTTGGTTTCCTACAAACTCCTCTGTGTGTCGTAACGAGGTTCCTTCCAGAAGGTTGTGATGGTAGGTAGGGTGATCGATTCAGTGAGTATTCGTTCCTTCCGATCAAAAACTTGATATATATAGTATTAGACACGTCAGTAGTAGTGCATGTGATACGATAGGGTGTTTATCTCCAGGACCTGTTTTAACGGCCGAAAACTAGGATTCAACGGTCTAGACGGGGGTGGCGAGGGCCACGGTGTGGGGCTTACTGTTTTACTGAGTTGTGTTAGTATGCCCTCGTGTAACACATTTAGGCGCTGGATTTAGAAAATGAAATGATTATTTTCAATCAGGGGAGTCTTCAGCTGCGCTTTATAGTGCATTTGGTCAAAATTTCTTTCACATGAGCAGCATTCTTTGTGGGTTCCATCCACCATGTCTTTGTTCTTTTTATGTCTATGATGACTTCGTTGATGCTTGAAATCTGGGAGAGTGTCTTTAGTCTCAGCGCTCTTTGTTCCTTGAAGACCATTTGATAAGACAATTACTATTATTGTATGCCCGTCTGGACCTAGAATCCTATTTACCTATGGGTTGTTAGGTTCTGCACCCTACTTGCCTTATGCGGCGTCGAACGCGACTGTGCCGTGTAATGAAATTGAATGATCACCACAGCGTATCGCGACCCTGGGTATCTCGACTGTGCCGTATAGCCCTAGAGACCCAGCGGCTATCTATTCGTATTTATTTCTTAGATTGGTCTTCTGTGACCTCATTTCACATCAGAAATCTTCGTTTTACAGCCGCCTTCTGCCTGGTGGCCTTATTGCAACTAGATTAAGACACTCTCGATAGTAGTAGCGGCAAGCCACTGAACGTTCCCACGCGCCCGCCAACGAAACCTCGCGGACATGGTTAAACCTCAAACCTCGTGGAAACAATTGAACCTCAGGAATAGTCTTTTACGGAATTGCTTGAATGCATTTCACTGCTATGAATATGTAGCACAAACACACTGCCGCTTTCGCTCCGCTCTTCCCTCGCCTGCTTAGAAACTCGGGTGATACTAACCAATATCTCCAGAGGCACCGCCACGGCTGCTCGAGAAGACCCCTGATTAGTCTCTTCTCCCCCAGTTCCAGCCCCTTGCTATGTGTGAACGCTACCAGTAACCCGTCCATGGTGTCAAGGAACCGAACCATCCTTACTTCAGCCCTAGACTCTTTCTTTAGATTCCAATCATGTAGCTCGTGATTGTATACCGATGCCGCCCGTTTTTATGTCTTACATATATGTAGTAGTTGCACATGTGCTTGCTTAATTAATTTCTGGTGGTAGTAGTGTAAAACAGCCCTAGACTGTTTCCTTGGGTCCTAATCATGTAGATCATAATCTTATACTAATGCCGCCCACTTGTATGTCCAACATATGTGTAGCAGTTGCCTAATGAACTTCTGGTTGTAGTGATGTAACTTTCTTAGACGTGGGACTGCCTGGTTGCCGCGTAATGGCACCACTCATGAAAGAATCTGCCTTATTCACGAGTCATTTTCCCTTCGTGTTCAAGACGAGCTTCCTTCTGATTACTTTGAACTGCTATTGATGACCATATGGCCATGGTAGTAATAATACCCCCGTCCTCGGCTAAGTGCACACTTCCCTTAATTGGTAGAAAGAGTCTTAAGTTCAGAATCAACCTGAAAACGAACATGCCTGCTGGCACTACGCGGAATTGCCTTATAATACGGCAGTGCCGTATTGTTGAAAGGCCTCAACCAGGTCTTGTCGCGCGCTGGCTGTGGCTCTTCTGTAGTCTGGTAAGCTCCTACGCCACCTCTAAAACCTAGGTAGACCGACTTCTATTAAAAAGTATTCAAGGAGGCACATCTCCTACCTTACAACGGTAAGCTGCCGCCTACTTAAAAGATCCTTTAGAAACTTCTAGAGTAACCTGCATAGTAGAATTCGTGATGTGCCTCTATGGATATGAACTGTACGCCTGCAGCTGTCGTGGCAGGGAGTGGATGATCGATCCCTGCGATCCCATGCCAACAACGTGCGTCGGGATAAGATGGTGGAGAGTTCGGCTGACAGTCCGATGCCCTTTTCACCAAAATACTCCCCCATAGACGGATAGGGTTTGTAGCATCACGGTAGCTTAGAAGAACAATCAGCAAACAGCGAATCAGGACTTTATGAGGAGCCATTGCCTGAAGTTCCAACGATTGGCTTTGTTCATATCTACATCACAGTCATTGGATCATTTTATTTCCATCCAATTCATTCGAAATACCCACCATTCCTCGCTTACACACCTGTATTTGGCTTTTTATCTCTTTTGTATTTCGATTTCTTTTGTATGTCCATTAATCTCTTTTGTATACCTATCAATCTCTTTTCGTATGCCCATCAATGTCTTTTTTATACCTATTAATTTCTTTTGTATAATGTAGACTGTAGAGCTTCTAATTTGTAGAAGCTTTTAATACTCCCGATATTATTAATGTGACTTCCCAGCGTGTCACCCCTCTGTATATGAACGTATCCAGCCTAAATGACTAACTAGCGCTCGACTAGCCGTGCGCGCTCAGCCCCACCTGCTGCATCAGCTCCTCTCAGCGACCAAACCCTAGTCTAGGGCAGGCACACTTCGTTGAGGGTTAATCATGGCTACAATACCTATTACTCATACCTGTGCGAGTGATGGGTTACGGTCAGATGTGAAACGGCCCTGGAAAAATGAGGATATGGCCGCCATGGAGCAGCAGATGGCGGAGGCTTTCACCAGAATTCGCCAGTTATACGATGCTGGCACGCCGCTATACAGCAGAGAAAGTCTCCAGCAGATCGATAGGCAGCTCGACCTGGTCGCTCGGACCCCAGAGGATTGCAGGGAAAAACAGGAAATCTTTGTTAGAGGGATTGATAACAGTATGGTCAGTTTCGCGGTTGAAAGTGGCTTTGTCCTCCCACGCCGTGAGGGTGATCATCTTGAATATGTCGTGTACGTGCGGTTATTCCTATCCGAACTATGCTATGTAACTAATGCACAGACAGGAGAGACCCATTTTTGCACTATAACACTATCCAGGATCTAACCTCGCCTATTGCAAACCGCTTCCCTCGCACGGCGTATTGCAGTCTTCAGATTAACCATTACATGGATGAGCGGTACATTAGTACTAAGCAACTTGTTGACAGCGTTCCTACCCGACCCTACGAGGAACTCGATAACTTCTTGCGGACTACACAAAATGCCTGGGAGGCTACCGAGGCATGTCAACAGCTACGATCTACTCTTGGGGCAATAAAAGCCCCATGTAACAAGATTGTTGCAATCGGACTAGGGTCAATAGCTTATCGAATGATAGATAGCAACCGGCCTGCCTTTCAGCATGCGCTGCTGTTGACTCTTCTGGACTGTCTAGCCAAGAAAAGACAACCAGAAGATCCTCCTATGTGTTATGCACAGGACCCAGCCTATACGAAAATGGACACGTCTGTTCTCGAGAAGCACGGAGTTACAATTATAAACGACCCTAAGGGGTGGTTGCTGATTGACGATTCAACGGCAGTTCTGTCATGCAGCCCAGACGTACCGGTAAAACAAATCATCGCTGACCTTGCCCAACCGGCTATTATGGTGGTAGATATAATTCGCGACCAGGATCATGAAAGATTGCAGTAAGCCTGTTTGCGTGTGTGAACGGCTGTGTGCTAACTCTAGTAAGCGCCAATGCAGACTCCCCTCGAGTCCTAAAGCAGATTCGTGATGTCTGCGACAGTTTTCCCTTCCACGGAGACCGTGAACTCTTTGGAGACTTTGTCATCTATGTCCGACGACCCAGTAATCCAGCTGCACAAGATGAGTGGTTAGACTAGAGAGCTTTGGCTTGATTTATCAAGATGACCGCCTTTAGGGGAATTTATTCCTAGAGTCTAGTTGCAAGGGCAGCATAGGAGGATGATAGGTGGAAATTGAGTCAATTTTTTGTGAATATTACTCTTACTGCTAACCTTCCTTGTGCTCAAGGCTACCTAATTGTCAAGGTTAGATATTTACTTAGTACCGCAGTACTAATGGCTACCCCTACCCATACAAAAATGAATAGTATATATCAAACACCTACCTAATTGTTACATGTGGCCTTCTATGTACCTTCCTACTACAACCCTACTCATACCTCTGTTTTTGTTTTGTTCTACTCTTTTCATCTATCAATGATTCCTAACTTCTACTAACCACTTCTGCACTTTACAACCAAATATTCGAACCTGTCCTTAATAACTTGCCGCAGTCGTAATCGGCCAGCGTTCTGGGCGCACAGGTAACAATTAGTCACGTGATTGAGGTTGGCACCTGGGGCGTAGGTGTACCTACCTACCTATCAATGGACATACATAGGTAGGCAACTACTTAGGTATCAGCTCTTCCCAACAAAACCATCCACCATCCACCATCTAACCTCTGGCTTCTACTTAAGCGCACAGATTGTCAATATCCCAGTATCCAACGACCCAGCGTGGGTGGTCAACGACGCCATAGACACCGCAGGGGTTGACCGCGTCCGCAAGCTATTTCAAAAGTTCTGCCGCCGCACCTTCATTTTGCCAGATGGTCTCATCCTGCTATTAGATGAGGATGAATGAAATGAAATTGCGCTCGAACAAGCCCCAGCTTGGTGGTTACAACCGGATCGTATAATCGTTCCTCGCCTCCGTCGCGGTCCTTCACTCGCTGTTCTTACCATTCATATAACACGCAAATAACACCTTTCCTCACAACCAAAAACCTACACTTTCCTCTACGACTACGTCGTAAATTGTGGCCACGAAAACGCAGGAGTACTATTGCGAACTAGCCGCACAGCTTCCTAAGGTGGAGAGGTTTAAGTTGATGATCATTGCGTATGTTAATGATGAACCTTTTTGCAAACTCTGAATTAACTATCACAGCAAAGCCGATCATCCTAGCCGCTCGGAGGCTAAATCCCACATTACCGTGCCTTTATCCCCGAGGAAAAGCAGAAGCGTGGAGAGCGGCACGACGCGTCCATCTTCCGAGAGGGGACTTGACAAGGCTAGGATTCATGTCTTTACGGACCACATCAAAACCCAGGAAATGGTGGACAACGGGAAGCAGATTCGAAAGGAGGGGAAGAGGAGGTGGATGGCAGCAAGTGGAATTTTTCTTTGTGCTAGCACATGATGGTGCTTTCCCAGAAGCTCCCTAAATAAATATTTACTGCGTGCGAAGTTGATGATGAAACAAACTAACGAGAACAGCAGACGAAGACGGCTTACCGTCAAATCATACATTGGTTCATGTCGAGGCAGGTAGTCAGCCAGGGAATTCGGGTCGATATGTGGTGTTGCATGTCGAGGCGATTCAGCATGTGAAGAAGTGTACTCCCGAGGCTGAGTGATTAGTTATCGAGACACCATGTGGTGTGGCATATTGAGACACTAATCATGTATTGTAATCACCCTGGGTACATTTAATAATCTTCGTACTCGCGATATAGGTATAGCGTAAGGGTGACGGCAGCGATGTTTTGTTTATACTTGTAGGACAGTACGCGGAATCCTAGCAAGATAGAAACCGAGAGAGTAGGAAACTAGAGGGATGGTTGCGTCTATTTCGTCATGTAATTATATCTGGAGATCCCAACATAGAACCCGCCGCCGTCTTCCTCTCCAGCGTCTCCCGACACCCAGCAAACCGCACACGCTTCCGTCATCTTTACCCATCACCTTGCTAACCTGCTCCCTCGTCATTGAGAGGACGACAGTGCAAAGCATTTATTGATCTTTTCATGAGATAAAAAAATAACATGGTGCTCGGCAAGTACTCTGGTGCTAGATCATGAACTTATAAGTTAGTGGTAGGTTTTCTTATTGAGATCTACTCAAGTCAATCCCATGTGACGTCCAGACGTTTTCGCAATTCCCCAGATACAATCACGTAAGCAATAATGATCGGCTTGCTGGACAAGGTAGATGGTCAAATTCACGCGCTTGCAATAGGGCAAACCCGTGCGATATGTCAATTTGGTACTGTTTTAACCTCACGTATTAGAACGGCCTCAAATTCTCGACAGATGGGCCAATACTCACTGAATGGCTGAGGAGCCCTTTTCCTCCACACTAAAATTTCCCGGACCCTCTTTCCCTTCAGTGGGAGAATGGTGACAAAGTGCCACGTAACGTCAATACATGCATACATTTCAAGTACAACCCGCGGAGGACACATTTACGAGAGCAGATCCGCAACGTTCATGGGCATCTCGTCGATCTGCGTAGAGTAGTACACTACGGCTGGTTAGCGAAGTCGACTTTCGAGAGACAATTCGAAACTTACACTCGATATCGCGAAGAATACGGACATCATCCTGAGTCACAAAGTTGATAGCCACGCCCTTACGACCAAAGCGGCCACTTCGGCCGATCCTGTGGATGTAGTTCTCACGATTCGATGGAAGATCGTAGTTGATGACAAGGGACACCTGTTGTACATCAATACCGCGCGCCCATACGTCTGTAGAGATGAGCACGCGAGAGTTGGCCTGTCTGAAATCTTGCATGATGCTGTCGCGCTCCCGCTGGGGCATATCGCCGTGCATTGACGATACAGTGAAGTTGGCCTCGCGCATCTTGTCCGTGAGCCAATCAACCTTCCGGCGCGTGTTGCAGAAGATAACGGCTTGCGTGATTGTGAGTGTGTCGTAGAGATCGCACAGCGTATCGAATTTCCACTCTTCCTTCTCAATGGCGATGAAATATTGTTTGAGGCCCTCAAGCGTCAACTCATCACGCTTGACTAGAATGCGGACAGGGTCTGTCATGAACTTGGTCGTCATTTCCAAAACGTCGTAAGGAAGCGTGGCGGAAACAACTACGACCTGTGTTGCGGGAGGCAGGTAGCGGTAGACGTCGTAAATTTGTTCACGGAATCCGCGGTTCAGCAGTTCATCGGCTTCGTCCAGAACCAACATTTTGATGTTGCGCGTGCGCAAATTTCGGCGTCGAATCATGTCGGCAACACGTCCAGGCGTACCCGACACGACATGTTGGCCGTAATCGAGCTTGCGGATGTCTTCACCGACGTTTGTTCCTCCAATGCAGGCATGGCATTGCACATTCATGTAATCGCCAAGGCCCATGATGACCGACTGGATTTGAGTGGCGAGTTCGCGCGTGGGGGATAAAACAAGAGCTTGTGTTTCGCGTACCGCCGTATCGATGACCTGGAGGATGGAGATGGAAAAAGTCGCAGTCTTTCCCGTTCCGGATTGTGCTTGCGCAATCGTGTCGCGTCCTTTGCAAACCTGAACAATAGCGCGTGATTGGACGGCTGAAGGGGATTCGTAGCCGTATGCATAGATTCCTCGAAGCAGATTCTCCTTCAAATGCATGGCCTCGAAAGTGGGAGCCACCGAAACCTCTTTAGAGGTGGCGAACTCCATTTTGTCGTCGGCATTACGATCGATGCCGTCCGCCATGTTGAACGAGTTCTGCAGAGGTGAGAAGCAGTTTGAAGTCGGTGATTGCGGTGATTGCAGGCGACGAAATTGAGTTGCGATGTCGAGTCCACGATGGTAAACGCCAGAAAGTTTCGGTGGAGCTTCTCCGCAACCCAGGCAGCTTGGCGCCGGTCCGGAAGAACTAGCCTCCTAGCGTCTCACGTGACGGGGCGACCAGACGTAAATGTTCCTCTAACGCCTCCACTTCACCCGTCTCCACGCCAAACGCCGCAAAGGTTCGCGCTCCACCACTCTCCCGCGATCTCATCACTCATAAGTTCTAGGCGACTGCTCGCGACACCATGCTTCTTGAAGATCAACGCCAGTTGCATGAGGATATCGAGCGTCTTGAAGATGCCATTGCCGACCGTCTCAACGAAGACCCGCCTCTTGTACGTGCCTCTTATCCTCTGATCAGTATCTTCTCTCTATGTACGCTTGCTAATAAGTCCCACCATAGATACGCGACCGTTTAGCACGAGATCACGATATCGCGCGGTTCCTCGAGCAGATTGAAGCTCAATCTAGCCGCCTTCTCACAATCTACCAAGATGTCGATGGTACTAAGGAGGACGAAGTGCGCAATTTGACCTTGGGCGATCCCATGGAAAACTTCATGAAGGAGTTTGCCTCGGTCAAAGATTTCCATCGCCGCTACCCGAACGAACCTGTCGAGAACCTGGAGAAGGCATACAAGAGGCGGACACCCGAAGATCAGGCGCGATCATTGGCAGCGATTGACTCCATGTTCACTGGTGAGGAAGGTTTCGGTCGTTTTTTTGATTTGACGATGTTGCATAAGCAATACCTGAACCTTCCTTTTCACAAGCATGGCCATGGCCGTCGCCTGACGTATCTACAGTACCTTGACCAATTCGACGTTTTCGCCTCCCCCCAGAGCAACATTACGCGTGATCAGAAGATGAGCGAAGACTATTTTCAATACCTCAAAGCACTTGCCGAGTATCTAGAGAGCTTCATGCGCCGCACTAAACCCCTGGAAAACCTTGACAAGCTTTTCGCCACTTTCGACGCAGAGTTCGACGAGCTGTGGGACAAGGAAGAGGTTCCTGGCTGGGAAAAGAATGCGCCCCAAGCTGCACCTGTGGAGGGCGATGCACCCACTAAGGAGGGTATTTGGTGTTCCGTTTGTAAGCGAGGATTCTCCAAGGAGACTGTATACGAGGCGCATCTCACAGGAAAGAAACACAAGAAGGCGGTAGAGCAAAGTCAACCCTCCAACTCTGCCCAAGAACCCAGCAGCGACTTGAAACGATTCAAGGAGCGAGCCGTAGCGGAGCAGGAGTTCAGGATTCGAAAACTTGCGGCAGCTATGCAGACCCAACGTAGCGATACCAAAGTTAATGTTGAGCGCAAACAAGGCATGACGGAGCGAGAGCGCCAGCAAGAATTGGAGCAACTTTACTCCGAGGCCTCCGAGATTGGGAACGGTGCGAAGGAGAAAGAGGAAGATGACGGCGAAGATAAGATCTATAACCCTCTCAAACTTCCTCTTGCTTGGGATGGCAAACCTATACCTTTCTGGCTTTACAAACTGCACGGGCTGGGTGTTGAATTCCCCTGCGGTATTTGCGGAAATTACGTTTACATGGGTCGACGAGCTTTTGACAAACATTTCAATGAGCCCCGTCACATCTTCGGTCTCAAGTGTCTCGGTATCACCAATACCTCCTTGTTCCGTGAGATCACAAGCATTGAGGAAGCACAGGAATTGTGGAGGAAGATCCAGCGCGACAAGAAGAAGGAAGCGAAGGTGGAAGAGAATATTGTGGAAGTGGAGGATTCGAGCGGCAACGTTATGCCGGAGTCCATCTACGAACTTTTATCCAAACAAGGCATAGTTTGAATGCGGTTTGTGGTACCTGTAGATCGACTCTACCCCGTTCCTCCGCGTTCGCCTCGCGGCTTGGAAATTAGGGAACCAAGTGACGATGTCTGACCTTCGCCGACGAACAATCGCGAATAAGGCATGCCCTGGGATATGAAACACGAGCTTTGACTCGTAAGATGACGATTCCCTCCGTCTGTAACGGAGCATCAGTCGTATGCCGAGTTGTATTGCTCGATTGTACAATATGCCCATAGGTTAGGAGACAATGTTGGCTACAGTCTAGGACGCGACTGATTTTTTATCCAGAATTCAGATATTATACCCTACTTCAAGTTTTCACTTACCTGTGTCGATACCCAGGGTAGCAATACTCTGTGAGGATCCAATTCAATTTCATACCCTACTTCAACTTGGAAAGACTTCCTCAATCCTTGGCTAGTCTCTTACTCTCATATCCTCGACAACCGTGATTCATGTGCCTCCCCGGTGTCTTGACCAATCCTCGTTATTCAATAAGTCCACGTCAATTTGTGGTTCACCGGCGTCAAACTTTGCGCTACACAAAGAGTCAGCAGTGTTACCACAATGCGTTGACTCACTGGACACTGCACATGCATATAAATCAGTCAATATCTTTGCTCATCGCAGATACCATTGCCTACGCATTTCCACGCTGCCACTTTTCGTTATCTACAACCTTGTCGTAACATCCCACGCTGACCTCCAGATCGAATATTGCAAACGCGGGACTAGCAAACACTGTCACATTCTATTGTTTCATCTACTTTTATCGACTGTCAAGATGGACGATTTTCTATATCTGGAAACTTTGTGGAGGGCTCTGTGTTATCGCCTATATGGTGGATACCCAGAGCCTTACAATTACCAATGGAAAACCGACTTAACGCTTCTGATTGAATTTCTATCGAACCTTCCAGATAGAATTGACGAAAACAAGGAATTCTTCAGGCTCCGGGAAGAACACCATGAACAAGCAGTTCTCAGCGTATCCTCGCAAACAAAGGTCATCCAACCTGTACCCGCCGCCATCAACAACAACATTCACCAACAAGATTATAGAAGCACGGAACGCTTTCAAACATTTCTCAAGTTCACCTTCGTGAATACTCTTTGCGAATTCTATCAGCAACACAAGCACAGAGATGCCAAGGGAATCCTCGAACGTACATTCAATGCCGCAACATCAGCCGAAGAAATCGGAGATCCCTCCAACCGGCTTCGAAATCTTGTGACTGCTATGCAATTAGTGGAAAACGCACGGGAGATGTTGGACGGATGGACACCCCTCTTGGACTTCTTAAATGTGGACATGATGGCGAACATCCCACACGAGATGCACTATCTGCGAAACTTCTTGCATGCCTTGAGCAAACGCATTAACGGTAAAACACAAAAGCAGGTCATTTTCGCGGAGTGGAAAGAGGAACTCAACCAACGCATCTCAATCCTGTATCGCCTCCAACGCCAAGCCAGCGGTCTGATGCCACGCGAAGAAAAACAAACACCAGCCGCCATCCGCACAGCAGCCGAATTCATCGAAACGCTCCACGCATTCTACGTCAATGTCGGCTACATCGAATACACCGATCTCTATGCCGCATTCCAAGCTGATCCTGCAGAATCACGAGTTTACGTGCAAAGCGAGATTTTTGAACTCTTTCTGGCGGGAATGCGAATCGCCGAGGATGCCGCCAAACAGATGAATGGACTTGAACCATTTTTGAAGTGGATGCAGAAGGAGACGGACCGGGTTGCTAAGGAGGGGCCGAGAGTTTATAGGATGATCGCACCGAAGGGTGTGGAGGAGGTGTAGGAAAGATATGTGCGGCAAAAAGAGGAAGATGAAAACTGATTCACGGAAGACCATTTGAGCATGCGAGGTTTAGGATTGGAGAAAATTGGGGGCGATGACTAGCGGATAGCTGTCAAGCAGCTACCACTAGTAATCACTCAAGATCTTTTAACTAACCTCGACTTGTTTTTTCCGGGTGGCTGAACTATTTTTTCCTTGTCGGGTGTTGAGCTTGACATACATGCACATGTCAACCCCAGGTACAGAGGTGTTTGTTACTGAGACACTACGTGTAGTGTCATACTGATGCGCTAATAATGGACTGTAATTGCGGAAAATGCATTTATTTCATATCTTAATCTAGTATATAGGTATACTTTACATTCTTTTTCGGCTTTTAATTTT
Organism: Periconia sp. R9002; assembly: GCA_023627715.1. Classification (NCBI taxonomy): domain Eukaryota; kingdom Fungi; phylum Ascomycota; class Dothideomycetes; order Pleosporales; family Periconiaceae; genus Periconia; species Periconia sp. R9002. Next base: position 125,500 of record JAMAHW010000039.1, on the reverse strand, counting down.
GGTTGACGGTGTTTATTCTTACATTTCAAAACTTTTCTGGAACGGCTATGAGCAGCCCAAGTAGTGCTCTAGTATTATTCATAATGTACACTCTCATCATCTGAATACTTTTTTGTCATTATTTTCACAATGATCTTTCTTATCCTGACCCTCTTATCCGTGCATAGTAGTCGATGTTCCACTTTTTACAGCCCTGTTTTTCTTGTATCACGTTCTTACATTGTTCTTTGGTTTGCTCCTTGAATGCGTTGTCTGTGTGCCCCGGTAGATGCACTCAGAACGCACAAACCCTACGAGAACATCATTGATACGTTGCCAGAACTCCGATCGGTATCTATGCGACCCTGAACCTTGCTTTAAGCTCCCACGCAGTCACGAGAATGAAGGTTGAGTAACTAGTATGATTGCTCTTGCCAGTTTTGACGTCGTCCTTCAGTAGTCCCACTTCCTAGCGTAATCTCAAGAGGCCAAAAACATCCAATGAATAGATAGCGTGGGAAGTGAACCATTTCATCAGCACCGTGTATCTGTTTACATGTGTATTAGAAGTCAAATAATGACCTACTATTTCACGGACTTGTGAAAAACACGCGAATTAGATGTAGTTTCAAGTGGGTCATACGGTCGTCCGGTATATAAGAATGACTATCACCTTTCTCTTGCCGTTCATCTTGTTCACATCTCAACTTTTGAGTGTATATCCTAGCGAAATCCTCTCCTATCAGAACGTCCTTACAAGAAACCCAACACTCGTCTGCAAAGCTATTGTAAGTTGTTCCCCACATGCGCTGTTTGACGTATCGTGGCACAACATGACGTGGCCATTCAGAAGCGCAAAACAGTATTGCAACACACCAGCCACAACCCTGGCGGATCAGTGTATACGACATGAATTCCTCATTAACGTCTTCTTACCAAACAGATCCTGCTGTTCTTCAGACCGAACATCAAGGAAAGCAACTGCGATCAAACATTCACACTTACGACCATTGAACCAACGAGCCGCAACTTCACGTTCGAGTGGCAACTCCCGAAACCTTTCACGTGGCAGCCCTTCACCAACTGGCTCCACCAAGAGTGAAAGCATTGTGCACACATAACAGCCGACTTCGTAACTTTGGCGCAAAACAACATGGGACTGAGCTTCTCCAAGCAAAATAGAAGGTTGCGCCGGTTGCATGAGGAATGGCATATCCGGATAGCCATCGCAAACAGAGAGCTCGTGGACTACCAACGGCGCGTCGTCGACACGTACCACAGATTCCTCGTCGCATTTCAACCTGAATTCCGGGATGCTGGATGGGCCTTGGGTTCCTTTGAAGAATTCTTGGAATATTATCAGAGGTTCTATGCACAGTATCGCCGGGTTCGTTCGGAGGTGAACAAAAGTCATCATCGGAATCCGAAATGTCCTGGAAAAGCTTTTTGTCCCTTGATAAGGGACTGGCACGTTATCTCAAAAAGATATGAGATGGTGAAGCGAATAGAAGATGAACTGAACAGTTGGGTCAGAAATGGGATCTACCCGGTCTACCGCCCAGGTCATATTGAGGTTGCAGATTAAATGCATCAAGTACAACAGATATCGAAGTCACGTAATGCTGGCATGCAATGATATATACTCCACCTATATTGTGGGTACAAAGTCAACTTAGCTTAACCGGGGGTGATATAATAAGTAATAAAAGTCTTAATATACTATGCTACGTGGTGTTTCGATAACAAACGACTCTATACCTAGGGCTTAACCCAGCTATTTTGTAGTGGTTAAATATTTGGGGGTGTTAGTTTAGTTGTTATCCTCAGTTTCCCTCAAAGCCCATACTGTATGAACAACTCCATTTCCTGCCTGAAGAAACAGCTGTGATATCACTTATGATTGCGGAGTAGCTAGTGGGTAATGATGTCAAACAGTTGCCTGTACACCCGTCCTGGCGGATGACTTTGCAGTGTTTTTGTTCTGCCTGCGTCAATACCCAGGGTAACAATACTCTGCGATGATTAATGCATACTTCAATTAATACTTGTTAGTTAGTACTCATGGAAGCTAGTCAATGCGCTTGCCTCACCGAAAATTCTGACGCGCTGGAGTGTGCTAAAGCGATGAAGAACGAACAAAAAAGCACATTTGATGATGAACAGCTGAGTTGTATTGTATGTATGTAGTGAGCGTGGTTCCGCATGTCTGAGATTCCCTATTCATCTATTATCTTATCTGTTGTTACTGCTTGTTGATTAATTAAAGGAGAAAAGACGCAAGAGATATCGCGATACACATCCACCAATTGGATAACACAGAACATAGATCTCCAAATCACATTGATATTGCTCCTGTATATGTTGAATAGCAGGAAGAATGCATTTATCGATCAAAGAGTGGTTGCTAGATCCCTCTAGCTTATATCAATCCAAACATAACCTCGTGTTTTATCTCGCGCCGAGGATAAAACGACAAGCTTGTTGCCGGTCCTTGTATCAATCCCTTCCTATCTTCGTCTCGTCAGCTATCTGTTGTCGTCATCTATGTTCGTGAGGTTCTAGCATATGTATACTTACACACAAATCCACCGCCATCTTGTTGCCGCGCGTTATATGAACTCCCTCATACACACCAATTAGGAGCGTCGCAACAACTGTCGCAGCAGCAGTCATCAGAACAGTGGTCGGAAAGGGGGTAGCACCAAAAAAAGTGTCGCAATCAGAAAGACAACAAATAGAAGATCTCTTCTCCAAAAGCATGTCGGTAGGACTGGTAACTGCGCTCTCAGGAGGAATGGCGGCTGCCATAGTGGCAAGTATCGACAAATATAGAAGTTTCAAGTCCGTGGTTATTTCTTTCGGGTAATAGAGCGAATTTCTCTAGTCGATAGCGCTTTGAAGTATGAAATAGGACGAGTCAAAATGGTAGTGAAAGTTGAAAATAGTGGTTATGGAGAAGATGGTTGCTGCTTTATATGGCTTGTATTCCTCTGTTATGGATGCTACAGGCTTACGCCTTCCTCACACAAAGACTATTCCTAGGATGATCGTTCCTAGTGGATACGCATGCGACGTTCCTTCACACAACCCCACATATTCACGTAAACTGATGCTTGATTAGTGTGTCTTATGTGTCAGCTCGTTTCTCATTTGTTCTTAATATTGGGCAAGTCGGAAGGAATCATTTAATTTCGTAGGTATTCCCAGAGACCTTACGAGGCTAATGCCAATTAGCCAAGGCATACGTTACACTAGAGGTATATGATAATTGTGAAAGAATCGTCACAGATTGTTGCATTACTCGCGATATCGACACAATAGAAATTCACAATCACATAGTTTGCTATAGAAACCAGGAGGGGGTTACAATATATGAGCAGTGTCTCAATCGGACACACCACATAGTGTCTCGATAATAAACGATATGTTTTTCGGGGAGTATCCCGTAAAAGAATTAATTTAGATATCTCCTTACGCCATACCAGCTGTTGAAGTGGTAAATAGGAACAAACGAGTGATCGAGCTGAACCGAAAGTTGAATCGCGGTCCGCAGTACATATGAAAGAAAGCACATCCGAAACTCTCCAATCCCACCTTTGATCTCATTTGCACACTCCATACTTTGTTCTATTCAATTTTGAACTTCATGGTGGTAAGCGTTTCAAGTTCAAAATCTGTCAGAAGCCTGTCAAACAACACTTTGTACTTATCTCTGTTCCTGATCTTCAGAAGCTTCTCATAAAAGGTCGCACAAAGGTCCAGATGCGATCTCGTTTGCTCTGGCTTATCATAGGCCATTTTCGTTAACTGCCAGACCACATCTTGAGCTGAATGCCTGCCGTGCACATCCCAGAGCTTGCCCATCTCGTAACATGGCCTATTTATCCAGTGTAGATTATCGGAGACTGTCGCAACATCGAATCCACCCTTGCTTTTGATCTCATTTGCGCCCAAATTTTGGATACAATTGGTTATTTCCCGTACCCATGCAACGGGTTCAGAGTCGTCGTTGGAACAAACGCTCTCAACGAATTTCTTGGTAAACTCTTCGATCTCATTATCTCGGTGGCGATAACCGGTTTTCGGCGAGTTCGGGGGAGACAAAGTCTGATTGGCTGCGTCTGTGTCGCTGGATTCAGCAGCCATTGCGCTTAGGTAGTTGGTTTTCTACACAAAAGCAGAAAGTTCTTGTTAGGGTTTCGGAGCAGATTCAATGATCTCAATGATTGTCAACGTTTTTGCGCTGTATAAATATGACCACAAATGAAGTATCGATAATTTTATAAAGAAAGGCGGTCAGTGCCTGCTTTCGACATCAAATTGTGCAACTCTACGTTATGACACCGCAGTCCATGCATCATTCTCATGGGTGACTTGGCGTCTTAAACCAACAATGTGTGGTAGTGCAATGTAACGAATGTTTGGTAGCTGCTATATATCACCCAATGAATAGTTTTCAGCTCGGGATTTTAGTAATACACAGCACTTGAGTCTTATTGCACAACATTGGGATAAGTCGACACGAGAGAAATGAAACCACACGTATAACAGTGGTTCAAGTGCATTGGATAGTCACACGTTAAGCCCTAATGTGCCAACACAACCCTCCACAAACATGAGAGATAATGCGCCACCGCCTGCCTAATCGCACAGCCTATTCCGGTCTCGACCTTGGCCATCCCCCAACCGAGACTCCTTTAGTGTTTTTCCGGGAACCCTTTCTCAAGAAGAGCTATTTCTTCCTGACCCTTCATTTCCTTAAATAATGGGTCAAACTTTTCCTGCGTACATAAGCAAAGCAGAAGATAATACATTTGCATATGCAAATTATATTGGGAGGCGGGTTGATCATGATGCTCTCTCAGAACCATCAATTCGCGTTGTACACCTCCATACATGTGCTGTCCGTGATGCTCCCATAACAAAATTGTTTTCCAGCAGATCTCATTGATGGTTCCAAGCTCATAAAGGAGGCGTTCCAGAGTTTTGGGATCCTTGTCAACCCACTTCAGTTGTTTCGTGCCGTCTCTGAGGTCGGTGATAAGTTTGATGAATTCCCTCCACCTTGATTCGTTATCGCCAAAGACGGGATCCAAGACATCTTTCAAGAGTTTCCAGGTGAACAAGGTCACGTTCATGTCTGGGATCTGGTTGGTTCGTGCTGGCGATGCATTTGGAGCGTTTTGCCTGTTCGTGGTGGAGCTCATGGTGATTGTTTGCGCGACTCGCTTTGTGTGAGGTCAAAGTAGGAAAGGCTTGAGGCCTTCTGGTGAACTAAGATTGGGAGTTAACGGTGCTGGTGAAAGATTTACAAGTGTATAAAATTGGTGAGAACGACTGTATTTATACTTTCTGTTGATTCAATTCTTTACTTCAAATGGAACCGCATAACAAAAGCACTATCCTTTGGATGCCTGAATGAACGATACCATTCGTGCAGGACGGCGCACCAATATTTCTGTGCAATACAGCACGCTTCTTCAATCATAACTGATTTTGGATGTTACATCATTCCTGGCCCATCAACTGGGGGTTACGTCAAGGTTCTTCAACATCACGAAGTCTTGTGACGATATCCAGTCTTCGAGTTACATAGTGCTAAGACATGAACACTCTGCTCAATATTCTATTGGCATTCTAAGCTGCTGTTTTTCCCGTTTAGCAATCGTGATCTTCAATTTCAATCAAAATTCAATCGCGCAATGGAAAGTTCAGAGACAAATGGAAATCCGAAAGGGAATTATGTATGCATTCACAAAAGATCAGCTATGGCGCGAAACATATTAATTGGCTCGGAGAGTTGTACGTTGGATAATGTGACCCTTCGGAAAACGTAGACCACCCACAAAATGGTCGTACAGCGCCAATGTCATACTTATCAAAAGTGGACACGTATTTCCAGAGCTCAACTGTACTCCCTTACTCGCGAGTAAACAAAGCACCATACATGTAGCCAAGGAGTATGATCTAGACTGCAAACTACGATAGTTGTTGTATTTCCCAATTGATGGAAATGACCTGGAAAACTGACAAGGAAATGTGATTCAAATAATACCCAAGAATGCATCAGACATGTGGAGATGAAAATGGGACGGAATGGAGATCGCACCTTTAACTCTGACTTTCTTAACCCCTAAATTATGTACCGTAACCACTCAGGGCGTATACAGCTAAGTTTGTGCCCTCGATATAGGCATGTTATGCTTGTGTCGACAGTCATATATCCTCCTTGCTGAACACAAAATGATCTCTGACAGCTTTTTTCAGTCCTGCTCGGAAGACGGGTTCCTGCTCCTCGTACGGCGTCATTAATTGGAAGATTTTGGAGATCTCTTTGTGACACCTGTATGCAGTATCAGTTGAATACAATTTTGGGAGGTTTAGGCCATTCATAGTGCTTCCACATGCAGTGCGAAGCAATAGCACGACAACAAACACTCCACACTTGGGATACAACTCACCTCAGACTAAATAGCGCTCGATGCAAAGCAAGATGTATAGTTTTTACTTCGGGAGAGATGAAGTTCACCTTGGTGTCCTTCGCCACGTACTGCATTGCTGTCGCGTACTCATATACTCCGTTCTTTTGGGAGAACATTTCAAATGTGACGCACATGATGTTCAAGTTCCGGATACACAAGACATCGAAACGAGGGTCTCCCGCCCTCCCGGTTGCCTTGAAGTTTTGGTGAGTTGCTGTTAACCACTCCCTGTACGTAGTGCATGTATGAAACCATTCCTCGACCCAAACTGCTATCGATTTATCAGGACGAGTATAATCTTCTGGAATTTCGTGCTGAGGTATGAGATTTTCGAGTTCTTTTTTTCTGTGCTCTTTACGAGGCGTCGCTTCTACCATCAAGGTTTCGGTGGGGACGGTCTCCCCATCCTCTGTCACGATGCCAAGAGCTCGTGCATTCATGTCTTTGGTGTTGATAAATGATTGTGGAAAGAGGGATATCAAAAAGAGATAAATCCAGTATAATCTCGGTGGATTATGGAGAAGGGCCGTTCTGAAGAGCAGTTCAGTTGCTGGGCAGTCTAGTATTTACGTATTTCAAGTTGTTGGCTGCATACTTTGGCTGACGGAGGGACTGTTACGTATTGCAGAAATCAAATAGAATGCGAATACCACATACGTGTTGGGTTGCGTCGTGTAATTGTGCCAGTTCCGACCTGCAACATGTTTTCAAATTCGTGGTTACAAAGTCGGGGTAACTCAAACAGGGGTGATAAAGTGGACAATGGAAAACTTAAGCACCACATTGCGTTTTTACAGCCATTTCATCTTCACAATAAAATTAGAAAAAAATAGTACAAAAAACTATAGCCACAATCTCCTAGTATTCTACTTACCTCTAATAGAATTAGAATTTTAAAGGGGAAAGTACTTCAAGCGTTGCATGCAGAGTGGTGAGCGTTATGAGTGCGGGCTATTTCCACAATTGGAGGTTGTACACAATTTGTTCGATATCTCGAATAGCGGTAAGTGATCCGCCATGGGCGCCGGGGCGTGCAAACTAATATGCTATGCGGATACTCCCTACGTGTATCTGTATCGCTTGGTAGCTCTAACAAATTTTTGGAGTCGCTCTACAGCATATACGTAATCATCCCAGATTGAAGGTTTTATATCCTCCCCATGAGCCTTGGCATCTTCCAACAAATCCTCCAAGCCTTTGTTCAACTCATCTTCCTGGTATTGCCCGTACCTATTCCAGTAGAAAAGTGCCGCCCTCAATTGCCTCATCGACATTTCATCTTCGAGTTCTTGCTTTTGATCGGTGTTGAATCCTGGATGAGGTTTAAATTTGATGTTGGCCAGTAACTCCTCATATTGTCTCTTTACTTCTGGGTCTTCGCAAGCTTCACTTTCAACCAGATAATCCTTCCACAACTGAATGTATAGGCGAAGCGCAAGTTGCGGAGTGGGACCAAATCTATGTCGCTGCAAGGGTGTACTCTGCTGTGCGCCTTGCTCCGAAGTCGATTCTAGGGTGCTTAATGGCCTTTCTTCTGAAGAATTCTTCGAAACTAGTCCCTCAGCTTCCATGGTTGCTGCATTATAGATGGATGGGTGCAGGATAATGCTTTTGTAAGGGTTTTCAGTGCTATGAAGACTGGTTGCAGGGTGAGCAAGCGAAACATTGAGATACAAGATAGTTGTGATTTAAGACACAACAATAAATACAGGATTTATATTCGTCGAGATGAGTATGTACGCCAACGTGACGCGCTATTATGATGTCGTGGCATATTCGCATTTGACTACGACCCGTGACCTCCTTCACACACACAGTATTTTCATCGTAACGTTGTGAAAGAATAGTCGTTTAGGGTAAGAGTTGGGTCTTACTTTCGTACTCCTCTAGCTCATCAAATGTCCCGCTCTGTGTCTCCACACCTAGCACAATGTCATTGTGTCACCGAGATTGATGAATACGTTAGCAGTCCTCGTGGGGCAACCAATAAAGAGTAAAAATGACGTACACAGTGTTCTGGGCTCTTACAATACACTCGGGCCCTAGAAAAATAAGTAGCTCTGACTCTACCGAACATGTCAGAAATGTTTAATCACGCATGTTTGATACCCCGTGATCAAGGAGTATAAATACCAAAAAAGACATTTGCTCAAACCTACTTCTCATCAATATATTGATTTCACTCTCATCAACAAATCTATTGAGTAACCATTTGCTAATTCGTTAATCTGAATTTCAAAACCCTTGCGCTGGATACACCGACCATGTCACGATCATTGTCACCCCCTGAACCTCACAAACGGAGCTATCCCATTCCGAAAATCCCAGTGGAGCCATACCTGAAGTTACTCAAAGATACCTTTCAGGCGTTCAAACACGAAGTTCAATATCTCCGTATTGTCTCTGAAATGTTGGAAATTGCCAGCAGGGACTCAACGTCGGATGCGGCCTGGAAAGATGTTTTCGAATTCATCGAACAATTCCACGATGTCGCTGAACCAATGACCAAATTCTGGCAAGAAAATGGCCGCTACGAGTACGATGTATTGGATATGGAATTTAGCCGCATACGGACGCAGGGACAAGAAGATGCAAGAAGCTACGAATTCTGCTTCACTTTGTATCACGACTTGATGGAACTGGAAGATACCGAGGGGTTAGACTTTCTATGGGAGCCGCAGTCACTGGAAGAGATGAAGAAACTCTTCATTGAACCTGACGCGGAGGCTGCTGTTGACTCTGACGGTGATACTACCATGCTTATCTAGCTATCCTCAGTCTCCATTTCTGTAACAGAGGAAAGTGTTTGGACACACTTTTCTTTATCCTCCTACTATTCCCATACCCCAGGTGCCTACATATACATTTTGGCGATTACATGAATCTTTGAATTGTTGAGTCTGCCCTCTGCTTTATGTCTAGCATGACATTCACAAGTGGAGCTGTCCCCTACATAGGTTATAATACATTGTCTTCTCACTTTGTATCACGTAAAACATATGTCCAATTGCATCGTCAAATCAATCATGCGACACGTAATATGGTAACAGAAGGATAAGAAAAGAAAAGATTCATGTTTCCTCCTTCAGAGACTATAAAACACTCCACTGTTGAACTCCCGATACAGAGTCGTTTGTTGTCGAGACACCACGTAGTGTGGCGTAGTAAGACACTAATAATGCGCTGTAACCACCCTAGTTACATTTCACTAGCTTTGTAACCGCCATAAGGCAGACATCCATCTAGTATTTGACCAACTTGTTTTCCATGAAAGCATAGACCTCCTCAACAGTTTCCAATCTGCGAAGCTCCTCCTCGCCCAGATAGTCAAGGTTATGACCTCTCATAACACTGAATCTCGCTTCATCCGCAACCCGTGACATGATCTTGTGAGCCTGTTCTAACCACATTATCTCACTAAGGTTGTTCAGGCCATCAGCCTCCATATACAACGTTCGGCAACCCTCATCAAGTTCGGTAATCGAATAGCGTCCTACTTCCGCCCACCAAGGATGGATGTTCTTGAAGCAAGGACCCACGACGAGAATGAGGTAGATTAGGGCAATCGTTTGCGCTTTTTCGTTGCTGGCGTCGTCTAGATCTTTGAAGTCTAGATCTTTAAAGGAAGTCCTGATGGACTGCATTTGGTTTCTGTCGAAGTCTCGTGTCAGGCGATTCCGAAACTCGTCCAAATACTCTCGAATTCCAAGTTTCGAATTCGCACACTTGAAGGTGGAGGAGGGAGAAGGGTTGGACGCTTTTTGCGATTCCATATCGGCGGTAGTGATCCCTCCTTTCCTGGTCTTTTTTTGGTGCCGCAACTTAGTGCTGGTCGTTCTGCAAAGTAGGTTTCCCATGAATGATATAATAGAACAAGCAGCAGTGATGAGATGATGAAGATGAAGCAAGAGGATGAGGACAAGAACTGAAGTATATATATCCATGAACTAGGAAGGTGCGCTATCTATGACTGTGAATACGTTACTCAAAGCGCAAACATTAGTATTTCAAATGGCGGGGCGGGATATGCGCGTCGAATGAGCATTCATGTTCGTGCCTGAATGGAAGGTGTGACGCGGCAAACGTGGATGTGCGTATTGAAGCTAACTATCCGAGTACCTGTCCCCGTGCACGGTATAGAAGCAACGCAGGAAAAACAATTTGGAAGAAGCCCATTCGCTCTTTTCTCTTACAGCAGTAGCCCGCGATGACGTGGATGGTGTATGGTACTACAAGAAAATGACTCAAAGTACGACATAGCGTCAAATACAATTCAATGACATCGTATGATTGTGCAAAATGTTGAGTGCACATGAAGTAGACGGTGTAACTGAAAGTCGTTGTTGAATGGAAACTTGTATTTCTCACTCTCAGTTTCACCTCTGTTATTGCTCACCGAAAACACCAGTCGTACCAATAATTTCAAATATTTCGTGGTTCATATGAGTCATCTACCCTGAAGGCTCCCATATGGTGGACCTTGATTTGCTGCACGAGATGTTGTTCAATCCAGCTCATTCCACCAAGGGTGCGCTAAGACCTGATTGATTGTAGGTCTCGCCCACGGATCCAAGTTGGTCATCGCGGAGATCAATTCCTGCTCCTCTCCCCAACAATCAAAACTCAATTCAGGCTCAAATTCAAGTAGTTCCTTCGAAAGTTCCGAACCCAGCTCAAGCAGTTTGCGGCATTGCTTATTGTAAATCAACGAGAGGAAATCAGAGGAAAGTGAGGGCCCGAAATAACATAGATGACGGAACAATATCTCTTTTTGTGGGCTGACTTCCTCCTGAGCGAGCGCATTCCAATCTTCTGGAATCAAATAGTCTCCTTTACCATAGACGTAGATGCACTGTATTAGAGTTAGAAACCAGAACATTTCAATATGGGCAGAAGAAAGAGAGTCGTGAATACCTACCACAAGACCATAAGCATATATATCAGACGGTGAGTATACCAACTGCCCTGTCTGCATTTCGAGGCTTCTCCAAATAACGTTCCCAACCGGGGTATGATAGTAGCTAACGACGTCAGGCTCCAATTTCCGGGTGTTCTCAAAATCGCCCAAGACGACATCAGTTATGATATTTTATTCTTTCTCGTCGTGAGTTCAGTTCAAAATTATGTTATCAGGCTTGATATCTGTGCATGAAAATTAATAAAGCGAAAGGCAAGATATCACCAACACAAGCTGATGACAAAGTCACATACCAAGGTGTCTCCATTCTTTGCTATGAAGCTCCTGAATTGCTTGCGCGACACATCGTAAAATCTTTTTAGATGTATAGCCGGGGAGATGAGGTTGAATTTTGATGAATTCAAGAAGTGTATTTTTGAAATAAGGATAAACAAGAATGGCTTCTTGGTCATTCACATCGACAGGTATCCGAAGGCGGCGACTGTTGCCAACATCGGCTGCAATAGACTGGAAATGTTTGAGCTGCTCTTGGTCCCGTACGTACTTTAGAACGTAGGATTCGCCTCCAGAGCTAATCAATTTGAGTCAGTTAATGGGCGCTTCCTAGTTGCGCAATCAGGAATGTACCTTGCTTTGAGAACCTTGCGCCTGCCTGCTCCCGTTGCTAACATCTCTTCTGGTAAATACTCTCTACCGGAATTCCCTCGAATCGTAGATACCATCCTTGCATTTAGCACAAAGCAATGTCTATGAAAGTATATATGGGATGCAGTAGACCGATAGCTGGTTAGCAACAAAGACATTTGAGAGCGAAGTTGAGAGTGTTCCAGAGTTCTTGCGTGGTCACAAAATGTCATTGGACAAGCCACTTTTCGACTATCCATAATACTCGCCAATCAAGGGTGCCGGAGATTCGTTTTTCCGTCCGCATGTGATCGCGCGCTCATAAATGCATACACGTTTCTATTGGATGCGTTGAAGGGGGACCAGTGAACCACTGCTACCCCTAACTAATATATAACCTCTTGGTATATTACCCTTCTGTGGACTGGGTAGGTAGCTTTAATAATTTTACCAACCTATCTAGCTAGGATGCCATAGCTACTGTTTTGAAGAGCGTCTCACTAGAATGCAACTAAGAGTCGGGGTTCTTTAAATCTCTTTACCCCCTGCACCACCAAACGTCCGAACTCTAAATCAATCATGCTTATTCACCAGGTGGCTGTACAGTAGTAGCGGGATCTTATCATCCATAGCACCTGAAAATGTTTCTTATCATTTTGACTTTCAATAATCGTAGGACAACCCCATTGGGTTCTGTTACAGAATTCACCATCTTGTAGTAGACATCTTGAGGTGCTCCTCCGAGGGTGGGATCTCTCACTGTAATACCAATCAATCTCCTGAACACCACCATTGATGGGTTTGAACCTTGTCGATTGGGAGCCTTGTAGAAAGAGCTAGATCCGTCATTCTCTTAATCATATCTTTGAGTTGTGGATGTAGCTGATCTCCCCATACACTAAAGCTGCGATGCGGATTCTCCCGGAGATGTGTTTCGCAATTCTTGTCGGTTCAATGAGCCCATTGGGCCATATGAAATTCTTTGATGGCGTTCAGCTACATGATGCAGAAGATTGAAGCGATCTTCCACTTAAGAAATTTTGTCGTCGTCACTTATAATGCTTCTTGTTGGTATCGACAAGACTCCAGATACTGGAGGTATAAACCCTACACTTTCATTCAAGCGTTATTTACAATTGCAAGCGAAGCAAAAATGAACGCTGAAAAGAACACAACAATAAAATCAAAATCGCTATCTGCTAAGAGCAAAAAAGAAGTAAAGAAAAGCTAAAACTGAGTACGAACAACGAAGCGCTTACCCCCGTCCTCACTGCCTACACACTATGTCTCTAACTTTACTTTTCGCTCCTCCCAAAGCTGTCGGCCTTGCCCTATAAATACAAAAGAGAAACGAAAGTAAACAAAGGAAAAATACTAGCTCTCTCTACCTCCCTGCTTTCCCTATCTTCAACCCATACTTCTTTCCCTTTTTCTTCTTCCCTTCTTCATCACCAATTCCACCAGCGCCACCATTAACCCCACTCACCTCTATGCCACCCATCCCACCCGCCGAGATCTGCGTCACAGTCGCCGTAGACACTCCCGGTCCCCCCATAAGAGGCAATTCCATTTTTCCAACTGGTCCTAAGTCCATCGGGGCCTCGGGTGCCGGCGGCGGCGTTGGCAACCACTCGACATTGATACTCGTGTCCTTGGAGAGTTTTTCGCCGTCGAACCAAAGCTCAAAGCGTAGGTCAGCGGGGCCGATGAGGACGCGAATTTGGTATTCGATGCGCAGGTAGTGTTTTCCTATGGACCAAAAATGTTTGTTGCGCTCGGCGAACCGCGTTGGGGCTGTGCTGGATAGGTCGGAGGAGATTTCGCAGAGAATGTGCGTGTCTGGCGTGTTTTAGTGCCGTACGTTTGAAAGTGGAAACTGGGTGGGAGAGGAGGATTTACCTTTATTCATCTGGACGGGCAGCTTGTCGGCATCTAGCTGGCTTTCTATTACACTGGTTGGGAATGCGCGTGTCGGATCGCCAGGCGTGACTTTCTTGACGAAGTTGTGGATGATCGGTTTATCGACGATCACTGGTTCTCCCTTTTTAACAAACCAAGCGATGGCATCTATGAGATACAACTTCCCGTTATACGGGTCCTTATACAATTCCTTCCCGGCGTGCTCGGGGTCACGCTTATCGTATTTAATCTTGCACATGGTGCCGTAACTCGAGCGACAACAGCGTGTCCCGAGGACAGATTTCGATGTGAGGATCTTGCGGACGCGGTCGCTCACCATGCCCTTGCAGACTGCGAGTTGGGGGTCGGGAGATATGCGGAGGGCCACGTTTTGCGCGTTCGGAAGCGAAGACGAGGAATATTGGATGCGAAGGCGCTGCTGTACGTATGCGCTGTTGCCCAGGCCACCACTCAGAACTAGGTGGCGGACCTGTTCGCCGGGATATCTGTTATCGAGGTTAAGAAATTGCGTGTCGATCAATTTTATTAGTTTCTTAATCTGCTTATCGAAGAGACGTTGGAGATCTTCGCGCTTGAACGTCATCTCACCACCTCTGATGCGCATTTCAGGGTCTGGGTGGTTATATGTGTAGGGTAAACGCGGGATAGCGATAGAAAAGAGAGGTGTGTCATCTGGCGCACCGTATTCACACTTTACAGCCTGGAAGTCTCGAGATTTCATCATTTCCCACGCTGCGTCCTGGTAGTCGATGCCTAAAGGAGCTGTTTCATTGGCTCGTTCTAGCCGCTCGGACACCATTTTCTCGAATTCGTAATCTATGGCGGCGGATCCGATAGTCTCACCAAAGACGACGTCTAGCTGTTGTAGACTTATATCATGTGAATCGGAGGACCCGGGGGATGTCGTTACACGAAGAACAGAAAGATCGGTAGTACCGCCTCCCGCATCGCCTAAATATCACCGATAGAGTCAGCGAGAGTACAAGCTATGGTATTTCGACGGGGCATCTAAGCCCCATTACCCCATTCCCTCTTTCTTCCAAACATCTTTAAGCTCTTCTCTGGAATACAACTTACAGACGAGTAGAATGTCATCCGGTCGGAAAATGCCCGGGGCCTCTGTAGAGATGTGAACAGCTGCCGCTTCAGCCTCAGTGAGGCCAATAGAAATGGAGTGTGTTTTGATAGAACCAAAGCCGGCCAAAGTTGCTATTCGGCGAAAGTTCTCAACGACTGGAATAGGAGGCCATGTTGTAGGGACTGAGAAAATGAACTCCACACGAGCTTCTTCCCAGGTCGTCCCGCTCAGTTCACCACCCAGCTTAAAGCTGAGATACTCGTACATCTTTCTCAAATAGTCTTCGTACCATTTTTCCACTTCCTGCATGTTCTTTGGCGCTTCTTCTGGGTCCTCTTCTTGGCGCTTTGCTAAACGAACCGGATCTAGACATGTTTTGAACCATTCCTTGTATTCTTTGTCGGTTGCAGTGGTTTCGATAGTGGTTTCTGAAGCAAAACCCCATGAAGATGGTGTTGGGTCATCGACGGGGTATACTACCACTGTTGGTACTTTGTTTTCGTTTGCTTGCATACGTCCAGGCCATTTTTGTACCCAGCGTACTGTTGAGCTGCCGATGGAAAGATTTGAATAGGCTACTCCAGTACCTGAAACATCGTATTAGTCGATGGTCATGTAGTTTTATCCCAGGCATCCCAATCCTAAGGTCCATCAGAGGTGTGGAGTGATGCGAGAGGGTGAATGCTATTTCACGTGATACGAGTCGGTGAGATAAGCTAATCCACATCTGGCTTAGGGGATATCGACTCCTTTTTCGCATGGGAGGCCTGATATTTGTCGGGGGCTGCGTCACCCCTCTCAAGGAGTAAAAAACTTACAAGTCATCCCCAAATCCACCCCTATAACCATGTGAGGCCGTTCACCATCCATGATTCTTTCTTTTTGTTTCAGTCCAGTCTTCTGCACAGCCGGAATGCCTTCTGGAATGGATATATCGCTCTTATCGTCTGGTCGCGCCCGGCCAGGAGGAGAGGTCAAGCTGAGAGGCGCAGCTACGTGAAACGAAATCAATCCGGCATTGATATGCTCGCTACCCCTAGGCCCTTGGACAGTAAGGCGACGCGCTATCACGTTGACCCCATGGATCGGAATCCAATCGCGTCGCGCGAGACAGGTATTAATAGGATCGCACAACGGAGGGTTGGGTCGCCTTACTGATACGTGCGCTGATCCTCCCTCTGTGGCCTAATTTACCTATAGGCGTTCTCCTGCGGATGCTTGCTCAAGCTCCAAGATGGAAAACGTTGACCCTCTTTTCTTGTGTTGAGAATCACAAAGGGTGGGATAATTTCTATAAGTGAAAAGGACTCTGCGCCTCCAGCCCGAGAGGGACTTTACTACTCCTGCCGGCGGTTTCACAAAGTGATGACACCGCATTTGTGCTGTGCCGCAGTTGTGTTGTTCGTTGACGCCTGATTCTCAACCCCGGAACTGTAAAACAAGGCTCATCGGCTGCGAAACCTCTCTTTTGAGCGTTGCACATCTAATTACCTTCTTCCGCCCCCCATCTCTTCCAGGTACCCGCGCAGATTAAGAAATTCGTTCGGAAAGTCCGTCGCACAGTTATCGACACCGCCCACTTGCAGTCTGGCCCGCAAACACCATTGTGACTATCGTCACACGCCTCGCCGGATGACTTGACAAAAGCTGTCCTTATCCTCTCTCTTCGTAAAATATAGCCACAGAGTTTTCGTGTATGAAAATGGACACACCTGTGGCGACAGCGACTATAACGTTCAAACCTGAAGGGAATCCTGTTCCTGCCGTCACAACCCCCATAACCTTCTTTCACCGTGGCGACGAGAGTTTCCTGAGATACAATGCTGGTCCTAGTCAGAGCCCTGCCGGCATACTTTCAAATACGCTTTGGAGTCACGACTTAGCTTGGTACTTTTGGAATCAAACCGACTCGAAGATCTTCTGGGCCACCTCCTCTGCGGATTGGAAAAACTTGTATCCTGCTGTAATGGTTAGTGCTACCGCAGCGCAAACTGAATCAGCTTCTCAACCGACATCAACATCGGGGACAATATCTTCGATGCCTCCTGACTCTAGCACTATATCCAGTACACCCACCGTCACTGTTGCCCCGGCGTCGCAAAAGACCCATCTGCCCGAAAATGGTCTCGCTGTCCCGGCCATCGCGGGGATAGCGGTTGGGAGTTTCGTAGGAGGTGCGCTTATTGCAGCGCTGCTGACCTGGTTCATGGCGAAGAAGAATAATCCATCCAAGAAGACCGACTCCGAAGCAAGCACGGTACTCCTCGCGACGCGTGAAAAGCCCAACGAAACGAAAATGTCCATCTCTAGTTCTAGTCCGATCCTTTACGCCGGCGAAAGTATCGCAGCACAACCTCTTGAGGACAAGGCCATTTCTGGGGAGATTTCCAAAATCAGCAATCTCATCAAGAACCACGTCCAAAGCTACTATCACTCGAGAAACGTTAGCGTGGGAATGCTTGATTACGATGATCTCCATGCTCTTGGACCTGGACTCCCTGTATCAGTAGGAACGTTGGGAACTTTACTCGGAAATTCGGCGACGCGCGAAATCGCACTGCGATTCTGCATCGCATGGGTTGTCACTTCGCGAATCCAGCTACACGAGTCATCACATAGAACATTTCTTCCATTGGAGGTGTCTGAATGTCTGCAATCCATGTCCCCCGAGAACTGGGACACGAAAGGTACGTTTCTGAACATTTTCATAATTGCGCGATGTAGAAGCTAATGCTACCTTCAGTCCACACCAACCTCCTCGGAAAGTGGCGCGTCCTGACCGCTGAGTTGATGCAATCAGCCTACGTACGCAACGCCTTCTCCCTCGACGACAGCCGCGTTCACAATATTCAAGGGGCAGCGGGCGTGCTTGACAATGTGCTACGGCCGTATGTCGACACGCGCATGGATAATGGCCAACGGAGCCGCAACCTCGAGGAAATATTGAAACGCGCAGCGCAGTTCGCCTTTACGCTGTTTTCGCAGCAGAGCGAGTGGGACTTTGACTGGCAGGAGGACCAGCAAACAGCGGTTGCTGGCAGCATCTGCGTCTTCCCGGCGCTGGTACAAATCACGGATGATCACGGCGAGGCTTTGAAGCCGCCGAGGCCTTTTAGCGAGGCTGTGGTTCGCCGGCTAGATGAATAAGATAGATAGGGCCGCTAGGAACGTACATTTCCTTAATGAGTAGTGTTAATCCATTCCTCCCATTCGCTTTTCATCTTGAAGGACGCGTGTAACGTGACTGTCATATCAGCCCAGTTCCTCTGTTGATAAGCTGAACCCAGGTGTAAGTTAAGATGCGTAGGCTGCTCTTAGAAAGGGATCCACTAAGTAAGCATTCTGGCCCCAAACAGCTACGGAGTTTTCGTAGTACGTGTTAGCACGAATATGATTGGCGATGTTCTCACGGAACGCGTATTACATACTGCGGCCGACGGGTAACTAATGTCACGGCACGGCGTAGTACTAGTACCTTTGTAGAAGACAATGCCCAGGGGGCGATCATCTTCCCCACTCCGTGTCCTGGACACCTCCATCACTGCCTCGATCCAGAGGATACAAAGCTTTGTTCATTCATGCGAAATCACCACCTTTCAAAACAAAAGAGAGCCAAGCGTGGCAGCCTTGCCTCCCTCGTCTATTCCTGCTCTCTCCGACCCCGTCAAACAGCAGGTCGACCAACGGCGTTAATCTGCGAACGCATGCACCCTCATCCTCCCGTGTTTCGTCTTCTATTTTTATGATTGTGATCGCTGGCCGACAATCCGACATCTTCTTTTCCAGAACTTCTCACCCACTTCATGGTGTCAATTGACACACACACACACACACACACACCAGCATGATGTCAACATCATATCTACAAAGCCATCCACACATGTCGCCGCACACATCTCCAGCGCGATCCAGATCAACATCTCCAGTGGCGGCTATTTCCAGGAATTTGGGCCGAAGACCGCAAACTGCAAACAACGATCCTGAACGAGCTGCAATGCCAGTTTCCAGAGCATCCTCAGAAAACGTCGTCAAAGTCTTTTCATCATTACCCACCGTATTTGATTTTGCAGAGTACGCGACGACCCGCGGAAACGTCTCCGAGGACAGCCAGGCTTTCGTCAATCTCATCCAACGCGTGCGTCACGACGTAGCCGAAGTCTCGCGACTGTACGAAACACGCGCCATCACAGAATATCTGGAAGCATGGCCAGACAAGAAGCTCTGGATAGACACCATATTGCTCGACATTCAGCGCGCGCTGAACGACATGGGTACACATATGGAGGCCGTGCGCGTTGCCGGAGATGATGGGGGCCCTGCCAGCCTAAGGCGCAAATTCGAATGGGTTTTGTCACATCAAAAGAAATTCCTAAACAAGCAGCAATATCTTACTACTTGTCATCAAAGCCTCATGGGGACAGTCCAGATTCTGTATGCCGCTGAGACGAGCTACGCCGCGCGCGATGAAGCTGAACATATTCTGCGGAGTCCGCATTCAAGGCACCGGTTCAGGTTAAGTTTGCAAAACAACTCTCTACCAAGCATCCTCGTCTCGGGAGTCGACACAAGCCACGTCGAAAGTAGGTTATTTGCCACATTAATTAGCCATTGCACACTGCTAATTCGGATTTAGTGCCTGCATCCAACTCACCAGTTGAGCTTCCTGGCAGCACTCCAGAAGACTTGCCTGATCCAGATAGCTGGGATCTATATGCGCCACCAAGAAGACAAAGATCGCTGTCTGCGAGTGCTGTGCCTACAAGTCCAACAACAATGGAGATGCCCGAGGTCACAGTTTCGGCCCAGGCTAAGCCGGTTCAAGTTTACATAGCGTACAACCCGAGATTCTCTACATTGCCGGCCAAGCCCCGGATCACCGACACTAAAGAAACCAACACCTACGACGCCGACAAGGAAGATGAGAGAGCCGCTAATGCACCTGAAGTCGTTCCTATGATTGCTCCAGAAGTTGTTGCTTCACCCGTCGACGATTCTTCTCCCACCCACCAAGTTGTGACTTTACAATTGGACCAGTCAGGCATTCCTCCTCCAATGATTAGTCCACTTGAAAGCAGTCATTCTCCAATGGATCCTTCAAATACAAATCAAAATACTCCAATACAAGAATCTAGCCAGAAGCCATTCAGATCAAGAATAGCGCCATGGCCTGCGCGTTCTTCGTCTAGGGAGCCGCCCAAAGTACCTCAAGCTCGCAAAACCTTCAACAAGATTAAACCATTGCCTTTATACACAAGATCGAGGTCTTCCGATGCTGTCAGTAGACCTAGAGCGCTGTCAGAGTCTCTCAAACACCTCGAAGACAAAGCTCGCGCGTCATTTGACTCAAAACCCAGACCCATGCCCACCGTGGAGGAGAAACAGAACGAAGTTTATAGCACTGCATCTTCTGTTCGCCTTTCGGCAGTTTCTCTGCTGCCTGCCGAGAGTAAAGGGCCACGCGTGAAAGAGGTCACCGTAAAGAAAGCACCATTGAGAAGTCAGACTATGCCTATGGAACTTCCAGATTTTTCGTCTACCGGTTCATTAATGGAAGAGTTGTCACATTGGGTGCTCCCGCCTGGAGCACGAACGAGCTATCACAGCTTAGACACAAATGGATCATTGGACGCGTCGACCCCTGCGACATCAACCGGCGGCTCTCCCGTTACGAATAATTCACGTGACACCAAAGAAACTGAGCTTGTCGTGAACACATCCGGCGTCGCGCCTGCAGAAGCATTAAAATCACCACCTTCAATGTTCAAGTTATTCCCTTCCACACCAACCACCCCCGGTCTGCCCGCTAGACCGCCTCCACCTCTCCCTAAAGACCTCCTCCCACGCATTGAAAAGTCCAAGACCGCAGCACCAGAGAAACCACCGAGTACCCGCCAAAATGAAACTACGCCCATATCGCCCGAAGGACCCGCGCCTCCATTACCTCCTCGCCCGAGACTAGAAGTAACAGAGCCTTCAAACGAAGAAATCGATAAAGCCAACGTGCCAGCATCTGAAGAACCAGCTCCTCCGTTACCTCCGCGACCTTCTGCTCAAAGAAGCCTCTCCCCATCCGGTCCACGCATTCTTCCGGAATCCCCTCTTCCATCACCCCAAGGACCCCTCCCAGCTCTACCTCTTCAACGCCCATCCCCGCAAGCGTCCTCCTCCTCACTATCCGCTGATGAAAGCAACCCAACAAACACTCTGAAACGCAGCACCAAACCACGTAAAAATACACGTCCCAATGTAAGAGTACGCTCGCCGTCGCCAAATATTTCAGAAGACCGATCACCCACCCCCCAATCACAACACCGCGCCCCCTCTCCAGCCGAAAAAGCCCTCCCCATCCCTCCCGAACTCCGCTCCCTCTCTGAACAACTCAAACAGCCCGAACCAACGCCCATCACGCCCACCGAAGCATCAAAAACCTCGCGTGCGAAAATCGACGTCACGATGGAAGCGCACCCAGGTACGCTCGTCAAAGTTGTTCCATCGTTCCCTCAATCGCCGCCGCTAGAGCCTGGCTCGCCTCCGCCCACATCAAAGTTGATGGAGCTACCGCCAATCGAGATTTCGCATTCAGCTCCGGAGGTTGTGCCGGCTCCGTGTGATGGTGCTAGTACTCGGGAGGCAGAGACGAAGTGCGAGAGTAAGGTTACTGCGCAGACGAAACGGCGGAGGGCGCATGCTAGACGGATGGCGGCTGCTGCAGCAGATGATTAAGTGTGGGAAACTGACGGGGGAATGGGTGGTGTGGTTATTGACTAGTGTTACATCAATCACGAAGTGTATATCCATAGCACTTCAGCTAGCGCGATCGGGAAAAGAGATGAACGCGGTTCATTCGGTGGTGAATGTATTGCGTCGGATTACCTTGGTTGAACACGAAATGATACCCTTTGTGAATTTGATTTGTTTAGCGTAGCATATAACTTTCCGAATTCGATTTTCTGTTTCACCATCTGCACATTGAAATCTAGTATTTTCGCATTCAACAGTCAAGACCTGGCGTAGATGATCGAGAGTCGAGTCTGCGTATACTTTGCAAACACAATCCTTATTAGTTTGCAAAAATAGAGGGGTGACGCGCTAGGAGGGGACATATCAGGTAGGTAGTGTACCAGGCATTGTTTATAAATTAGATAAGTATACTAGATACACTACGTAGGTTATAGACCTTCTAATTTATAGAACCTATTAGTCCTCCCCTCTGTATCATTTTTCTCGTAAGATTGGTCGTTGACTCAATTTATGAGCTTCCAATCCCCGAACATGACTCTCGCAGATGATAGATTGACAAGGGCATCACCGCACTCCTATATTTATAGGGTGTATTGATATACATAGGTACAAAGATGTCCCTAAAGGCACGGAGATCCCAACTAACAACCCAACTGGTATTGGCAAATCAAGCTATTCGAGCACACTCCTCTCGCTTCAACACCCTTTCTAGCGTGCAACAAGTGGCAAAACGGAGTCCGACGAAGCACTAGATGGATTTGAAGATGTTAGGCGAAGTCTCTCGTTTCCTATTGGTGGACAAGTCTACACATAACCAAAACTGGGGCTAACTAAGCGGGCTGAAACCATTAACAAGACCCGCTTCCGTCAGCAAAAGCCTTTTTGGACCCTATTTTCTCACCACCGACACCCTCAATCCGTCCCATGTCACCACACGAGAAGGGGATCATTAGAGTAGGCTAAGAGCCTTCTATCACAGCCAATCACAAGGTCAATGGGCTTGCGCGATGATGCTATCGACGGCCTGAAGCTACACTAGGCCACGGTACCTTGCATGGATATCCATTGGAAAGAATTCTCC
Organism: Periconia sp. R9002; assembly: GCA_023627715.1. Lineage (NCBI taxonomy): Eukaryota > Fungi > Ascomycota > Dothideomycetes > Pleosporales > Periconiaceae > Periconia > Periconia sp. R9002. Next base: position 102,677 of record JAMAHW010000039.1, on the reverse strand, counting down.
GAACCACGAGGGTGGCAGAATGAGGTGCGCGATACGGCTCAGTAAGCATTCTCAATCTTGCGGAACTATGCCTTCTCCCTATCCCACGCTCCTCAGTGGCTAGAGCGCTCTTCATTTCACGAAATCCCACGCATCCATACCAACTCGTACGCGCACGCGAACACGCATGCGAGTGTGGGATGATGATGCGTTACAAGCCAGCCGTAGGGGGGTGAACGGCCGCCATACGGACCCAGTCCGAGCAAGGGAGACCAGTCCAAGACGCTCTTACAAATGTAAAGCCACCGACGCTACATCTCCAACCTGTTCCCTTCTCTTGCGCCCAGCGCGTTGCGTTGCGTTCATCCACTGCTGGTTCGGTCATTCGTTCCGTCCTGTTCTCTTTCTTGCATCTGCCAATCCCTTCCCCACCAGGGAAGAGTGACTTCCTAGCGTGGTGAATGGTATATCGTTCGTTATTATGTTAGTGCTTCGTTGCTACCGAGTAGCCTTCCTCTCTTTTTTCCTTTCTTTATTGTCATCGGTCCTTGCTTCCGACATCACCACGTATGCGGATGGGAATTGCCAGAAGAGCTTTAACAACTTGGAGGTTGTAAATGGGTATCCGGATGGAGTGTGTACACCACTGGGCGTATCGGCCACTGGGTCGCCGTCAAGTTTCCAGATCGCGAAGCTGGATCCGGGATGTGCTGGTAAGTGATGACCCTCTTCTTTCATCACCACCTTTGCTATTTCGAAAGGTGTCATGCACATGTTCCTAACATACACTACAGTAACAATTTACGGCCCAAATGAAGGACCCTTATCCTGCTCTTCCTCGCTCAAAATCGTCGCCGAAATGGGAACCTGCTACAACGCAACATGGTCATACTACTCGGTCGATGGGTGTCTCAACCCAAAACTAGCCTCATCCAGTTCTATCATCCTACCAGCAGCAACACCATCACCATCACGGCCGCCATTCATTACTAGCTTCAAGCCAACAGCTACATCAACACCTTCCTCCGCCTCCGCCTCCTCAACAACCTCGCCTACTTCTATTTCTCCCCCGACGTCACCTTCATCACCACCGCGCGCCATAATAGGCGGTATAACCGCCAGCGTAGCCGGTCTAGCTGTCTTTCTAACCCTCGCGCTCTTCCTCCTTCGCCGCCGTCAACGCCGCTTACAACAAAGCAAGAACAAACCTCTCCCATCGATACCTCGATTCGAACTCCCGAACGATAGCGCCTTGATCGAAGCAGGTGCGCACGCTTCGATTGCCCCTCCGCAGAGAGCGGCGCTAGTGGGGAGAGGATGGGCAATGAAGGCGGAGGAGGAGGGTGTGAGGGAGATGGAGCCCGTAGAGATTGGGCGCAATAGTGCGTTTGAGGACCGATTAGAGTGGTTAAGAAATCAAGGGCAAGAACGAGGTGAATGGGGGGATTGGAAAGCAAATGGAGGGAGAGAGGGGGACAGGATGGGGGATGTGAAAGAACGAAATTTCATTTAGGTCGATGTACGGATTAGAATAGCGATATATACAATAAAAATGTCCTAGGATTGATTCATGAGCTACCTTGCGGGTTTTGGCTGGGTCGGGAACAGGGTGTTAACCGCACTTTCTACTTTAAAATACTGCTAACAACCTCTCAACGTAACTTCTACAAACTGTTTAACGGTGTGTCAAAGTGTGAAACACTGTTAACTGCCTGTTCCTAATCTAGCCAAGCCCTACAATGTACTTAGTATGTATTTTTCTCACATGATGCTGGAAGAAACCTGGTTCAAGCAGCCGCGCTAGTCCCTTTTGAATTTAAGTTCACGTATATATGGGAAGCGGGGGATAGGTTATTTTAACGTGAGTATGTAATGCTTCTTTATCGATTCTTCTTTTGCGGATAGCAGATTCTGTCTGTGTGGACAGATGTTCAACCGAAGGCGTTGTCACTGGTCTTTATTCAATGCTAGATGTAGTGTAGGACGTTGGAGAACACGAGGCGGAAAACAATACCTGATGACTGCAGAAGCTTTCACCCGCGATCGATGGTTGTCTGGGCAAACACTCTTGTGTAGTGCTTCAACGGTATTTTGTTTTTTTACGAGTAAAATAAAACATAGCTGGAATCTCAAAGCCAGAGAATTAATAGACAAAGGTTGGAGCCAAAAATACTCTAGAGACCTCAGTGCTCCTTAACTGATAATCGAAGACAAAAACTAATGTACTTCTGTATACAAAGACGAAGACATGACATATATGCAGTCCGAAGTTTTGTGGAGAGCAAAGACATCATTGATACCGGATGAATGCCGATTAGCGCGCATTCGTGCGCACGCGGCTGTGTAGGATTCCCGTTGAGCGGGGCAGGCTGCTCAAGTGACTACCTAACTTATAGAACAGTTGAACTCAATTGCTGTCAACACACTACTTGTCAACATCAACTACCACCTAGCCAGCGAAACTTACGTCCAATTGAACCATTGGATCAATTTATAAAGCCCAAAATCATCATCAAACAGTAAAGATCATGCAAAGTTCAATACTCAACCCCACAAACCTCAATGGATCTGCTAACCGGGGTGATTCACCGCCCATAGGAGGCCGGCTGATCTCAGCGGACACGCCTCCTTCACTCGAAGATTTCAAACAGCTCACCGAGGAATCTAAAGCAATCAATTACCCCCTCGCAACATCAGTCCAGCAACAAGTTCCAATTTATAAACTTCCTGAATACTCCACGTTGTCGAACGAGGAACGAGCAGCGCTCCAAGACGAATGGTACCACATCCTCCTGCACGGTCCGGGCGTCTTCATCACCAAGAATCTCTACAAGGACCATGAGCTCCTTCAAAGAGTAAATGAAGTGTTTGATGCTATCATCAAAGAAGAAAAACAGGCAAACGCGAAGCGTGGTGACCATTTCGCCAGCGGGGGCGCAAACGATCGCATCTGGAACTCATTCCAAAAGCACTGCCTCCAAGACCCGCAATCATTTTTACAATACTACTCTAATCCCTGGCTTCCTCTCATCTCATCCGCGTGGCTCGGGCCACATCACCGCCTCACGGCACAAGTCAACATCGTTAAACCAGGCGCTAAACCCCAGATCCCGCATCGCGATTACCACCTCGGGTTCCAGGATGCGGATTCGTGCGCAAAATTCCCACGTGCGCTGCAGGTTGCGAGCCAGTTCTTGACGTTGCAGGGTGCAGTTGCCCATTCCTATATGCCTGTTGAAAGCGGTCCGACGCGATTACTGCCTTTCAGCCAGAAGTTCGAAGCAGGGTATGTCGTGTTTCTTGCGCATATCTTTTTGGTCTTTTAGACTTCATTTTACGTGGCACATAAATAAAACGGCAATTCATCAACACATTTCTGCTTGATCCAAATTGACTTCATATGTAGGTACATGGCGTATCGGCGTCCTGAGTTTCAGCAATATTTCTTAGAGCGATACGTGTCTATGCCACTGGAGTCAGGCGATGGGATGTTCTTTAATCCGGCGCTATTCCATGCCGCAGGCCAAAACGGTTCAGAATCTATACTGCGTTCGGCGAACCTTCTGCAGATTTCGGTGGCTTTTGGGAAGCCTATGGAGACTATCGATACGCTTCCTCTCGTTGATAAGACATGGGCAGGACTTCAAGCAATGTACAAAGTGAATGGGCTTAGCGATGAAGTGAAAGCGGTGGTGAGTCATGTCGCGGAGGGCTACCCGTTTCCTACCAATCTGGATGTCAGAGTACCGGAGACAGCTGGGATGGCACCGGAGAGTGAGCAGGAATTACTTTTGAAAGGCTTGCAGCTTGGCTCGAGCAAGGATGAGATTCTTGAAAACATGCAGAAGTTGAAGCATGACTCACAAGCTTGACGATTAAACAGATGAATAGGTTCTGAACATTACGAAATATGTTGGCTGGGGAATAGCATTGTGAATAAAGCGTGAATAATGTAGCGCAAGTTGTGAATTCGGAATTTTTTGCGGTGACGTGGTCCCCTTCTAGAGAGACGAAGGCGCGAAAGAGTTTGGACATACACGTCTTCTACCCACTATTTGCGCAAAAATATCGCATTTGTGCATCATCCATACATATGCGGTATCTCAGTCGTGGGGTATGCTTTATCGGCATTCACATAGAAAATGATGTTGTTAGTCTGCATATCTCTATTCACAGTGTATCCTGCATTTAAAAGTATCCGTTGCTCAACGATAAAGCTCTGCCTCATCGACATTCTGCAAGCGATCAATCTTCATCCATCGTTCCCTTCCACGTTCAACTTCCGAAGCAAAGCGAAAACATGTCCGACACGGCAGACCCCCTGGCCACGCTCCCCCAGACCTTTGCCGCCCTACAAGCCCACGCTGCAACCCTTGGTCAATCAAGCGCAGCTTTGGCTGCAATGGCCACTGCGCTCGAAGCCGCACACACAGCTCTTGCCGAGGAACGTGCCTCCCTACTCAAAAAAGTTGAAGAAGCCGAAGCCGCTACTGCTGCCGCCATTGCCGCCGCTGAAGAAGCAAAAGCTGAAGCTGAGGCCGCGAAAGAGGCTGCGAAGAAGGCTGCGAGGGGCGGAGTCAATGTGAACGTTAACGTGGGCGTGGGAGGAAGACAGGACACGGGTGTGAAGACGCGACACCCTGGCTGTGATGCCTGTCAGGGGGAGGGCAAGGAGAAAAGTGAAGCGGATGGGGAGGGAGGGAATGGAGAGGATGCTGGGGCGATGGTGAAGGGCAATCATGCGAGGTCCGCTTTGGTAGGAAACGACGACGGTGATGATGACTGGGGAAATGGATGGGGGAGCGCGCATGCGAGAGGTGGCAGTGGTGATGCAAATGCTTCAGTCTCGGTGCGCTGGGGTGGCCTGTGCTAGGTGAAAGATATCCTAGCATGTGTTACGGGTGAGCCTTTCCGTTAAGGTCAGCCTATTGAGTATGTTGAGCTTGCTGGACAGTGTAAGTGGGTTGGTCATGACGCGGTGGGACACATTATCGGAATCCTGCTGTAGTAACCCTTTCCATGATTCGTGTACAAACTAGATCAGAATGCCATGTCTATACAACACTCGTATCCAGAAAACCGCTCTATTGATTGCCGAATTCATGAGAATAACTCTTCGCGGTACCGTATACTTACTGCACGGTTATTTCTTGTCTGCTACCGCTTGTGCATGGGCGTCTCTGAGTCAACACGATTGTCATACATCGTTCAATCCCTACGTAGGTATGAGGTCCCAGCCACGAAAAAGCCTTATTTGGCAGCACCATTCGCTGGCTTGTACGCTGTACTATGTAGGTCGGGTGTGCTCAGTATGTGTCTCTCGGATTATTGAATTCATGCGCTATAGTACTACCACCCCCTTGACACGAATTGCCACGTTTGTCTGATAGGATGAAGTGTTGGGTATCTGCATGGGAACGTCGGGCATCATGACAACACCTGAGTTTTCTGAGTTACCATGGGCTCACTGATATTGAAGTACAGCGAATACGGTGCTGAAGCCCGCTCGGAGGACGAAGTGTGGGCTACGCATGACGGAAATGGGGGGACAAGAGAGAAATATGGCATGATGTAGACCCTGCTCAAGTATGTGCTTATGACGCATGATTAATTAATCGTGCACGAGAGATAGAAAACAGAGGACCGTTACCGAACCACATTCCAAGTCACTAGAACAGCGGCTGCATTCGGCAAGCAGTTTTCGTCAAACTACTATTTGTTTTTTCCTGTCCTGATGCCGTGTAACTTCTTCTAATTAGGTACAGCCACAGTTTGAGATATGTAGATCCTACTTTACACACGTAGGTTGCTCAAGAGATTAGGTTGCTGTGCTTTAGCGCTGAGCTCACTGGATTTCGAAACCAGGTATCCAATACACTGACATCTGTACAACCCCATCTGCTCGTGGCCCTCATGATACCGCTGATCATTCCCTTTGAAAGATTACTTTACCCTTAACGGCAAAAGAGTTCTAACCAAGGGAACTTGAAACAATGGATATGAGTCTTTTTGCATGTCTTCCTCTGTCGCACACGGCGCGATTCAAAACTTGTGTTAGCTGACATATAGACGTGGAACATTTTCTCTCCTATCATCCCGGAAGATGAAGAGAAGATCACGAATTGGGAATATTAAATGGATGTGTTAAACTCCAGGTACAGAGTTGTTTGATATCGAGACACTACGTGGCGTGTATTAAGATATCCATCACTCATTGTGTCACCCCTGGTTAAGTTAAGCTGACTTTGTACCTACGATATAGGTGTTACGAGTTTGAAAAAGAGTTCGCCACTAATCCTGACAACTTGTATAAGAATGTGCCCGTTGTCCAGTATACTCCTGTCCATAAACTCGCAACTCCTACAACACAATCCAAGCGTACCTACAATTCAAAATTCACTTTCTTCCTGGCTGCTCAAGCACCAACAACTCTTCTTTCGTAAGTAAACCCTCTACTTTGTGAGAAAATCAAGTAGACAGTCACAGTTCATCGCTGACTAGAATAGCTCCAATCAGATCAAAACCTCGAATACAAGACACCATGTCTGACACATCGATTTCCTACGACGAGGCTGTACAAGCCATGATGTCCATGTTCACACCCCTCAGGCGATTAATTGGCATGAACGCATTGCCATCCGACCAGCAAGAACAGAGGGGGAAAGAAGTGGCAGGTCTGGTTAAACCTATCCTGGAACAGAACGAGAGGCTCGACGCTGAAGTCAAGGACGGAAAGACCGCCAAAGGCTCCAAAGCCGATTACGACAAGAGGGTCAATGAACTGAACATGTACATGTTAGACGCTGGCCACATGTTGAATGAGTGGAAGTGGGATGCTCAGGCGAAGACTTGGGTAAAGAACTGAGCCTGATGATGAAAGGCTACAATCCCTTCATCGCCGCACGGACATACAAAGTCGAACTGTAGACTAGTTTGTCGAAAGCGGAGAGGAATTTTGGAGCGATGCAGAGATCAGTGTTGGACATTTTGGTAGTTTAGGCCTCGCGCCTTTTTGTCACTCATTTTGCGTTGGTTTTTTTTTGTCACTCTTTTTGAACTCTTTTTGTTTGTATAGGTAGAGCCTCTTCAAATATTTCTATCGGAAATAAATATAAGCATTGGGTTGCACGTCAATCACAGCAAACGTATTTAGCAACCCCTAAAATGTAGTTACAGGGTCGTTTATTGTTGACACACCACGTGGCGTGAGGTAGTGCAATACACAACTAGCGCAGTTACAGTATATACTATACCTGCGCTAGTTGTGTATCAATAAGTTTCCACCCGCGATATAGGATTTTCTTTTCACTATCCTGCTAAATAAACCTGATATATGCAAATATAGTCAGTGTGCTTCTGAATATTCTTTATTTATGTGAATACCGCGAGCAAATATTGCTATGTGACTATATATGCTTCCTTAGATGATCTTACTACGTCAGCTGCACCCATGGGGACGCAGCACAAGCCAATGGGACAATGGTACTACATCTATTAGATTCTTACCTCACAGCTTTTATTCGACAGCGTTCTACCGCAAACGTTGTGCATTGCTCCATCCAGCCACGCAGTTTTATCCCTCAGCCTGGAGCACCACAGCGCAACCTCCTTAAAGGAACGGTCAGGGTATGAGATCATTCTGCCCAAGCCTGTAGCATGATACCAACTCTGTATACCTGATATAGTCACAGAGGTGACGAGTGTAACGTGGGGTAGGAAATATAAAGTCAAGACATATTCCACGCTTCATTTCGTTCTTTCACGCTTCATAAGCATCCTTTTGATCTCATACATCCCTATTCGATCCCCGCTGTTAAATCTTCGCTGGTGTCACGCTGTACTCCGACCTCCAAAAGTGACTTTTCTTGCTCAGCTATCAAGCTAGGAAACGTAAGTATAGCTTCAATTCACAATATATCTGCCCACTATACACTAATCAACTGTAAAGAACTTGGCTGAAAGTCCTAGCAACAATGTCTACTCAAGAACGATCTCTCTTCTATCGACCATACGCAGAAATCTCCTTATGTGAAAGACTCACGATGTATGCCATTCTCTCATAACTAAAATGATTTTGTAATTACTGTACCACGTAATCTGACATCCTGAGTCATAATCTGATAACCACAACTTTCGTGCATTTCACTGACTCTGAACCCTCTCCTCAGGCATACCGTGCGCTACGAAAAAAGCACTCAAATTATCGAGAAATTTATCACGAGAATTTCAATTTTACTGGCCACAGACTTCTCCCAGATGGAATTGGCGGGTGAACTCGCAGAAGCGCTCGGACAGGCGTATAGGTCCATGCACGGTTTAGGGCTCATGTATTCCGAAGTTCTAGTAAAATTTCTAGGAACGGATAGATTTTGGGCAATGAGAGAAGCAGCAAAGGCGGAATGGGAACATGCGGTATCTCGGTTGAGTGAATACAGACAGCGCGCAGAAAAACGGGTAGGTGGAGAATACGTCGAAACAGAGACAAGATTCAGTCAGTCTGTGGGTCCGAGCTCCACAGAGAAATAGATAGTCTCACTGAGAGTACAACCGCAATCAATTGGTCCCCAGCTACGTTTCTTGTATTTTTTCGTGTTTTAGTGTAATATGCTTTGCCTAGCTTGGACGTGACAACCAAAGCAAGGATGTCACTCCTCTGTATTCATCCTATCATCTTGCCGTATGTCAATCGCAGTGAGCGTTTTTCGGGCAAGATTCTACTCAACATTATCTGATAATAATAACACACATAAGCCTCTGTGCTTGTAAGATTAGTTTAGTGTTCAGCTCTCGTATTCCATCTCTTTGGCTCACCCTCTTACAAGTTGTTCCAAGCTCACGATTTGTATTCTGACACAGTTGTATGGACAGCAATGTAATCGAACACGTCCATTTGTACCGCGTGGCTGCTAATATCGTGCCCAAATATACCGCCTCGCAATCCAAAACAATATATTGGTACTGCGTGACGACTTATAGGGGCGGGTTGGAGGTTATCCAGGTGCTCTCCTAGTGATCACCCAATAGTTGTGACTGTTCAATTTGACGATATAAAGCACTCAAATCCTTACTACATGTTTCATTACTTCCTCTCCCACGGATACAACTACTTCCTATCTGGTCGCAAGTCACATATGTTTCCAGCATCTAGGACGATCATACCAATTGCCTTCTTCGACCCAACTTCGCCCCCCCCCCCCCCCAGACGGGGGGGGCGGAAGAGGGGTTTT
>JAMAHW010000039.1:0-93461 GCA_023627715.1 Periconia sp. R9002 | reverse complement strand
CCCCCCCTGAAAGTAGGTACAAAATCGTTCATTATTCAGATGCTACATGGCGTGGTGGGATGGAACACCAATTACGCTCTCTAACTACCTTCTTTGCCAATAACTAACTTTTTACCTGCGATATAGGGCTAGAAAGACGTACTTTGCTCGGATTCATCGTGGGAAATAGTAGCTTACGCATAACAATGCCTTTCAATCCCGTAAGCTGGCCAATTGTATTGAGAGAAAAGCTCTAGATCCTCGGACTTACCACTAGCAGATTGACAAAATGCTTGCCATGCGCAGCTCCAGCGACAAAAAGCCCGACAAAACAGGAGCAGCAAAGTCTAGCCCGGCTTATGACCCCTCCGAAGAAGCGAAGAAGACCCGTAAAGAAATCGCTCAACAACGACTCCTTCAGCTGCAATCGTACAAGGACAAACTAGTGCAGGCCATTGACGACCGCGCTGAGGCGTACGACACCAGTATTCTGATAGTAGACTACTGCGTGCTCCAAATTCAAGATCTCTACATGCAGTTCTACACAAAAACGATTGGTAGACCGGCCTTCGAGGGTGACGTGCAAGCGATACTTCGATGTGCGTATGAGCAGAATCGTACTTTGGAGTACAAAGTGGCGTTGATTGCGTTGGAAAAGATGACCGACGAGTGGTATGGGCGGGATTTTAGGAAGCAGCATTGGGACTTCAAGTTCACACAATTGAAGTCTTGGACGAAGGAGGTGGAGAGTCTGTTAGGCGATGTCCTATTCGATGAGAAGAATTTCTGCTTTAAGCTGAAGTAATGTGAGCAAGGGGATTAACGTGTTTTTCGTTTTGCAGTCGTTTTGTTTTAGGTTGGTATTTTCGGGCTTTGTTTTTCTTTACACACACTCCTTTCTCGTCTTCCTTTGTCAGGCGATTTTGATCTTCGGTTTCCTAGAAAAACCTTAAACTAGAGTGAGATAGCGTAGAGTACTGTGTCACATTTTACATTGTCTACACACATTTTTAGTCTGGCTACGTTCCAATACCAGCCTGTTACTTGACTTATCTCATGCACATCATTCTTTCTCCTTCTCTTTGATGTTCATGTTGTTTATCTATTTTAAAAATCTTTTGTGTTACCTACTCTGTTGTTGTACATGTGCATGAAGAATATTCCTTTATGATGAGTCAACAAAATCCTGACTCCCGTTACGGACCTGATACCTGAGTCAACGAAATGCATGTAGCAATCAACAACACAGCTGGCCAAATGTACTACCAAGAAAGTATTTCGCATTGGTTGCGACATTACATTAGACTGTTTCATGTAGTTACACTTGGGCGAATCTCGAGCAATGACTGTAAGATCGGGCACCCAAACCCGCAGGATTTATATCGCATTACCTCTTCTGCGGTTTTCCATACTAATGGTTTAAGATATTGATGCTATATGACTAGAAATAGCTGCAACCGAGGATATTCTCTAATTATCTAGTATATTCGCAGCGCTGTTAAGGACAAGCAGATTCCACTGCCAAAATCCACGATGTCTGTTCATTTGATAGTAAGCGCTCCTCCCAAAAGCAAGAAACATCCAAGATCACAGCTCACATATCCACCAGAGGCACTACATCAGCGCCTTCGACCTAATCGACGGAGAAGAAATGATGTGGATCAAGGAAGCCGCCGAAAAAGAAGTCGGCGCCCAACTTTCCGAGCTCCAAAGCAGCCTCCGCGAGAGCGTCCCACCGGAGCTGTACTACCACCCCACGCAGATCTACAGCCGAGCGATCTGCATCATCGACCATGCTTTGATCGTCCTGGCAAAGGTCTTCTCAACCATTCCCATCGTTGCGTATGTTCACGCCATGGCAACGAAAGATCGGACCCACCAATATGAACGGTCGAAGGCTATTTACGAGTTTAAAGTTCAGACTGTGCTTTGCCACGCGTGGGAGGCGAAACTCGCTTTTGAGAAGGAGAGGGGGAATATTGCGGAGAGTTCGAAGTACACGGCGGGTTGGGTTGGGAGGACGGCGCAGGATGAGCATTTCGAAGAAAAATGGAATCAGTTTCTCGATGCTAAGAAAAGAGCGGAAGTTGAAACTGGGAATGCCATTGCCTATGAAATGGTGATTATGCCATTTTGATCATAGATTGTTAGTAATGAACGAGGAGCAGCAGAGATGATCTTGGTAATATACAGCAGGTTTTTCTCATGGGCGAGGTGGATTCGCCCTATTCGATCTTATTTATGTGCATTCGCTAGTCGTAACAATTTAACACTTTGTCTGCTTCTGTTTCCCATATTCTGTCTTCTTAGTAGTACATCTATACGGGGTGTTGCGATACTGCTGGCAAACCAACTTTTTACTAAGAATCTGAATTGAACGTTAAAATCAAATACCTATTTCGTGAGTACAAAATCAGTTAAATGTAGCTAGGGCGGTGACAGTACATTATGAGTGTTTTAATACGCTACGCTATGTAGTCTCTCGATAACAAACAACTCTGTACCTAGTGTTAAACATATCCCTACCTATAATAAAAGAGAGCATTATTATAAAAAAAATCCCCCCAGAAAACTATTCAACTAGAAAACCGAAAAAAACAATAAAAAGACATGAAAATTAATGGTAGTGACCTGGCCAGGCTCCCACCCACAAAAAGACACGCGAAACAACAACACCAAACCAACCAAATCCCCACCCTCAAACAAACCGCCCAGTCCCCGTCTCATACCTCATCCCCAAACTCCCCTCCGCCTCCCTCAACGCCTTCTCCAACCTAGCCATCTTCTTCAAAAACACCTTATCCACACAATGCCTCACCTCCTTCACTTCATTCCCATCCTCGACTTCCTTGGGCACCCTCGACCCTTCCCAACACGTATTCCGCACCTCGTACGCGAACTTGAATATCCTCCCCACCGTATCTGCACGTTGAAGATGATACACCATCTCATTCATCGCGTCGTTGATCATGTCGATGCAGGTGTCCAGGAGGAGGATCCCTTGGTGGGCGTGCGTGAGGTAGGGGTCGTGCCAGGTGTGGAAGGTGGCGAGCTCGGATTGCGAGATGTAGTGCAGGTACCGCGATCCTGGGACGGCGGAGATGAGGTGGGATTCTTCGGTGGGGTTTGACTGGGGGGGTGTTAGTGGGTTGGGGTTTGGAGATGGGTGGGGAATACGGACTGAGAAGAAGGGCATTTTGAGAGGGCGTTGTGGGTGGTTTGGGTGCGTTGTTTGGAATAGGTTTGAGAGGGGTTTTGTTGCTGCTCGAAACTTAGTGTTGGGGATTCTTGCTTGTTGAATTGATGGTCTGGGTAAGTAGAAAAACGGCGAAAGACAGCGATATAAATATTCAAACCTCGAGAACCCATCAATACACAAAGTCCTACAGCCGCGTCGCACATCACATCAACAACTCAACGCGCCCATGGTGTGATTCTAAACTCACAGAAAGTATGTGTGATTCCACCCTTTAGTATCAAAACTTTGGGATCTCGTGACATAGCAATATAATTCCACCCATCGTGACTAATAGCTACCTGTGTACACGTCCCTAGCAAAGAACGTTACCTGCGATCAATTGTTACCAAGAGTTTATACCGTGACTAACTACACCAATCAATCGCGAAAACGAAGACACTTTCGATAATTCCACACATCATCGACCTCAATACAAAGCCACAAAACGTTCTAGCTTTTAACAAAAGAAGTATTTTTGGCGCTTTTGTATAACAACTGTCCCAGTCCCTTAGAGAATGTCACACCATGGCTGTGTAGGTCGGAAGTCCCGACCTGCGATTACGGGTTCGAGCACTTGTGAACAAACTATTGAAACCTAAGAGAATCCGATGGAGTGGGTGCGCTAGCGGTGGGGTGGCGATATTAGATGTGTACTGCTGTGATGGAGATATGTGGACACATATGGAGAAATGGTTGGGTGTTTTTAGATGTGGGATTTTGTCGGGTTTGGTTGGAATGTGTTTGAAGGGAATGGTTTCCCTTAGTACAGTGGTACCATGAAATATCCAAAACTGATGTCTTGTTAATCGCCTAAAAATGAGTTATTCCTAACCACCTACTTTCAATGCAAAGAGTGGATAGATAGGTAAGACGCGAAAAGATAAAATCGAGTTCATGTAATTGATTTCTGTAATACATCATCATCAGACATGCGTGAAGAAAGTAAGATAAAAAATGCCAAAAAAAAAAGAAAAAGAAAAAAGCGTCTGATGCCCCTATCTACGGTGCTCCCGCCACATCATGCTACCATGCGCACGCTACTCCCCTTCCCCCAAAAGCACATCCCACAACCCATCGCCGTCCAAAAAGTCGCCCCAGATGACGTTGACCAGCCACACGTCCTCACCACACTCCCTCACGACTTGACTGCTGCGACTTCTGACGGGGTAAATGCGCCTCCATTCGCGCCAGATGCTCCACGCCTCGTCGCACCAGCTGCGGAAGCTGACGGCCTCGATGATGGTCGGGGTGACGATTTCCTTACCCTTGAAAGTGCCCCACGTGACGGGGTTGACCGCGTGTTCGTTGGAGGCGCGGAACTCGCCTTTGGCGTTGGACGCGAAGTATGTGATTTGCTCGTGGTCCTGGAGCCGCGGGAGGAGGGATTCCCAGTCGGCCGAGGGAATGAAAAATTCGACAAAGGGCTTTTGGAAGACGAAGCCATCCGGGGGACCCCATCCAAAGACTGGGTCTGTCGAGGGTACACCGTTGACGGCGGGTTGCGAGGCGACGGTCCACCAGCCTTTGTCATTAAGGGCGAGGAGGTGCGATGCGATGGTGCTGGTTTCGGGGGAGAGGCCTTGCTCGCTCCATGGGAGGGCTGAGAGGGTGCCTTCGATGTGTTTGCGGAAGAGGAGGGAGATGTCGGATTTGGATTGTGGGGTGCCCCAGAGTTTGAGCGCTTGGCCGGTTGAGACGTGGAGTGTTGGTCCGTAGCCGTCAATTTCACCAAACGCGGGCGAGCGAGCGTCACCCCAGCGGCCGTTGGGAAAATCGTCCCAGGTCGCTTCGCGTCCGAGAGCACCTTCGCCTTCGGAGATGGCGAGCGTGTTTGCGCGCGTGTTGATAGGTCCGCGGGGAAAGCCGGCCTCGGACTCGTGAGCGGAATAGTCGGCTTGGCTGGGGTTGGAGTTCTGTGATGGGCGAGTTGAAATGATGACACGGTTATGCGGCCCCGAGTTGATAGAGGAGAGGCGACTGCGGGATTTGGTACGGAGGGCGCCGTCTGGGGCTGTGAGGTTGATAGCGGGCGTGGTTTCGATGGCGGATTCAGAGTCTGATTCGGCATTCGGGTCTGGGATTAGCTTGCAGTCTTCAAGGATGTGTGAGACGGCTTTTTCAAGATTGAGTGTGTAGAAGTGGAAACCCCTGGGTCCTGGGCTGGGTCGCCTTTTGATGTGTTCGACTATATCGTCCAAGATCTTAATACCCATCCGCTTCACTTTCTCGTCGTCCGTCTTGACCTGTTCCAACCTGCTCAGAATATCCGGCGGTATCTTTGCATGCGACAGCTTGGTCACTCTTCGTAAGATACTGTAGCTCTGTATTGGTAGCAGCCCCGGGATAATGGGTATGGTTTTGAACACGCCGCTCTCATGACTTCTCAGCATCTTCTCGAACTCATCATACGCCTCCACATCGAAAAATAGTTGCGTCATGATGAAGTCCGCCCCCGCTGCCGTCTTCTCCACAAGATACGGCAAATCGATCTTGGGATCCTGGACTTCGGGGTGACTTTCATCGCTATGGCCTTCCGGATACGCAGCGACACCAATGCAAAAGTAGTCGCCATATTGCTTCCGAATGTACCGCACCAAGTCCACCGCCCACGTGAAATCCTTATTACTGTCTTCTTCAGGTGATTGCCCCTCCTCCCTATACTCTTCGCTGCGGGGCGCATCACCGCGTAGGGCAAGGATGTTGCGGATGCCCAGCACCTTCGCCTCTTCGAGTGCGTCGTCGATGAGTGAGCGACTCATGTTGGTGCATGTTAGGTGGAGACATGTGGTCAGACCGAGCTGTCGTTGGCAGATCTCGGCAAGTTCGAGGGATTTGGAAGCGGTGGATCCGCCGGCGCCCCAGGTGACGGTAACAAAGAGCGGGCGGAGGGCCTGCGACATGCGCTCGAGTCGGGATTGCAGGTTCGCGAAACCCTGTGCGGCTTCGGTCAGTATCGTATCATCTTGTTTTGGTGTTTTGGCGTTCGTGCATGAGGCAAGATATCAAACGAATACAAGTAGTGAGGAGAGAAGAAACCCACCATTTGCGTCTTGGGGGGAAAGAACTCGAGCGAGAAGAAGCTCGCATCCTCAGGCAACGCCTTGATTTTATCCGTAATGCGCTCCATAGCACTTCCAAACACACGTACACACGGGCAATCGATTGCAGAGCGGGGTCAACAGCTCGATGGCGGGGTGAAGAGGTCGAAGTGGTGATGACGACGTGTAGAGGCGGAGGTGGTGGTCAATGTGAGGAATACGAATTACAGAACGGCAGATGTAAAAGAGTGGTTGGTGTAGTGGAGAAGCTCTTCGTTTGATAGCTTAGCTCTGGTTGCTGAGCTAGCTCGTTTTCCAATCGGTAGTTGGGAGAGCAAAGCCAAAGCCAGCTTGTGAGGACGGCAGGCAAAGAAAAATTATACCTAACAAAGGCGGGTGGGCGAGTGACGTGCGGCCCGCGTTAGACCGAGGTCAGTAACGATGCACATCCCAAACGCCGCTGCTACCCTTTCTATTCCTCCAGAAGTCGGTCGGCTCCGTAGTCAAGTCATATGTCGAAGGGGGCTGATTCACTGTACTTGATGCTTTTTCTCGTTGCGATGACGGATGCGTGGCCGGTGGAGGGGTCACAAGCAAGCAGATCGACACCAGGGGATCGCCCCTCCTCCGCTTGTCTTGCTCCGATCATCGCTCCCACTGACCGAGCATGCACCCTTTTGTATTCACCGGAACGGGGCTGACGAGAAAAAGCAAATCATGATCAATGGACAGAGCAGACATAGGCGAGAATGACTATTTGCTTATCAAGTTTTACTTGACGGAGCATTCGTACATGTAGGCGGGTTAGGAAAGAGAAGGAAAGAGGAGGAGACGACAAGACAAGGAAGAAAGATGTTCCGTGCCGCTGACTCATACGCACTAGCCACATAACGCCACAGTACTGCGCCACACCTTTATTCGTTAATCACGTCAGTGCGAAGAGACAGTTCTGAATGTAGTAGACTTTGAGGAACGTCGACACTGTCAAGCTTATGACGTGGTCGAGCCGATTGAGAGAACCTCATCGAATCCATCATACTTCTGATCAGAAGATTCATCGCCTTGAGTTGTACGATTTTGTAGTCCTTACAAGTTACGGTGCTAACTTTCACAACGAACTTGCAAGTGTGAAAGAGACATTTGAGAATCTAGGCTGTCTCCGTATATTGCATTGAGTCCCTTGCAAAGCTAACTGTGAAGCATGGATAAGCAGAGACTGAAAATGGAGTATGGGAGCAGTGGTTGCTATTAGTAATTCTATCTCCTATCTATTTTCTATCTTAGTTTCATCTCATCTTTTCCTGCTTCTTTACCTATCAATGATCACCAGTTGGGTGAGTGTTCTAGCAACCTGCACGTTTTTTGTTCCTGTTAAACTATCATTGATTTATTTTAGGCACTTGCAGTACAAGTAGTTGGTATTGCATAAAGGCAAAGTTTAGTCGCCATACACTGTCACATCATGCGAATACGATATTGGGGGCTAAATTGCCTTTCCGAGGATCCAGATGCATGGTAAATGTAGATGATAGGTTCGGTTCCGAATTAGCGTAAGAACAAGCTTGATTGCTTTAATTTAAGCCGTGCCGCGGCACAGTTCGTTCTTCCCTGCTCTGGTCCATCATCTTCTTCTTCTACTACTTCTTCTCTCCCTCCCTCCCTTTACTTTCCTTTCGGCTGTCTAATATCTGCGTCGCGCACTCCTAACTTTTCACTGTCAATCCTTACACTCTTTCTCTACGTCACTCGTTTTAATCAAATCCGACCGTATTGTGTCACACACACACCAAAAGAGGGAAAACAAAACATAAATAGTCAAAAGACAAATACATAATCCAAAGTCCCACCGTCTCACAATGGCTCCATCACCGCTCCTCCTCACCGTGGCCCTCCTCGCCGCCACCACGGCCGCGCAGACAACAACCCTCACCCTCCCTTTCCTAGACTGGGAGCAATTCGACATCTCGGCGTCCATCATCTCCGCAAACCCCACCGCGACAACGTTCTCGCTAGTCTGTGGCCCGCCGTCGTCGACCGCCAGCGACCGCAGCGACGAGTGCGGACTCTTCCCCACGCAGCGCCTCGTCTATGGGCCGTCGACCTACATGATGGAAATGGGCGTACCCTCGGGTGCCGCGGCCTTCACCGGCACCGTGGACTGCGGTGCGGACATCGCGAAGCCGACGATGACGTGCAAGGAGAGCTTTGGCGGCAGCGAGGCGAATTTCCCGGGCAGCTCTGCCACCGAGCATGCGGCGAGCGAGGTCTCGAGCTTGAAGGTAGTGGTGACGGGTGGGGTGGAGAAGTTGAAGGCTACGAGTGCGGTGTCGACGCCGGCAAGTGCTTCGGCGAGCCCGACGGCGTCCCCAATGGCAGCTAATGCTAATTCGCCTTCTCAATCGCCGGCCCCGGCGAATTCGAAGGGCGCGGCGGATAGCAACTCTGTTGTCCTGGGTGGGGGATTTTTTGCTGCGGCGGTGGCGGCGTTAGGAGGGTTGCTTTTGTAAGGGATGCAGCGGAGAAGGGGCGAGACAAGAAGTAGTAATAAGTAATTAATGCGGTGACGAAGTTGGAAGAAGAAAATGTACATATGAGAGCTATGTCAGCCGGGAGAATACGGTGTCAAGTATACCTGTACGATGAAGCTGTAAATCTACGGAATATGAGCTATCCGACTCAGCAACTGTTGGCGTGACCAGTGACCTATCGCACATATGCTTGCTTCTTCCCAAATTGCGATACCTTCTCACTTGCTCTGTTGTACCATTCCATCCCTCTCTCCATAGTCTCTTCTTAGCCCGTTGTTTCACCCTATTCCAACAGGCTTTAATTGGGTCAAGGCCTAGTGAATTAGAAGGGTGAATGATAGATCTGATCTTGTAGAAGATCCTGAGGTAATAAGGAACCCTTTTTTATCAATATTGTACGAGTGCTGTATGTGGTATTCCAGAATCTTTTTGAGCAGGAGTTGAAAGAATATCCTGAACTTCTCCTCTGAATTAGCCTTGTGTCGGTTGTGGTCCATTCTAGTAGTCTAGTGTGATTTAATATCCTGCCGGTGCTGGTTGATAAATCTAGGAACCTAGTTTACTCCTATATCTTCTTTTGCTATTGCAGAAGCAAAATTCTGGATTATCTCTTGTCGCATATATGGCCCTTTGATTCATGGATTGGTGATTGGTACCATGCCGCCTTTTTTATGACATCTCTCTTGTGGGTTTTAGAAAACGAGCTGTAAGGCCTTCTATATACTTTATAAGCTCTGCCTTTTGTTGTGGGTTCAGATTTTGAGTGTTGGAGACACGGGTAGTGCGTGGGGCATGAATCCCTTCGGCCGGTGCATAAGTGTTGTATGAAAGTTTCGCTTGGTCCTAAGGATTTAATTTGTTTAATCGCTTTGTTAATTGGGTCTATATTGGCGGATTTGTGGGTTAGTGAAGGTAGTGGGTTGATCGAGGGGTAAGCAACTAGCCTGTGCGTTGGATGAACACTATCTTCTGAACCGCTGAAATTTGTTGGCTTGCATTTCTCTATCTTTGGCGGCCAAAACCGCAAGATTCGGAGGCACTTAACCCAACAGGATATCGTTTATGAGGAAAACAAATGCACATATAAATTACGGAAATTATATTTTTATATGAGCCATTACATTCAGAAGTATATTCAAGACAAGGTGTTCGTGGCTAAAGAGATAGTTCTCACCAAGCGCAGTGCTAAGTGCTGACAGAAGTGAAACTGAGCACCTAAAAGCCGAGCCCACTTTCGACTTGATGGTCATGGCACATGGCCCCTGGCGCCTTCTCTGTGCCTCGCGAAGTTTTTGTTTCATATCAAGAATAGTCAGTACACCTATCATAGTACTAGACTCACTCCGGGCCTCTCCTATAACTGCCCTCTGAATTACATCGAATAGAAGGCTAGAAAATTGGCTCGGAATATCGACCTTCTGTGACAAGCAATCAAGAAACAACAAATCGCTGGAATATCTCAAATCCCGTTTCTAGAGTTCCTCGACAAGCTACGAGTGATGTCTTGCGAAACAGTCAAGCCCGATGTGGAGCTGTACGAAGTGTGCGTCAGCACCGGAATTAAGCGCCGAGATGATGATGTGATTGCGTGAACGATGCACATTGAGCTCCAAAAAGAAGTTGGGAAATGATTCGACCACTAAATTCAGGTTCATCTTTGCGGGGAATCCGTGAATCACTTTGTGGTTGGACCAACTCCCACGATTATCAAAGCCCGTGCCACCGGGTTACTGGTATACACAGCTTGAGGCATTAGATGATGTGGCAGCGTGACTTCTACCTGATACTGTCAAACGTATGAGTATTGCTAGTAAGGGGCAGTGCTGTCAGACACAGACATGTCCCAGGCCGCTCATCTCCGTCTCGGTCTGTACGAGCCATGTTACCCGTGACTCTACCACGGAAGTCAAATCTTGAGTTTGTGTTTGGAGAGGACATAGCTTACACGATGACGTGAAGTGACTCACGTCGATAGCAATCCAAGGCTTTTGCCAAGTAATGAGTGAGGAGAACTTATAACCAGGAGAAACCAATCAAAATCTTCAGGGCGCATAGCCTTATCACGGAGGCTAAGCACATGTTCACAAATCTGGCGTTCACTTAGGGGAACTCCAGTAACGATGCTCTCCAAGGCACCGTTACCCCCTTGAAGAACAGTTCTAGGGATACACCTATATCGTGGGTACAAAGTCGGCTTAACTCAACTAGGGGTGATACAATGAGTGATGAATGTCTCAATACACTACGCCACGTGGTGTCTCGATAACAAACGACTCTATACCTGGAGTTCAACACACATCTTTTAGCTCTATATCGTCAGTTAATATGCACATGCTCACTTCGTGACACCTTCAGATAATTCTCCAAGTATTGACCGAGACTTATAGTATTACAATGCGGTAGGACATATTCGTGGTGAACAAACATGCTATATATAAAAAGACCTGATGATCTCGGAATGTTCACGCTTCCTTCATCATAACTTTGGAATCACCACAGAACTGCTCTACAAAACGTCAACGGATTCAACACATACGCTGAAAGCTACTCCCCAGAATACAACAATACCTTCCCCACTCCAACAGCCTCAATCGCAGCGCACATAATCCAACCATTTGACCCAATACAAACAACCTTAATGTCGCAGATGGAGAATACAACACCGAGTGGCAACTTCGATTTCGCTCTGCTGGAGAGCGTGTACGCCAGATTTTCTGAGGGCCTAGAGGCGAAAACTCAGGCAGTCGATGCCCTACTGAATGCTCCAATGATACCCGAACTCATGGCCAGTCATCTGAATCACGCAGAAACACTTCTCGTCGAAGCATTGAAAGAGGCTACGTTTATTATTCGCCAACCTAGCGCTCATGTTGTTCTGCAACTCATTCTCGGAGCACACCAGCAGAACGGGATCGTTAATTCCGCTTTCAGCCCTCGCGGTGACGCGTGGGTTAACCCATGGATCATTCACGACCAGACCTGGCAAGACATGTGGGAGAAAACGTGGGCTGGACGTGTTGAGCGTCCACTGAATGATCTTCATCGTAAGGTCTGGATTCTTTTTCAGGAAGATCATACGGATTTCGTCAAGCGGATTTTCAATGCGGTTTTCAGTTCTTACATCAATGACGCGTGGACTCTGAGAACGAAACTGGATGACATGAATTAAAATTCACTCACACGTTGAGGTGCGATTTGTGGCTCTCGGTAAGCCTACCTCTTCATCTCAATGTTACCATGTTGGCTAACAAGTAGTAAATAGACACTCATTCTATGAAACCGAGACTTTTATCATCCATATCAGTGTTTGAACCACTGGTAGAGCGACATGATATTGGGATGTGCTTTACAGGCGGAGGAAATCTTTTATTCGATTTCTTTGTCTTTTCTTTATTTTCTGTTTTCTTAATGTCGTTCTCACCCACCAGTCACTCTTTAAAACAAACTAGATATCTTTCATCATCTCAGTATCCTTAGCTATCAATTCAAATTGTAAGCAATAATAGTACCAGCAAACGAAACGATTTGATCATTAAAATGGTGTAAAACAATTGACGAATAGCCCTATAACCATATTCGCACCTATACATATCAACTATTTTTATTCGTGCGCACGGAGTTTGCGCAACACCCTAATTCGCAGTTTTTTTTTCAACTAGTTCAGCTTCCCTTATGTATACCTTAAGGTAGAAAACAATTAGGGAATTCTTTGTGAACTTTGTGAAAGAATGCACGAATAAGCTGAACGACCAATCAATTGTCCAATGCGTTGATACGTAGTTTAACGGTAACACTGGTTCCTAGAGTGCGGAGTTGTCCGTCTTTGTAACTCTAGTGCTGTCATAGCTCGAATGCTGACGGGAAACCAATCATTTTGTAATGGCTGTGGAAGATGGGTCATGTGCAATGTGTCGCAGCGCCTCCAGGAGATTGGTGAAACTGGCCCCTTTGAGGCATATCACAGCTAGAATTACTCCCAAATGAATTATATAAAGAGCGATGCGCTCGCACCCCTTTCGATTTTTCATCATCTCAGTCTTGGGCTATATTCTCAGCTAGCAAAACACGAAGTTCTCAACGCACCGCTCTATTCCACTCGTCGGCTGATTAGAGAGTTATATACATTGTTCCGCACGCAGGTGTCTGGTTCACAGAAACGCCAAAGCTACAAGTACCACTTCGCAATGTCCACTACACCTACAAAATGGGAGGAGAGAAATCTCAGCCTGAGTCTCAATGGAAGTTCCTCAACATTTCCCTCAGTGCGGCCAATGCCCAAAGCCCATCCAGTACCCGTCATTCATTCCGCAAAGCCCGAGGAGAAGAATGCTTTCGAGAGTGAGTGGGAGAAACTGGATCTTCTCGCAATTGAGATTGAAAGGCAACACAAACGGATCGAGGCAAATTCATGGGCCCTCCACGACATAAAACGGAACGGGGTTGAGGAAGGTATATCGGAGAAGCAAAAGAGGCTCGACTTGAGAGACGGCAGCATTTTCTCTCTTCTTCAAGCATTCAACGCTACTAAAGTCCTGGGTCCTATTGTACCAGTAGAAATTTTCGCGCAATCGTACGACGACCGCTCGAGCAGAAACAACGTCAAGACCGTCTGCGGGGTGGAGGGTTACGAGGGACCTGATCACGGACCTGGAAGGTTCCCGCACACACACAGATTCTTGCAGTCTGAGTGGAAGAGGAGGTGGCAACGTTGTATTGTGGGACAGCTTGGAGATCTTCTTGAGTTTATCGTGTTCTACTGGAACTTGGATGACCAGAAATTCGCCGAAGAATGTCAGAAACTGCTCCCCTTGGCAGATGACTACAAGGAGTTTGTCAGTGTGTTATCTGGGCAAGAGTACTTTCAGAACCATGGCGACATGGTCGTTCCTCGATTGGACTGAAAGCTTCCTCGACCGATCGTCTTGGTGGGAGTTTGGTGGTATACTCACCCATACATTCGTTTGATATCCCTGTTTTCTTCCCCTGATTCTAATTCGCGGATACATGAGCTTTGTTACTATTACACTATTGGATTTTGTATTACGCCTTCTCTCTCTGTCACATGAAGATTTGCTACACGTATCTTCTTATTGTACACCTCGTTATGATTGGCGTTCATCTATGCCACGCACCTGTGATACCAATATTTATTCGTAACCTACAACAGTGGTCAGTGCTTCTAACTACTCATAGAACCTGATGGACTGATCAAGTGACATTTCAACCCACGCTTTGATATCTATTTGGACAGAATGTTCCGTTTCTCAACCACGTCATCGTTTCACTGCTTTGGCTCCCTCTCTCATAGACGCCTTTCCAAAAGGTACGCTTATCGACATGACTTGGTTGGCTGAATCTGTTGTTGGGTGCAAACACGTGTTCATCTTCAAAGTCATTATCAGCAGCTGACTATCGAAGTCGGGGGCAACTACAGGTACTGATGACATTAGCGCTCCTGATGTGATACCATGAAGCATTTGCCTTGATTCTGGAAATTCGATTATAAAAGTTCCCTTAATCCCCACTCTTCACTTCTTCTTTTTCTTCCTTTATTCTTCAAATTGGACAGCGAATTCAGCAAAACACACGATTCTTGGAAGGTATATATTAGCGCACAAAATTCTGGAAACCCATGCATCTGACTACGCACGATAGTGAAAGCAAAACTACCACACCAAACCAATAATCCACGAAACCTCACTCCAATACCGTCACAAAAGTCATCATGGCCTCCCATCAAGCAACCAACGAACTTGTGGCGATCATAATCGAGATGAACAACCTCAACTATGATGCGAGAAGATCGGTCAGGCCACCGCCAGATGATAAAGTCGCAGCGAAGCTTACTGATTGTGTTCGATCCGGTGAACGTATCAAATCGGAAGCACCTCAGGACAAACGCGATCAATACGAAATGCTGAAGAAGAATCTTGAGAGTTATCTTGTGGAGCATACATGGGATGCGAACTCCGACTCGTACCGCCGTACTATTGATTAAATTTAGGAAGCTAGGCGGCAGAGTTCTCGAAGACAGATGGACTTACAGTGGGAAGGTGAATGATTGACGGCTGTGATGAAGTGAAGGGGTGTCACACCGATCACTTTCCTGCTTTGTTTTTCTGCTTTTGTTCTTTTCGCCTCTTCGTTTACGTTCGCTTCTTTCCTAGACTCTGCTCATAGTGTATATCAATCACGGTGGACTTCTTTCTACACGTTTTCATTCTTCCGCCCATGATCACTCTTTTCTCATGGATTTCTGGTTCTTTCCTTAGGGAAATTCCATCATTTTCGGTTACTGTCTCTATATCAGACAATAATTCTATTGCGCTCGTTTATTGAGACTTTATCATACAAATATCTGTGTTTTGAAATGACAAACGACCCGTCTCCTGTAGAACGCCACGCTTTCAACAGCCGATATAGCGTTGTAGGGAGTGTAGATGTCTTGAGACAGTTATGAAATGAACAAATTTAAGGACTTATCTTAATCATGACAGTCTTTTTCCAAGCTTTTTCAATGAGAGGGCCGCATTGGCAGCGCACCAATCGGATTCGATCAAGCTGCCAATACGGTATGTTGTCTTCTTTTAGATCTCAGTATGACATCTACATGTTTATACTATTTTTTCCAGTTAGATACCTGCATAGGGTATCAAATGGATTAAGATCATCACAAATACATGATTCATCGTGTCTATCATGTTTTACAACCCTGAATTTCCGCCTTTCTGTTAGCCATATAACAGTATCTGAGTTCAAACCCACGCCAAAGTGTTTAATTTTGAGTATCACAATAACCAGGGTAAGAATACTTTGCGACGATCAATTCGCACTTCATACTTCATGAGAATCACAAGTCTTCTTTCTATCTATACTTCATTCTATTGCACGGTCAGTTTGGAAAAATACCTAAATGCCTCCAACGTAACAGTGAATTTCCACTTGAATGTGATTTAGTTCTTAGTGCTAGGCTCAAAATATTAGTGGCAGTCAAAGCACAGCGTCCAATAGTTTCATCAATTGGTTAAGGTTAGTTCCTGTTCTACTTTGCGCGACTTCCACAGCCTTGTGCGGATATGAGTCGTGAATGCTCATAGGCGTATGCAAAACTATAGGGGGTCCACATCAAGGTTGCATATATACCGCGAGGAGTCATAACACACTTGTGTTTTGCCTCCACATCTCCCGCACGAACTCTTAACTCAACAAATAACCCCAGTGTTCATCACAATACTTTGATTCGAGAAAATGGCCAATCGTGGTGGCGTTTAACATCATTAGGTCCCCACATTTAGTGGAGAAACAATTGCCGTGGATTCGTGTTCTACGATATAAAGAGACTGCCACTGCAACGTCTCTAATCCATCTTCCAATAACACATTTGAGCTACGTGAAAAACCAACACATATAGGCCGGAACATTGATAGCACGGCGAACTTAGGGCAACCCGAAGTGTGACGAAACAACTCAGAAAGTGGACACGAGCTAACTACTGCTCCCAGTACTCACAAATCAAAGACACAAAAAAGCGAGTTTAAGTGCCACATTGACAAACCATTCGCAAAGGAAGATTATAGAACGCAAAATATGTCATTAGCCGTCTCCGATGTATTGACCGCTTCCGAAACGGCTCTCTAGCCACCAAACGCATTAAATCACTTCTAAGCGCCCACAACGTTGCACTGATCTTACCTGTCGACCAGAGGTTGGCTGAGCAAGGAACCAATGAGGAGTCCGACCATAGCTCTTGTCATAACGGTACACAATATTCATAAACTTCAATCTTTCGTGTTGAGAAAAATTAACCATGATACAATGTCTCATCAACACATTGCCAAGAGTCCATTGTAACCAATGGACAAATATACAACTATACCAAGCTACCAACATGTTCGTGTCCTCATCCCATCGCTGTAGTTATATAGTACCACACATAACCCACTCTCCTAGTTCCCTTAACGCTACACTGAGTCATATTTCCATCACGACCAGTGAATGATCCGTCCCACAACCAGAGGACCAAACGTACTACCTAGTTACACTGATTGAAGCGGTTCAGCTAGAGTGATGCTGAACGATGTGACTGAACACGTCAATACCCCTCACTACTCGCGTTGAAAGAATCATCCACGTGACCAAAAAAATCCAATATAAAAAGCCCTTACGCTCCGCCCCTTCAGTCTCGTTTCCTCCAACACATTCGACAAACAACCAATACCAACACACACAACCTCAGAAAGAAGTCTCAACCCAAACTTGCCGGAAAGGTATATCTTCAATTCACACTCTCGACAAAAGAACATACCCACTGACCATCAGATCCAGAACCCACCAAACCAAGCCTAACACGCCCATACAATCCTCACCAACTCCCACCAGCCGTATCACATCCACGGAGGAAAAATGGCCTCATCTGGCGCAGCCGCACTTTATGATCCTATCAAGACTGCCATCACCCTAATGGAATCCGGGATCGTGGGATGTTCGGTAGCTATCAAGACTTCCATCGACCTTATGGAATCCACGATCGCGGGATGCGAGCTAGATATCAAGACTCCCAACTTCGACGAAGACACCTGGGCCTCGTGCCTCTCCTTCGACGTCGGCTACTACCTCACCAAAACGGCCGCATCATCCGCATCCTCGGCTTCCGCCGCCGACGTTGCAAAATGGGAAGAGCTGAAGGCGCGGGGAGAATCACTTCTTCCAAACCACGAGTGGGACCAGAGTAAATTGCTCTATGTCAAGAAATCGATGGCGCGGGAGACAGCCGCTGGAATCCTCGAAGAGGCGATATATAGAATGTCGGCCTTACTTCACGGAAAGGAGCGTAACGCTGAGAAGGCATACTTTGCCGAGTGCATGTCCTTCATCACAAAAAACGCGGACCGAGCGCGAATGGTGGATGGAGTCGACGAGAAGGAGCTCGTTAGGTATCAAGGGTTGAGGACGGCGTGCGAGTCAAGGATGCCGGATTACACTTGGTCCGACGCTGCGAAGCAATACATCGAGATCGGCGCGGGACCAGAGCCGTCGATGTCGCCCGCGGTAGAGGAAGCTACCAAGTGCCTTCAAACCGCCATAGTCAAGCTGAAGCGGATACTGGTCACGAATGAGAGTTGGGTCATGGTCCCGCAGCAGGTCGTGGCGCAGCTGATGTCGAATGCGATCAAGGATACGGATAAGGCGATGTGGATGAAGGAGGTGGATTTTGTGCTTAAGAAGATGTTTGAGGTGGTGAGGGGGAAGTGTGAGGCGATGATTCCGGATTGGACGTTGCATGTCGAGGCGAATCGGTATGTGGAGAAGTCGGTTCCCATGACCATGGTGCTTAGATAATGGGGGGATTCCCTTTTGATCTTGTCTGTTTCCTTTGGTATCTCTTTTGAGGTACTTTCCACTCCTTTACTGCTGCGGTTTTTCCTTTTTAGTACTGTCTTTTTAACACTACACTTCTACATTGGTATCGATAGCATACACAGTACAAGAAAATGGCAACCCCCTGAAACGGACAGGGAGATGTTGATCTGGCCAGTACAATATGGTGCGTGAATGTGATGTTTGATAGAAAGATTGATGCTACGATGGATTGAATTAATCTTCTGCAAAGACAACCCCAACTCCCTTTCAACCTCAACGGTATGTTAATAATTTCAAGCACCTACTGCCTGCTTGTGCTCCCACACCAGAATTCCAACGACAGGGATCTGTGCCGCACGAATGCGCTCAGCACCATCATCTGCCAGGTGTAGCCACCCAACAGAATGGTTGAAACCCCTCATTTACGGAGAAGGTACCCTGCCGGTGCTGCGAGGGCAGCTGTAGAAGTTCAAAGGCCCACCCGAGCAAGTCCACCATAGATGTGACCCTCAAATCCTGGTGTTACAAAGACCAGCCCGATCACCTACTCCATTTCAATCCACAGAGATTACGAATCATACCTCCGTCTCTCTTCTCGAAAGTGAATGCAACAAGTATATTCAAACCCAGCACTCTGCCAGCAATCACCTGAACAGCCGTACGTAGCATCAACCACTACGCCCTCCTCCCACATCTAGCGCAACACCCCGGGATTGATACTTGCACGTCCAACACCAACCACTACGCCTAAAAATATAATAGCACACGAGTTGATTAACATCACCATGGAATTCTACCATTTATCTTCCAACCACCCCTCGACCCCCTCCCTCCTCCCTTCACTACCCCCATCCCCACCTCCTCACCATCCATCCACCCACCCCTACACCAACATTTCCCCATCATGGTGGTCCATCCCCCGTATCCATTCCTCCAAGCCGCAGCTACCTACACACCCCACCTCTTCCTACTCTCCGTACGTTACCACCTCCACCATCCCCATCCCCATCAATCAATCCCAATCCTCTAACAACCAACACCAGACTCTCTTCATAATGAGCTACCGCGTCCTGCTCCACCCTCTACGCAGCGTCCCGGGTCCTTTCACCGCGAAAATCACGAGCGCGTTCGGTGCGTTTTACGTGTGGAAGCGGTGTTTTCATCTTGCTTCTGCACGGTACGTCAAGCATGTACGGGCCATCTGAAGAACCTAGAATGTGTATTTCTAGACCGTGTGCGAGAGGTGGAACTAACGGTGAATGAAAAAGGTCCAGTGGTCCGTGTAGCACCGAATCGAGTTGTTTTCAACACGGCGACGGCATTGCATGGTATACCACCCCCAACCAACCCCCCTACCTTTCAACTCCCTAACATCCCAATCTCCAAAACAACCAACAACGCTTTTCCGCGCAGATATCTTGAACAACCCCATAGTCACGAAAGGACGCGCCTACATCCACCTCCGCCCTCTTCAACATCCTCTCCCGCGCCGAACACCGCACCAAACGCCGCCTCATCGCGCCCATCCTGTCCGAGCGCTCCATGCGGACGTTCGAACCCACCATGCCGAAACAGGTAGATGCTTTCCTCCGGTGGATTTTGGAAAGTACGTAGCAACGGGAGAGATCTGTAGACATCAATGATGACACGTCTCTGCGAACGACTCGGCGTCGACATCGTAGGCCACCTCGCCTTCGGGTACGCTCTCAACACCCAATTCGACACCACACACCGCGTCATCTTCGAAGGCATCAAGACGCGGAGTTCCCGCAGCGCGCTGCACCATTTCTGGAAGCGGTTACGGATCCTCGACCCAGTGTTGGAAAGGTTCGCAGGTTGCACCTTGGAAGGGTTGAATAAATCGCTTCAGGCGATGATTACTGCGAGGATGGCGCGACCGAAAGACGCGGTGCATGATTTCCTTGCGTCGGTGGCGAGGGGAGGAGGCGTGTACGGTGAGCTGGGGGGTCTTGAGGAGACGGAGTTCTGGGCTGAGGCGGTGTTTTTTGTGGCTGCTGGTACGGTTCACATTTCTTCTCCTATATGTGTGAAGATGTATACTGAGAGTTATAAACAGGAGGAAGCACAACCGCTACGGCAATGAGCGGTATCTTCTTCTACCTATCACACAACCCTTCCGCATACGCACGGCTAGCTTCTGAGATTAGAAGTACTTTCACTCGAGGCAACGAGATCTGCCAGGGTGGTCCCCAGCTAAGGAGCTGCCACTACCTTCGCGCTGTTATTAACGAGACAATACGTATGTCGCCCTCGACGCTCGCGCCTGCGTGGCGCGAGCAGGATCCAGTGTCTGTAGCGAAAGGTGAACGGTTCGTTGTCGACGGAGTAGTCATACCGCCGGGGACGCAGGTCGCGGTGAGCGCGTATGCTCTACAGCATAACGCTACGCACTTCCCGGATCCGTATAGTTTCCATCCAGAGAGGTGGTTGCTTCCTCCAGACGTAGAAGATGGTGGTGGGATCGACACAACGATGGACGAAGAGAAACAAAGGGTGCTGGCGGACGTGAAGCGCTCATGGGCGCCCTTCTCCCTGGGCGACCGCGCCTGTGCGGGGAAATCAATGGCGTATCTTGAAATGAGCCTGGTGGTCGCTAAGACGATGTGGTACTTTGACTTTGAAAAAGCACCCGGGGAAGCAGGCAGACGGGGTGAGGGATGGCCTGGGCGGAAAGACGGGAGGGGGAGGTTGGGGAGTTTCAGTTGTATGATGGTATTGTGGTGGGGCATGAGGGGCCGAATCTTGTGTTTACGCCGAGGGGGGAGGTTTGGAGAGAACTCGATGGAGATATTCACGCTACGAGCTAATGGTTATGTTGCAGTCATTGAGCAAAACTCCTCGCTCAGTTTGATCCTCATTTAACGACGAGTATCATAAAATCCATTCATCCATCTCCGCCGGATTCGGCATTCCTATCCTGCAAAATTATAGTATAATTCCAGCTAATGGATACGGTATGTACAAACATATAAATAGTATTAGCTTATTATTATACTGAAAGGGTTTGAGTGCTAGGACCCCAAAACTCTTTGTTGTATGTAGGGATACACCTATTTTCCGGTTTCATACGTGTGTTCATTTCTTTAACACTGTTTTTTTTAAGTATAGGGAGGAACAGGGCAAGTAGGTAGATAGAGAGGTACTGTGGTACTGCGGTTCTGCGTGCGGTGGTATAAGAAGGTATGTAAGGGTAAAACTGAAAGTCGTGGAGGGGTTTTTTTTTGGTGATGACAAGGGAAAGGGGGGTAAGATGGATAGAATAGATGGTTTTGGTTGGGAACGTGGGTTTTATAATTGTCAAGTTTGTCCTTTCTTTGTATCAAGGAGGAGAAAGAGTGATGTCTCGATGTTAGCCTGTATCGAATTCAGATTGCACACGTGTTGATGAAAAGTTCCTTTATTTATTTATTTTTTAAAACTAGGTGGGATGGGTGCGTGGTTAGAACGTAGAAACCCAAGAAAGGTATTTCATTTCTTTTTTTCGTTCCCATCCATCCTCCCTAATCCATAACTCTCCCCCCCCTCGCCCTTCCCCACCCTACTCATTCTCCCCCCTCTCAAACTTCTCCTTCCTCTCTTTCTCCCTCTTCCGCTCCACCTCCCTGACCTGGTCCGGCGGCGAATCCTCAATCAAATCGCTCGTCTCGCTCAACCCACTCCACTTAGGTAATCCATCGGGGATATCCATGACGCGCTGGCCGTAAAACATGTGGCAGCGGGGTTTGAAGAAGGCTTTGTCCTCGTCGGTTTTGAGGTGGACTAGGGAGGGGAAGAGGAGGATCATGTTGCGGCCTTCGTCCATGACTTTATAACGGTTAGTTTTTGGGTGATAGAGGGGGTTGGATGGAGGGAGAGAGGGAAGGGGGACAAGTTACTTGGGCTGTGACAGTAATTACACCGGACTTTACACGGTAGTTTGTGCTCTACGCTCTTGTCGGTCGGGTCGTACCACTCGAGGTTGTGGTGGCCCTCGACGAAATTGATGTCTTCCTTGTGGAAGATGGCGGCCCACTGGAAGGGCGCGGCGTGCTGCGTCTGGCACGTGGTGCAGTGGCAGAGTTTGGAGTCGAGGGGTTCGCGGCGGTTGAGCTGGTAGCGGACTTTGCCGCAGTGGCAGTTGGCTTCGTACTTGACTTCGAAGTTGTCGGCGTCGCTGTGCACGCGGTACGGCGGGCGTTGCTTCCATTCGGAGACGCCCGTGGTTTCGGCGCCGCGGTCTTGCTTTGCGGAGGATGCCGACATGGTTGAGGTTGTGGTGGTGAAGGGTGCGATGCGGGGGGAAGGGAGGTGTGTGGTGAAGAGGCCGAGACGGGCGATGGATCGGGTTGTTGCTGTGTAGTTGAAGCGTCGAAGGGCGACAGATGGAGCGGTCATGAAGGTTGTGTCACGAGTCGGAGATGGTGTGGAATGTATGTATGTGGGGAGGAATTGTGGTTGTGGGATAGGGAGGGAGGGAAGGTGTTGTTTTTGTATCAGATCAATCCTTTTTTCAGGTCCAATGTCGTAATGGGTCGTGTGTCATATCTTTCGGAATTGGATACATATGGAGATGGTGGAGGATGAAGCACTACGCGTGCATTACGTCACAATGATCAACAACCACAGACGACAACAGACGCACAACGCGCGAAATCCAGTGATCGTCACCCGTACCAACATCAACGACGCGTACATATATATCCGATAAATATTAATGGAGCCTCCCTTTGTTGCTTTCTTAGTTTTATATCTTTTTTTTGTTGACGTTTCTGAGAACTCCTAACTGTTCACTTAGGAAAAAAGTATATCGTACATGATTTACTATCTTCAACCAAGGACAATGTATCTTTTTTTAATTCGCTATGAACGCTTCGAGAGAAGATGAAGAAAAAAGGTATCAACATGTAGCTCCTACCACACAACGACAGAAGCAGTACATGAAATGCATGCCGTCACAGTGCATCTTGAGACACAGTTCACGACAACGAAACCCGATATGTCTACAATCAACATCAGAGACAGAAGATCATGCCCCTTTGAGCAACTTCTGCGCCTCCTTGGTCGAAAGCCCAAAAACATTAACCAGGTAGTCGAGTCTGCAGCATCCCGTTAGTCCCCATTCACATCTTCCAAACACTCAGTGTGAACCTGTCAAAAAACTTACTTGATATCCCCCGCAATCCGCCGCTTCTCCGCCTCAAACTCGGCCTCGAGGCGCTCCTTGGCAGCCTCAAGATGTTTCGTGGAAATGGTCTTGACGCGGATCTTGAACCGGCCGCTGACGGGGCGGTGGTCCGACACCTTGACGCAGTCGTGCCGCCGGTAGTCGAGCTGCTTGATGCGCCCCATGCCGCGATACAGGATGCGGTCGCACCACGCCGGCGACCGCTTCTTCTCCGACGTGTCGTATGTGTCGGTGCCCACGTCGTACTTGTACGTCGGCGCGAAGGTGATGGGCGCTTCGTTAAAGGCCCTGAGCCGGAGCCCGGGGTTGCGCTTGCGGGAGAGGAGGAGCTGGTCGCGGTCGAGAAGTTTGGCTAGATTGCCTTGCTTGACCGCGCTGATGACCGAGTCGCGTGTCATCGAATCGATGCGGTAGTTGAGGTCGCCGTTGAGAATGCAGATTTCGTGGTCGAGGATCATGGATCCATCGCCGCCACCGACGAAGAAGTTGGCGCAATCCGTGGGCGACCGGTTGTGCGGTAAAGCTTGTGCCTCCATAATGGCGGCGGCGTCGTTGTTGCGGTGCGTTGTCTGTGACTGTCCGGCCGCAAGATGGCAGTTGATGAGGCATAGCGATGAATCATCGATGAAGAAGCGGACTACGAGGGCTCCTTTGTTGCCAACGCGCCCGCTGAATCCAAGCTTGATCTCCGCTGCCGCCACGTCCCGTATCTTGCTCCGTTCCGACGCTTTGACGAAAACGCAGGTGAATAGTCCGACTAGGTTGGCCGTGTGAAGGAGAGTGTAGTTCTGGCGAGGACATATTTCGTCCAGCGTGCGTATCAGGTGGTCTCGCCATGCCCGATACGCGTGCGACATATGCTCGTGCTCTGAAGCTTCCTTGCTTTTCTTCTTCTTGAAAAAACTCTTTGCCGTGATTTTCTTATCCTCTAGATCCACCAGCTCCTGAAAACCAAACACCATGATGTCTGGAGGGTCTTCGGGCTGCAGCAGTTCCCGGAAGAAGTTTTGATCTTGCTCGTTATGCCGCAGGCTGCCTGGTTTGACAGCGCCGGCGTTCCAAGTCATAACCTTGACCGACATCTCGCGAAAGCTGCAATAGTCCGCATCGTTCTCCTGCATTTTGGTTTCTAGCCAATCATTCCGCAACATCCCATCCCAGATGCGCAGAAGATTATCCGTCCCCAGCGATGCAACTTGCAGCCTATCCAGCTTCCAAATGCTCGTTCTGTCCGCGAGAATCCCGGCAATGGGCTTCTTCTCGTGAGCCTTCCAGTCCTTCAATACCTTCCACGGCGTGGTAGAGGTGTCGTAGACATAAATCATCCCTGTACTGTATCCAGCCCATAGATAATCACCCACACCCACGAGCGAGCTGATTTTGTAAAGGCTGACACTGATGACACTGAGGCATTCAAACGTCTTTTTCGAGTAGATGGTGACTTTTCCATCCGTGTGGCCAAAGTAGATGCGATCCGGTTGGCTGCTGAGAATGGCTCCTGAAGTCACGTCGCCTACGTTAGCTTGCGAGATGCTTTTGGGGGTCACCTGCTGGAAATGGTGGTTGTCTCCGGAACGACTGTACACACGAATATCCTTCGTGAACGCGACCCACAGCTGTGATCCTGATATTATGGAAAATGTGTGCCCTTTGGGAATGTGGAATGTAGAGGGGGTCTGCTGCAGGGTGGGGTAGCCTAGTTCGTCTGAAAGCCAGATGTGAAGGCTTCCGTCATCATCTAGCGACCACATTTCTGAAGCATAACGGAAAATCTTCACAATAGCAGCTCCTCTGTGCGCGTTGGGCTTGGTATATGCTATGCTTTGCGTGGGTATATCTAGATCGTGCATCTCGCCGGTATTGGTGCCAAGCCATATCCGTTTTCCCTCGTCTTCTACCTCTTTGGCAGGCCGGAACGCTATCGAAGTCACTTTCACCGTATCACCATGACTGAGGCTCACGAGAAGTCGGCCGCTGAGCACATTCCAAACATTCGTCACGTAACCCGTAGTACATATGTACTCGCCGCATATAGCAAACAGTTTCGTTTCGTACCCCGTGGGAATCATATTGACGCCTTCCTTGAATACCGGTGGCCTTCGGTTGGCCTGCGAGGCGTCAGGGTAGTCGGTCAGGACTGGACCCGGCTGTTCGCTGACGCCATCCGTATCGTCGGAGTCGTAACTGTATGGCTGTTGCACTTGAGCCGGAGCGGGATTTGGGCGTGATGTATCGGTAGGTCTTCTGAATTCGCCTGAATTTCGCGGCGGGGGTGGTTTTGGAGGCTCCAAGGATTTAGTCGCAGCGCCGGATATTACGTTTATAGTAGAGGTCCGCCTGGGCGGTTGCACTACACGATCAGCGGCCAACGACGGACGGAATGTATCCATGGAACGCCGTACAGGGGGCTCGGGCGGAATCGGTCTTTGTATCACCATGCTCTTTCTCAGATCTACATTATCCCTTTCTCGTCGAGCTGGGAGTGCGGGGGGTCGATCCTCGGGGCGATCGCGTGGGGGAAGCTGTCTCGGCGGGGGTGCGCCTCCCATCTTGAGGGGCTGTGAACTTATGGAGCCTCGGGGATCTGTGGCGGGAATTCTATCGGCGACGGAATAATGCAAAGGCGGTGGAGGAAAATAGCTTCCCTTCTCTCTTGGGATCCCGCTCCGAGTCCTGGCATGACCTGGCTCCGTCTCCTCTCTTCTCGGGGAACCGTCGTGACTGCTAGGCGGAGTGCTGAAGGGCGAAACCCGATCCACTATTTCCTCGTGCTCCGGTGCAAGTGTTGTTTTGGCAGACACCTCTATCGATGCTGGTTTCGACGGTATTTTCGGTTTTCCGGCGCGATTGACAGGGGGAGGTACAGGCGGAGCAGACGCCGCATGTCGATCGAACACGCCACTCTTTCGGGGGTCTCCAGAGGGACTGGCATTTTGGCTGGCGGGGAGAAGGGGTTTCGACTCGAGACCGGGAGTGGGATTCCTGCTCGGAATCTTGGAATTCTTCCCGCCATCCCCATTCCCGTTTCCATTGGCGCCCCAGGGAGAGGCGCTCTGAGCAGGGGAGTCCAGGGCTGAGTGAGGGAAGGAGCGCGAGGGCAGCGGCGAGAGGATATTAGGGTCCGACGTCCTAGGCGGGGATTTAGGGGATATGATGGTCAGCTTCGGGGGAGAGCTGGCGGGGGAGGGCGGGGAGTTGTAGGCGACCATGGATGTCGGGCGGGATTTGTTTTGGGGGGTGTTCCAAGGATTTCGCAGCGACGAGGTTCCGCGCGGCGTCATGGAGCCATTGGCGCTGGCATCTCGCACGTTGGGCGACGGCAGCCGGCCACCCTGCCCATTCTCGCGCGGAATGTCGAGTGACATGCGCCCATCTGCTCTGCGGTCGGCGTCCACCAGGCGATCGAGGGCGGGTGAGGGAAGTCGCGGGGTTGGGGGCGGGGGTGCGATGGAGTTGCTGGAGGCCTTGTTGGGGTTGAGCATGTTCTCAAAATGGCTGCGGAGGGAAGACACAGGTTTCTGGTGTAGGTGAATTGTTAGCATTCCATGTCCTCGTGCTTCCAAGCACGTACATGCATTTGCATGTCATGTATAGCGGGTAGGATAGCTTACAATGGACGAGCCATCTGTGTTGTCGTCTGCGGGTGGGTCCATGGTGGGCAACTGGAGGCGTCGTCATCCAACGTCTGATTGCGCTGGGGAGCTGGTCATGGACGGGAGTGAAGCTGTTCCCATTGAGCGTTGGGATTGGGGAGCGAAGGGCCGAGTTGCGATGGGCACGTCTTCATTCGGCGCGGGGGGGTGAGCGGTGGTGAGCGAGCGTTGGGGGAGCGGGCGGTATTGTGAACGCGGTTTCGGCGTATGCGAAGAGGGGAGGAGAGGACGGTAAGGAGTGTATGGGGGGGAACAAAAAAGATGGTGGAAGGAGAAGAGATAAGGTGGGCTGTGGTAGCGGTGGTGGTGTTGGAGTAGCTAGCGGTCAAGGATGACGGGTGAGAGATGGTTGAATGGACGGATGGATGGATGGAGAGAATGAGAGAAATGACAGCAGAAGTTGATCAGGAGAAGACGTAAGCTAGCCCAATGATGCAAATGCGCAGCAAAGCAAAGTGGCGGTGGGTTGGGTTGAAGAGAAGAAGAAGAAGAAGCTATTAATAACTGATCTGTCTGTCTGGTGTCAGTGACCTCTTTGTGTGGTGTGTGGTGGATACCTGAACCCATACCTCACCACCAGTGACATTAGGTACATACATGTCATTCACGTGTTGTCCTGTTTCACCCATCACACGCACTCGGTCCCATCCGTGTAGATCGATCCACCTGCAATCAGCATTTTGATCCACATTATTATCAACATCTACAAGCAGATACGTATACCACCACGAACGGTTGGTGATGATGGTCACGTACATGTAAAGCGCATATGGCTTAGTCATCACCCAGAACGAACCTCACCCTTCAAATCCCCATGTTTTGCCATCGCTTTGCTCGATAAAATAAATTAATAATACGTACTCACCTCCTCTCACTACCTATAACCCACCTACCCACATACTCACTCAAACTCCATCAACCGCCTACACTCACTCGAAAAAAGAAATCCTTCAGTCGCAACACCAACAATGTGGTACCTATCCCCCTCTACCCCCACCAACTTCCCTTCCCACCACCCACTAACCACGCCAACCCCCCAGCAAACACATCCTAAACGCCCAAGTCGCAATCCGCGCGCCTTGCTGCCGGCGCTGGTTCGACTGTTCCGAATGCCACGCCGAACAAACCACCCACCCGCTCCAACAATCCTTCGAAATGACCTTCGCCTGTAAAAAATGCAAAAAATGTTTCCGCAAAGACGCGAGAGAGTTCGAAGATGCGGATGAATACTGTCCGCACTGCGATAACCATTTCGTGTTAGAGGCCAAGACGCCGAAGGCCGAGTTGAAGGTCGAGAGTGAGGATGTGAGGGTGGATGCGCGCATGTTGAGGGATGAGCGTGTGCGGAGGGAGGAGGCGAGGACTGTGTTTGATGTCAAGGAGGCCGCCGAGAAGTTGGGTTGAGGGAGTGGAAGGAGAGATATTGTACGGATCATGATGGACAATGAAGGGATAGGTGGGAAATGAGGATACCCATGGGGCGGAACACGAAGGCACGAATTAGAGATACCATTTTCAAAATATCTTCACATGGCTCGTCACAGTCATATTGTACACGACAACTGGGGATTCTGCAGGATATTGCGCTAGATAGACCGTGGCATGCATACATGACGCCGCTCCACCCCGGAAGAGCCATTCTAGCTTTCTACCCCCCAAAAACGCCCCATGCTCCGTGCATAGTCCATGATTCTTTATTCATAAACATCTCCATGCTCATGCTCACGCTCCGGAGCCAGAGCCCTCTCCCGCTGGCCGCGCGGGAATCTGTGTGGTGCCTCCAGCCCCGCGTCCCGGCCGTCTGCTCGCTGCCTCCTCCTGCTTCTCCGTGTTGATGCCCTCCACATACCTCTCAATGTCCTCCACGGGGAGCAACTCGAGCGGCTTGCCCGGTGCCGAAATGGCAATCTCAATGTTCTTTGCGCCCGTTTGCACCACCTCCAACAGCGACTTGACCGTCAACTTGATTGTCTCTTCCCGGTCTAGTCCATCCTTGTGGTTTCGCTCGAGGAATTCGCGGACCGTCTTGCTTGATCGTCCAATGGCATTTGCTTTCCTGCATGAAAGTCAGACTCATCACCCCGCTTCTTGCATCATCGTCCACAGGTAAACCTACCATGCCGAGTAGATACCAGAAGGCTCGGTCTGGTACAGGCGGGGCGTCTTGTCGTTGGGGTCGAAACCGACAATCAGCGTGCTGATACCAAACGGTCGCACACCACCACTCTGGGTGTACCTCTGCTGCACACCAGCCACATATTTTGTAATGTACTCTATTGACACGGGGTCCTCGACAGTCAAACGATGTGATTGCGCCTCCAGACGGGCTTTGTCAACGAGAATTCGGGCATCGGCGTTCAATCCGGCGAAAGCGAGGGCGACATGAGTATCGACGAGGCAGATCTTGGAGGGGGTGATTCGTGTGTCCTGCAATTTCATCGCCGACCGCTTTTCGCAGCCCAGTACCACAATGTCTTTGCCTTTGACACCCACAGCGCAGGTACCTAACCATGATGCGTCAGTAGGTTGCTTTATTGGTATCGTGCATTACATGATTGGCCATTGATTGCAGTGGGTGGTGATCCGTACCTCGCTTCACAGCTTCCAAGGCATA
The DNA here is from genome assembly GCA_023627715.1 of Periconia sp. R9002. NCBI lineage: Eukaryota > Fungi > Ascomycota > Dothideomycetes > Pleosporales > Periconiaceae > Periconia > Periconia sp. R9002. Next base: position 63,866 of record JAMAHW010000039.1, on the reverse strand, counting down.
CTCGACCTGGAAAACGTGTCCATCAGGACTGAACACTATTCATGAATCAGCCACCAGTCCTGTTCATCCCATAATCATGTCCTTGCGTTGACTTGGTGGTAGCTACCTGAGAGGGCGCGATCGTAACCGGAAGCCATGTCGGACTATCAGAATGCAAAAAATTAGGATGAATGGTGATTTTGATATTCGTAATCCAGGTATATGGACGGAATCGATCAGACTGGCACGAGAGGGTGGAAGTGGGGAGTATAGTGAGAGTGACAGCATACAAATTGGCCCGCCCAAGCTGGCTGGAGAGCTCCGCGTCGTCGTTTCCACCTAGAATGCCAAGCAGATAGCCCGTGCAGCCCCTGTCATCTCTAGAGCTCCTTAGTCATCCATCCTTCACCAAATTCGTCATTTGCATCTCTTTTCCCCATCCATCGCGACCATCCAATTCCCCCACTCTTGCGCTTCTCCTCATCTTTCTTCGCTTTTCGTTTTGTTTTTTGTTTTGCAATTGACCCTGTATTATTATGGCGTCAAGACTGGCCGCTACCTTGAGGCGTACAGCCCTCTCATCGCGCCCTTCATGTATCAAATCTTTCAGACCCGCCGTGCAACAAGTTAGATGGACCGCTTCCGCTTCCTCGGAGCCTCACCAACCTGATGCTGAAGGTTCCGTAAAAGGAAAGCCCGCTCCCGCAAAAACAATCGAATTCACTTCCAACAAGTATAGTCAAAGTTCCCTATTCAGAGAGAACTTTTTATTCATTTCAAGACAGGTATCCCGAGATTAAGAGAGATTCGAAATTTGCCAAATTGACACCAGAGCACGTCAAGTTTTTTCAAGATTTGCTGGGCTCAGAGTCTGCTGTGCTGGATGGCGTATCAAAAGATGCCTCTGAAGACATTGAGCCGTACAACAGTGACTGGATGCGCAAATTCCGGGGCCATGCGCAACTTGTACTCAGACCCGGATCTACCGAGGAAGTGAGCAAAATTTTGAAGTACTGCAACGAGAATATGCTTGCCGTAGTACCCCAAGGCGGTAACACGGGCCTGGTTGGTGGCTCTGTCCCTGTATTTGATGAGATTGTCATCTCTCTGCAAAAGATGAACAAGATCAGATCGTTTGATGATGTCTCGGGCATCCTTGTCGCCGATGCCGGCGTCATCCTTGAGGTGGCGGACAACTATCTTGCTGAAAAGAACCACATCTTTCCTCTTGATCTGGGAGCTAAGGGATCGTGCCATGTCGGTGGCAATGTTGCGACCAATGCTGGAGGTTTGCGACTTCTGCGTTATGGAAGTTTGCATGGAAACGTGCTCGGTATTGAGGCTGTGTTGCCTGACGGGCGCATCATGAACGATCTAGTAACGCTGAGGAAGAACAATACCGGGTACGACCTCAAACAGCTCTTTATCGGCGGAGAGGGTACCCTTGGTATCGTTACAGCCATCTCTATCATCTGCCCACAACGGTCTCAAGCAGTCAATGTTGCCTATCTTGGTCTTGAGAGCTTCGACCACGCTCAGAAGGCGTTCCGAGAAGCCAAAAACCAGCTTGGGGAGATTCTGTCAGCTTTCGAGATGATGGACGGCCGCACGCAGAATATGCTGAGAGATGTCACTGGCAGGAAGATGCCGCTGGAAGGGGAACATCCATTTTACTGTTTGATTGAGACCAGCGGATCCAACACGGAACATGATAACGAGGTACGCCGCCCTCCTCTCTGCCCACACAAAGGAGATACATGAACTAACTAGCGAAATAGAAGCTGGAGAATTTCCTGATGGACGTTATGGAGAAAGAAATTGTTGCTGATGGCGTCAGGTCCGAAAACCAAACACAGTTCGCTGACATTTGGTCGTGCCGCGAGGGTATCACGGAAATTCTTGGCCATTGGGGTGGCGTGTACAAGTACGATCTCTCTCTCCCCATCGGCGACCTTTATGCTTTGGTGGACGAGACACGCGAGCGCCTGACCCAAGCTGGCCTTGTCGGAGATAGCGAGTCGCATCCTGTCGTTGACGTGGTGGGTTACGGCCACATGGGCGATGCGAACCTACATCTCAACATTCCCACGAGGGGATTCAACAAGGAGGTCGAGAAAGCGCTTGAACCATGGGTGTACGAATGGGTTCAGAAGAAGAACGGCAGCATCAGTGCCGAACACGGCCTAGGCGTGACGAAGAAACCATATATTGGATACAGCAGAGACGACACGATGATCGAGATGATGAAGCAGATTAAGAATCTGTATGATCCGGTATGTTTTCCATCACAATTATTTTCAATGTATAAGCTGACTTGAACAGAACGGCATCATGAACCCGTACAAGTACATATAGGCTGCCCAGTCCCTAGCCTAACTCATTATTGCCCACCTTTCGGTCTTATAATGTACACTTTTCATCCCTTTCAGCTACCATATATCCGTCCCGCTTTCTAGCCAGCAATCGCTCGCCGTTCTCTTCGTATATTGCTCTTCTCTCTTCTTCATTAAACAAATGCTCCAGTCCATCCTTCATTCTGTTTGCCAGCATCTCAGCAGCTCCGGCATTGGTAAATGGAAAATCGCTTCCATACAGTAGCATCTCATGCGATATGTCCCACCCTTCAACGAAAGCCTTAAGCTGACCTCGACCTCCGGACGCACTATCGAATATGGTGCCGGCCAGGTCGAAGTAAAACTGATCCCGCATCTGCTGCCTTACTCTATCGCCATCCAAGGGCCTCACCCCAGGTACCAGCGAGCCAAAAACCGTGAACCGCGTGATGAGAGGAGGCAATGTGCCGCCGACATGGGGAATAATGAACTTGATGTTAGGACAACGATCCACGGTGCCGGAATAGAACAGGTTGATCACGGCACGCGACGTATCGTACAGAAATTCAAATATAGGAATCGGATACCTGGATCTAAACGGCACCGCCTGGGTTACCCCGGCATCGTCAACACCCGTAGTCGCATTCAGCCCCGCCATGCACGGTGCAGTCGGATGCAGAAACACAGTCGCACCGATCTCGTTCAGCCTGTCAAAAACCGGATCCAACTCCTCGTCCCCAACGTACACCCCATGGTAATTCGTCATGAGCGCAAACCCATCCGCCCCCTCTCCCGTCGCGCGCTCAATCTCCGCCAGCGCGTCCTCAACGTTGGGTAGCGGCAACGACGCCCAGAAGCCGAATTCATCCGGATACGTCGTCTTCATGCCCGCAGCGTACGCATTGCACTCCCGCGTGAGGTTCTTGCGCGCTCCGGGGTCGCTGGGCCAGAGATGCGTGCCGGGCGATGAGATGGACAGGATGGATTTGCGGATGTTGGTTGTCTGCATCATGTCGCGGTGCGCGGATGGCGACCACGCCGGTATCGCTGGCATGCCGTCTGGTTTGGAATGATTGGTGGCTACAAGCGCGTCCCGATAAAATGGTGGGAGGAAGTGCGAATGCACGTCTATGCGCTGGGGGAGAGGGTTTGCCATGTTTCTTGATGTTCTAATCACATGCGAGTAAATACAAATGGAAATACATTGAACGTGTTTCCGGACACGGTCAATCAGTATTTATATATGCGCGTTGACGTGGGGACTATATGGCTTTTTTTTCGCTAAAGTGGATGGATGGTGGTTGGGGAGCCGAAGCACAAAACGTCGATTTAGTCTCTATACTCCATATGTAGTCCATATCCCCTAAGCGATCGGGACATGTTCCGTGATCCATGCTGTGGCTTTTTTTTAAGACGATATGTGAGGACGATTCGATCCATTTATTTGTATGGATGTACTTCTTACTCTTAACTCTTTGTATTCCATCTTTATGTGAAGCTTAGGAGATGTGTAGATTTCCTTCCATTCCTTTCCCGGTTTATGCTCGGGATCTTTCCTGAGTCTACGTGTATATATGTGTTGGGAAGAGACCAGACTCTGTTGTGTACCTAGGTATGTATCAATTGATGTACGAAAAGAGGTATCAAGTACTAGTGCAGTTGTAGCAATCGAGGTTTTGACGGGTTTGATTCATTGTTTTAGGCAGACGTTATTGTTGAAATCTATCTGAGAACAGAAAGCTATATGGTTCAAGGATCGCCGAGGACGTCAACACTACAATTACATTATAATCTTGACTGTTGAAGGTGTTGGAAGGTGGGATCTGTGATTGGGAGGCGTTATACCACATTCGGTAATCGAGTATATCCAATAGGGCAATTGCCGGCTAGTATTAGTATGGCATCTCTGCCATCCTGAGAACCTTAACACTTACACTCCACTACGTTTTTCAATAGAAGGATCACCAAGGACAAAGTTTCAGAACTATCATTTGTTCTCCTTGCTGTGGAAACAAGACAGCGTGATTATGAACACCATTCCCACAAGCGAAGATGAAAGATCGGGACCTCTTACATGCGAGAAAGTCCGGCGGCTTCTTGACGCTCCCGCTATTAACCCTTTTATCGGCTGCGAAGAACAACACCATCCTTGGTCAGTCCATTTTTTTAAGAGGTTGGACAGTCCACTTCACCACAAACCACTTCTTCGAGTTTGGGACTATTCCTCTGGAAGTCAGCCACAATGGGATAATCGCATGCTGTCGAGATCACCTAACGAGCCTCTTCGCACGGAGAAAGCTCGTAAAATATCCCTTACCGATCATCTTGATCACGACATCCGGGAACCAACACCTTATATTTCCTTTACTAGATCGCCTCAAGCCCTCCAGAAACTCGCAAATGGGAGGACAATTGGGCGAAGGAGAAAGCAGTTTGTTACTGTCATTGATCCCGCTGTTCGACTACAAAAAGGTTTACCGATTCTTAATGTGATAGCTGAGATGAATCACTACCGCATTCCGGACCCATACGACCTTGAATATGAATACTACTTCGACCACTACGTTTGCCTGTGGGAGGTAACTGAGGAAGAGGTTGTCGGTTGCTTTGAGTGGGAGGAGCTAGCCAACACTACGAACTGGTATGAAGAGCTTGTCATGCCGGCTTTCCGTGAATCGAGAAACAGAAGAGCCCGACTCTGGCTCTAGCCATACATTGGCATTCGACATGGCGAGCCCCTCGGTCAAGACGAGTGGTACTCAGAGGATTCAAATGGATATTCTGAGCCTGGTCATTATTTAGAGGGAGACGATGGCACTGACACCGATGAAGAAGTTGAATAAGTGAATCGGAATGATGATATAATTAAATTGATTAAGAGTGATTAGTGATTACCAAACCGAAGAACGCAAGAGTAAATGAATGACGAAAGGTTGGATGAAGATACGCACAAAACAAATCCAGCGTTCCTAAACCTGGAGACTGTTCAGCACAGGACTCTAGTTAATTTTTTCTTCTTTTCTTTTTCCTTTTTCGGGGAGTGTACAATGACCGGTCGGGCAGGTTGATGGTACTGTAGTCGCTTTAGGTCATGCACAACACTTTCCGCATGATGCAACGTATCTTTGAAGTCTTTCAATTCCATCGACAGACGATGTAATAACTGTTACTATTTAAAACTATCGTAATGATTAAGTATACGCATTATCGTCGAATTGCAATTGCGCATTTCGAAACGCATTATTGAGCTTTGCAGTTGCAAATAGACAAGTGGCTAACAAAGTTGTGAAGGAGGAAACTCAAACATAACAAATCCGAAACCAATAGAAATATAAGTTTAAAATGAAAAACCACACAAAACAATTGCCTTGTTCCTAAACCAATATACTGTCGGTGCAGGAGTGCGGCCCAGAATGACCGGTCGGGCAGATCGATAAAATTGTTATAAGTAGACTTCGAAGGGCGACCATCTAGTTATTTAGGAAGCCCCACTACTTGTTTCTAAATGCCAGTCAGCCGCTACTAGGTTCATGAATTGTACAGTCTGTGGATACTTACGGTCCACCGGTTTTGGTGGATATTGAATGTCTTTCTCATCCAGCTCATCGGATAAAGATTCACAACCCAAGACGTCCTTCGCTTCGTCCGAGTACTTTTTGATCAAACGCAGGGCTTGATGGTGACTCGTATAGTACTGTGCATACTCGCGAGGTACAATACTCAGATCCTCCGATACGGCCATTCCGAACTGTTGTCGGGCTACTTGAGCGCATTGAAGAATCTTTTCGACGCATCCTTTGTTCTTGTCTGCCCAAGATAGGTCGATTGAATCAAGACGTTTCTTTTCTGCTTTGATGTCTTCGACCTTGCCGAACAGCACTGAGTTCACGTCCCAAGTAAATTTTTCCCATTGGGCCATCAGTTTCCCCCTCCCTACGCTCCACGCCGGAGGTGCTCCTGCCTCATGACTTGTGGCTGCTGGGCTAGAGAACCTTTCCGCTATCGCCCAAATTGACTCCACTGTTGGCTGGTCTTTGGGTTCTGATGGGAGTCGCGGCATCCTGAACGTTGGAAAGACTTATAAGTGTCCTCTGGAAAGGGAGTTTCTGTCGAGATGTGTATAGCGAATTGGTTGATGGACTTGGTGGTTGATGGTATGTTCTGAAAAAAATGATAGTATATCTTGGTACTTAAGCAGCCTTTTATATGTTTGGGGACTCAGTCATGACCTTGAACAGTTACACCAATAAATGATACTGCATATCAGGTGCTATGCGGCAGTGCTGATCTAGATTGTGTTTGCTATTGACGCAGAAGTGATACGTTTCCATCGGTTTCTCGTGATCGTGACTCCTGACCAACCATTTTTCATTTGTACCTTCAAGCTAGGCATAATAACGACTTCTATAAGCAGGAACCTGGATAGTGTCAAAGCGTGAATACAGGCGGTTGCGAAACTAATCATTCTATTAAATAGTTGTCTATCTGAAAAGTACCAACACCACGGTATCACATCATCACAGTAAGTCGGTGAGTGTTGGATAGATACTCAGCACCGTAGTACTAAAGGCTCTACCTACCTAAACAAAAAAAAATCAATATTATAAAAAAGGCACATAAAACCACTAGACAACAAACACAGGTTACACGTGATTGCTGGGCTTATAGAACCTTAGCGCCCGCAATCAAATCATCACCAATGCAGAAAAAGATGTACAAGATGGTGTGGACTGCACCTGACGAAATGTAGATTGATCATCATAGAGTATTGCTACCCTAGCTATCGACACGGGTAGGGGGAAAACACTAGGTACCGTCCTCGGCCAGGACGGGCACATACGTAACTGTTTGTGGACTGCACATTACCAAATTATACAGACATTCAACAATGCACATCGTTGTTTTATTGAGAAATTAATAGCAGCACAAGTTGAATTCATCGAAATACTGATTGAAAATAATCATGAAGGCAAAGCCAACTGATGAGTAATCGAGTAAATATGTACGCAGTCCTCTTCAAACCAGAATTCAAAATGCAGAAAGCCGCTAGGGGAATCAAACGTTACGAAAAGAAAGAAATTTGAGAACTTTTCAAGGATGCGCTGATAGGTCTTTCATCCGAATCATCTTCGACTTCAGAAGAACGTATTTGCGTGGGATCAATAGGGGGCAGGCTTTGCCATTCCTCCAGAAACCGATAGTATCGCGCCGGATAGTCCACAATTTTCTCATCTATTTGGTGTTCGAACGACTCACATCCCAACAGCGCTTGAACTTGCTTCGACCTGTCGAATGTTGCCCGCAAGGCTTGCTGGAAGTTTGTCTCATGCTTCCTGAAAGGCTTCTGTATCTTGCCCGGATCGTCGGGGAGAACGCTATAGAACTTCTTATAGATACGCGGAACGCGCGAAAGTAGTTCTTCTACGATTTGCTTTCTTTCGCGGATCGCTGTGTCGTCTGGTGATTGGCCGTTGCGAATCATCTCTTTGATTTCTATGATCTGTCCGTCTATTCCACTGAACACTGCCCATTGTTGATTTGCCCAATGTATCAGCCTCTCCTTCGGCTTGAACTTGATCTTTTCATCGTCAGACTCCGGTTCTTCTTCTTGGACGTCTGTGGTAGGGTTCTTTTTTTGTTCTTTTTCGACTTGCGTCCCAATGCTCATATGTTCCGCGTTGTCTCCAGAAGCTTGGCCTTCTCCCAATTTGTTGTGTCTTCCATCTTCTTCCACGTCTTTTATTCCAGATTCTCTATCATCTTCGCCAAAAAGCGGAAAGTCCGCTGGTGGCCATCTAGGTGGATTACGATCTGACATTCCAAACAACTGGGGAAGTTGCAGTAATTTTTGGTTGATGAATTGATCGAGAGTAGTAGTTTGCAACACTGAAGTGGCGGGAGGAGGTGTTTCGTGAGATTGGAAATTTTTGCGGGCCAGACTTCGAGAAGACTTCCTTGACTGAAAGCCGACTTTATCACATAAATTCTCTATAGAACGGGGAAAATTTTGGGTGCAGGGTTCTAGAGCCTAACGCCATTAAGTCCATGTTTTCAGCTGTGTTACCTGTAACGTAGTCCGGAACTTTGTTGGGGTGTTACCCAAGCGCCGAGCATACGAACGTTATACAAACGTAGTGTAAGTTCATGGAACTATCACGAAAGGTATGCCGCGTTGCTGAGTAAACATGTACACTGTATTCGCGTCGAGAGAGAAATTCTTCAAGCAGCGCACATTGTGTAAACCTGGGAAGGCACAGCCTACTTACCACTGTGTTCCATTTTCGGTAGTGAAGGTCACCCTCCTTTCTTTTAGTTGTTCCTTAAATGCTTTTGAATCCGGGCTTTCTTTGTCAAGATAGTACCCCTCATTACAGTTCGCTATACAATTCCATACAGATCATGAATATTCTTTTTTCATCACTTAAATGATAGACAAAGTGTGTGAATTATAGATGAACTCTTTACAAGAGCAGTTACCGGTGACCCCCCACGAAGATATCAGAACCGTTTACTCTTTATTCCCCCATTCAGTCTGTGCCACAATCCAGCAGAGGTTCACAGTGGCCTAATACTCAAATTAGCATCAACTACCTAACTAATGAAACGAAAAAACACACACCAAAAGGTGTTGGAGGTATTTTCTGATATTTCTCTAGGCATCAATACCGGACCATTCCCCATCTTTCAAGTTGGCAATTCAACAATACCGCTGAAATTACGACCTTTCTCCCAGATTTCAGACTCATCCATCTTGTTCTCGAACATCAACCCTGTTTCTTTCTCCAGCTCTAATGCTTTGTCAAGCACCTGACCTAGGGCCTGTGTTGCAAGTACAAAGTCAGTTGCATTCAAGAGAATCGTTCGTACATATTGATACGCCACGCCACGTAGCGTTCAAGGCAACAGACGCCATAAAGAAATAACAACATACGTAGTGAAAGATTGTCCGGTGGGTGTGATAGCCCTCCTGCCTCCAACTTCGCTCATCGGGCGTTATCGGAATTGCCAGTTTTTCCTGAGGCATTACTGCATCCCATTCATTTTTGATGCTCTTCGCTTTGGCAAGACGGTCCTCGACAAGCAGCTTCATTTTTTCCATTCTTTTCGCATCAATATCTGCTTTTTCGTCTTTTGATTTCAAGTACTGTTCCAACTCTTTCTTGATCGGTACGAATGCCTCCACGATAAGGTCACCGTGCAATTTCTTCAACGGCTTGTCGATCTTTTCCGGAACGATGCTCCATCTTTGCGGAGGCTTTGTCCAGGATTCACAGCTTTTCATTGCGTAATCAGCCACGTTTCCGTCCACATTTTGGAGCCATTGGGATACCATTCACTTTTTTCTCGCCAGCTCATTTTGTATGCTCGAGATTTGGAACACTGGGAAAGTTGATTAGAGGTTTGAAAAGTATGATAACAGCTAGCAATATGATACAGTGTTCATGCCAGATGGCGATACAGATGGTGATGATACTGGGTTAGATTTTGGGAGAGCAGGAAGATAGGTATCTGCTGATGAGCATCTTTCATATCGGAAGTTGTGATACGAATGCAATTTATTTAAACATGGGCTTTATTCTAGCCCCTCTTATTGAAAGATATCACGGGAAGCTATAACGTGGGTACACTTTGACCCATTAAAAAAACCTAGCTCAAAAATGCGGTCTTTGCACTACATTTACAACGATATGAAGACGGGGACTAAATGATGACTTGTTGAGGAGCGTGGCTGTGACGACGCAACATTAATCCTACGTTTCTTTGACGCCTTGAAAAGCGCGGAATAGGAAGCTCAAAACTCAACTGGCAATATATCTTGATACAATTTTGCATTCAGATGACCTATTTGACAGTATAGAAGCCACGTGTACACAGGAACGAATTTCAATAACATAAAGGAAAACATGAAAATACGAGCATCGCACTGCACAGTGGGAGCGAACTCAGGTCTTGTTCGTCAGTATTGCAGCGCACTAGCTGTATAACGGTGGCTTATGCGCTCTCTGCAGCCACGTGTGCATTATTTTGCTGTATTGTTTCTTTCTGCTGTTACACGGCATTATGTGCAACTGATAAATGGTACATTATCCTGGAGGGCGATCATGATTTCTCTGGGCAAATCAAGAGCTCCGAGAAATATGGAATTTTGCATTGCTAGAAATCCCAATTCGCAGACTCCTTGGTACATATTCAAGAAGTCGCTTTACTGGAAGATTCCTCCGCAGTTTCCTCCGGTATTGCAATCTCCCGGTATGGATACGCAATATCCATTGAATCCATCTTGTTCTTAAACTGAACCTTCATCTTCTCCTCAACAGAATTCGCTTTGATGAGCACGGCGTATAGTGCCTGATGAAAGCACGTGTGATACCCTTTGTACCCAATATCGTCCGGTTTGGCGTCTCTGCTCGCAAACGGCCAGAGTATAAGCAGGTACTGAGGAAGTTCCTTCTCGAACTCAGCTTTGACGACAGCAGCCTGCGCGAGAATCTTGTCGATGTCGTGGACCCATTTGATATCGTTGGTTCGCTCATATTCTGCCATGTTCGTGTCTATGTCGGCCCACACATTCCATACTTTTTGTGTCATCTTTTGGAACTTTTCTGCCGTCTCTGGGTGGACTTGCGGCCGGGGCGAGGGAGTCTGCCATTTGTTCTCTGTTCGTTTGAGTATTTCCTGGTGGCGTTCGTCCCACCATGTGTCCGCGGAGGAAGCCTCTAACGAGCGCATATATTTTCGCCGGTGATTGTCTTTCGTATTCTTCGATAAGTATAAATCTGACGGGGAAGTTGAAAGCAAACGTCAAGACAGGGAAAAGCAATTCGGTCGGTTGTCAACGGTGATGAGGCTTCTTCTGCGACATATAAACCACCCATTAATCTCCCTCTAGTAGCTAATCTCGCCTAGTACGATGGCCAAAGCATGTTGGACAGTATCTGAGGTGTGGATTGTCCACAAGTGATACCCAAGTTCCCGCCGGTGGCTTTTCACGTCGTCGTGATTCAAGTTAAGACTTTACCCGTCATTGGTGGCACAGGTAAACCCACGCTTGATTTTTACTCTAGCACAGTCAATTTGTTGTTCGGTGTGGCCGCATTCTAAACCACAAATTTTTTTATTATAGGGCTCGGCAAGGCTTACCTTTTACCCATTTCTAATATCATTGATTTGTTCTGGTGGCATGATAGTCGCTGAGCAAAATCAATCCCACCTTTGAGGAACGTCAACGGCCCCCGAGTGTTGCAAAATGTTGTAACGCCATGGTCTTCTATCACAGTCGAAATGGCCCATGACTTCTCAACCTATCATCACTAGTCGTGCAAAGTGCTTCAGGCTCTCTGTGCATGTACTATCACGAGACCTCATGCACAGCCAGTCAAAATAGGCGGAGATTGCAAGTTCGGAAGCCAAGAATCCTGTGCAACTCTACTTTGGGTACGTGATGCCCTTTGATCGGTGTAGATGTTGTACTCGGCTCACAGATATAGCACAAGATTAAAATTGTGAGAACTCCAGTCAGTGTTTTCGGTAAGCCTTTGGCGTACAGTGCGCTGCCTAAGTACTCAAGTTACGCACATCGTGCTTGGAAATGCGCTTTCACTCACACCCAGTACCCTCGCGGTGTGGGATATGAAACAGGATTCAGAAACAAAGGAGGCACGTTCATCGCACTCCATTGTAAGATTTGATTTTCGGAAACCATCCCCCCACAATATTGAAGCGTTCCGTGGCGCAAAACACACACGTTTCAAACTTCAAGCCTCGAACGCGTTTTAAGCTTTCGGGAACAAAACACCTCGAACACGTCACCCTTGTTGGACTACGAAAGAATGCGGAAGAACGAGTTCGATATGGCGCAAAGGCCGCGATGTGACAATATCTCTGCGCAAGTTGTACCACGGAGACGGAATTCCGCGCCGTGTGTTAGTTTGCCGTCCTCCGACTTTCCGAGGTGATCGGATTTGGGCATTCCCGGATCCTGAATTTAAAACTTTGTGGCGTTGATGAAATTATCTTGCAGATATACTGAACTGATTGAGTCGAGTGATGTAGAAGAGGGGTGAAAACAGATCAACAATGAATACGAAGACAACGAGCCACTAAAGTAGGCATGCGACAGGACCAGATTCAAGTCTTGATTCGCAATCGCGAATCCACCAACAAATATATTGTCAATGGTCTTCCCGTGGAGCTAAAAGGCTGCGAGGCATAAAAATTACAGCTTCGATTGTTCAACTATGTATTATTCGCAACTTTTATGTACACTTCCTATGTATTACGCGACCAGCGCCACGATACCCTCGGAAAACCTTTCCCTTATTGACCCAACAATCCCGCCAACCCCTTGGCCTTACCCTTGCCCTTCCCGTTGCCGTTCTGCTGCGCCGTGATTTGACCATTCGGCCCAGCAGGCATCTGCGATCCAGCAATGACAGCAGGATTCGTTCCCGCGGCGTTGTTCTGCACGCTTCCTCCAGAAACGCCACCCTTGGGACTCGTGTTCTTCTTCGCCTTCGCTGCCTTGTTGGCATACTGCTGAACAGCGTTGGCGTTGGGAGGGTTGATCACCATCACCATGCCTTGCTGGCAATGCTGAGCTTGGGAGCAGTAGATGTACATGGGGTTCGAGTCGGTGATAGGGACCATGAACATTGGGGTGTTGGGCGCGGCTTGTTGGCGTTTGTTGTTCTTGCCCTTGCGGCCGTTTTTGGCGTTGGCTTTTCCGTTGCCGTTTGTGCTGGCGGATGCGACGGCGGCTACGGGTTGGAAGTCGGAGAAGATGGCGTTTTGTTCGGGCTGGCACGGACGGTCGGCTGTTGAAGAGGCCACGGAGTGGTTTTGCGTCACGAAGTTGAAGGCCACCATGTCGCCCGGCTGCGCGGTGATGGATTGGGGAGAGAAAGTGAATTGGTTGTTGGCGCCGACAGTGACTGTCATTGTAGCGGCGGATACAGCCATGGCTTGAGCCAAGGCTGCGGCGATTATGGTGTTAAAGATCATGTTTGCTGATGTTGATGTCGATCCAGTCGAACAAGGTAGGAAAAATATTATAAAGAATGTATTATTGGTTATTGGAATTAACAAAAGAGTATTAATGAAGTCTGGTAGATTAAGGATGTGTGAAGATGTAGCGGATGACCTGCAAGTCCGATGATGAGAAAATGTTTGAACCCAAGAGGACCTTATATAGTCGAGAGGTAGTCCACATGTTGGTCAATGATCGACCTAAAGGCGGGCCATTGACCAAAACGGAGTGTGAGGCAGTTTACAAACACTTCTCCAAACCCGGTAGACTCATCGTCCTGAAAGATCGCTGCGAATCTGCTGCTCGCTCAACCAAACGTGAGGTTAGGCCTGTTAACCCCGTCAAAAGTCACAGGGATTTGCCAAGTCCTATCAAATCGCGAACATGATGTGTCTGACGTTTGTCAACATGCTTAACAGAATGTTGTCAAAAGTCATAGCTTTGCGTTTTCAAAAGAAAAGAAGGTGGGGTGTTCTCCGGGCTCTGGGGTCATTACGGAATACTTCAAACGTTAAAGCGTATGAGCACTGGTTTTGAGCGACATCCGATGTGTTTGAATCATGGAAACACTAGATGTGCTTTTATGGCAAGCTGATCGCTAACTGTACCAATATTGCAGCTCGAAATCAACCTGCGCGGGCAGAGATATCAGATATTAGTTTAGCAAGAAGTCACTCGGCCCTGCGTGACCGATGCGTGACGTGAATCTAGGTTTTACTGGCAAACCGCCGAATGAAGGTATCCAGCGATTTAGGCGCCCCGCTACATCGGTGGTTCAAGTTCTCGGATTCAAACACGCCCGGGGCGATCCGAGACGTGGGTCCTGAGAAACATGGCAGATCAGAATAAGCTTTCTTAGCCTCCTTCTTGGTTCAAACAGTGGCGCAATCCATTTACATCTGTAGGTCAAAGCATTTTATTCCATGTTGTTTCATTAATCACGTAGCTAACTGTTAAACCTCTAGCGTGCGTGAGATATTACGTTTGACGATGTCAAATGCACCAGTCATGATCCAGCCTCGCCAATGCGAAACTTCTAACCCATGTATTTGATTTTCTGGAAGCTGAATACTTTTTTCCTAGACAAAATGCAACGCTACTCGGGAGGTATCTCGAATGCGGATTCGAAATAAGTGAAAGCTCTTAAAGCAAAGTGTTATTCATTGTATTTCTGAGTAGAGTTTGTTCCAGAGCGAGGGACTACCCGGAGATTGATAATAGCAAGAACTAAAGTTTTTCACCCGCTCTAGAAACCATCAGCGCGTTCTTTGCCCAATTGCACAGACAGGAAACGCTTACTTCTTCCCACCCATAGCTTTCGCAAACAACTCCACCATCGGCGGTCCCTTGGCGCTAATGCCTGCCTCAATATCAAGATCCGGATCGCCCTTCTTCATAGCCTTCCTATACCCTTCCCTATCCGTACATCTCTTCAACCACGCCAACACTCCCTCATATTCAGTCAAATCCACCGGCTCAAATTTTCTCATAGTTGTGAAGCACCACACCATCATCACATCCGCTGCCGTGAATTCATCACCAGCCAAATATGCATTAGTCTTCAAAAGACGGTCGTTCACATGCGCGATAGCTCCTTTGACGCGCATGTCATTTCCGATGTATCGCGGGTCCTCCTCGCTAGCCACCATGCCCCGAGTGAGAGCCCGACGGAAAAGTGATGGTTGCAGACTCCCGTTGGAGAAATGGAACCAGTACAAGTAGTCCGCGAAGTTGGCGTGAGAAGGGGGTAGAGCTAGACGGCCGTTACCGTACTTGTGGATGATGTACTCGGCGATGGCTCCGCTCTCGGCTAGGAGGATGGGGTTCGATGCGTCATCGGTTGCGTCTTCGAGTACGGGAGAAGCGCCCATGGGATGTTTCTCTTTGAGCTCTGGCGGGGAGAGGAGAGGTGAGCGTTGGTAGAGTTTGATTTCATAGGGAATGTTGAGTTCCTCGAGAAGAAAGGGGATGCGTTCGCCTTGCCCCACTTGGAGATGGTGGACGGTGAGTTTAGCCATGTTGAGATTTTGTAGAGTGATAATGATGGATGATCAGAGATGCAGAATAGATACTGCTGAGGTGGACGCAAGAGCGTCTTATATACATGCTGTCTAAAGATTTTCTCGATTCGGTCTCCTCTCGTAGATGCATGTGTGCGGCACACGCTAATCGACAGGCCCGGCTCATTTCCTCTACTAAGATCATCTTAATCACAAGGTATTGTACTGAGGTCCAGCTTTGTAGGGGAAACAACTCTGTTCTCGTTAGCCAATATGACAAATACTCACCATAAATTACTCAAATAGGAATTTGTTCTTTTCTTAATGTTGAGATTGTGTAGTACAAGCTGACTCGTGCGTGAAGGATGCACGCCAACCCGTAAGGAGACCTTTAGCGTAGAAATATACCTCGGCCGATGGATTATCTCCGATCGCACCCTAAGTGGAATGCCGGCCGAGCGAGCTTGAACCGAGCCAGGATTGGGTTATGTCCAGGCCACATTCGGCTTTGGCTTGGATCACCAAAATTGACAGCCGCCCTCCCATCGTACACTACCCAGACGGGTTGGCTTCAGGAAAGTCGAAGAAAACTAAAAATAGGCAAAGTGACTAGGTAGCTAAAATGCTTTGACTTGTTAGTCGCGATTTGATAACGATTCTGTTGTACCGCACCCCTCTTCTCCAATGACTAAAAACATCTATTTCAATGCACGTGGAACGATAAATGGAATCAAGTGGCCGGCGATTTTTTTTTTTTTGAAAAGATAATATTTTCCCCGTTATCACTACTCATGGAACCCTAACTCGCACTTATGATATTGCCCAGCGCATCTATCAGATGGAAGAAATACCACCCGTACCACCTTATGAAATTGAATTTGATCCTTACAGAGTATCGCTACCACCATGTAGTTCAGTTGTGTATATCTAGTCAGCTTTATATTTCTGTCACAGTTTGTAGTCGCGCTCACATTTTAAACTCTAATCTAATTTCTATAATCAACTCAATCGGCTCAAATTCTAGGAACACTCTCGAACACCCTCCCTACACAGACCTCTGCGTATTCCACAGCAACCACCCCTACGCCTCACTCCTCTGGCAAATCCATGTCGCTCCCCGTGCTATTTGTCCCAGTCTCCTCGTAAACAGCATCGACCAAAGCCACCCTGGCCCATCGCCTCATTTCCTCCACCCTATTTCCCACTCCCTCAAAATCTTCCTTCACCTCTGCTAGAGCCTCTTCGCTCGTTCTCCCCGCAACCCCGTACAACGCAACCATGTCTTGGAAATTGATGCTCCGAACCGCTTCCTTGTGCTCCTCAACGTGTCGCTCCAACAAAGACACTTCGTCTCTGAGTTGGACAATCATCGTTTCGCGGTCTGATTTGAGGGTTATTGATTGGATCAGCTGGTGGCGGAGGCCGGTGTTCTTGGTGAGTTCTGCGATTTGGTCTAGAAGACTGTCGATGTAGAGTAGAGATTTTAAGACTGTGTTGCCACGGTATGTTGAAGCACTGGCGGACATGGCTTAGGATATTGGTAGGAGCGTTGGATC
Organism: Periconia sp. R9002; assembly: GCA_023627715.1. Lineage (NCBI taxonomy): Eukaryota > Fungi > Ascomycota > Dothideomycetes > Pleosporales > Periconiaceae > Periconia > Periconia sp. R9002. The sequence continues at coordinate 46,972 of JAMAHW010000039.1, read as the reverse complement.
CAGGATACAAGCTTGATATACGAGTGGCGTTTGCACGACCGCGTACGGACGTTCCTAAGTGTTGCTTATGAATGGGTAAATTCGAATAATCTTTGGTAGATAGCGGAGGTTATACGTCTCTTGGTCTTGAGACATTGATGTTTGACTCTGAGGATTCGTGACGCGTTTCATTCAATTCGCTCGCAGCAAACTATTATGGGCGCGGAGAGAGAGAGGTTTCTCGTACATCGTGGAAGCGTCCAATCCTTATAATTAGACTTTCTTTCTTGCTGAGTCAAAGACATTTTAGTCATTCATGGAAATTAGTTGAAATGTTGAGAGATTGACTTTTATCATTCCTCAACAACAAGGCCGCATTACCAAGTCACTCAATTCAGCATTCTCGATAGGTGGCGATGAGCGATATCGCAGAAAAGAGATGGCGGCTAGTAATCTCTAGCGTTTGAATGAGAGTTCATAGTACGCGTTATTCCAAACATATCGACAAATGAAGGTGGATGCGATATGTCATCTAAGTACAATTCGTGAATGTACGAAGAAGTGCGATGCAAGGCACGACTTCAAAACGATTACCTAAATGAAGCTAAATCCATCCATTCCAATGCGGGGATGGACACGTGCGTTATGCATCAGCTCTCACGTGATGCTCACATGATTAATGACACGTGATCGAACATCATTGATCGAACGACATCTTGATCCTGCCCTAGCCTCCCATATCTTCATTCGACATGATGCATCACACCACCATTACCTTTTGGACCTTGCGACAGCCTCAGCCTCAGCACACCTGTGCGCCACCTTTATCCTTCTGAGGCAGCATCTCACGAGCGTGACCTTTGGCCAATATTCGCGCACGCGGATAAAACCGCGGGCGCCGTGGTACAAAAGCCACCATGATATCACATAAAGGCTAACCCCTCACTTGTTGCAGCAGCTCATCTCAGCATCACTTTCCCCGCATTTTGTGTTTTGAGCCCCTCACAGACCTGCTTGCACCAGCATTTAAACTGCTGCTTCGCCCTGCTTCCTCAACTCTGCCCATCGTCAATTGATCGTTCAATATGCATCATCCACGACGTCTCTCCTCTGATGATGCTCCTCCGTCTGCGTACCAGGAGCTTCAAATCTTACCCCAGCCACTAGCGCCGGACAGTATCCCCGTCGGCCAGTTGGTCTCCAAGACCTCCAAATTCAACCCACCTACGCTCGAGGAGCGCGATTACGACGACGTTGGCTCGCGCTGGTACAAAGACGTAATAATCTTTGACAGCAAGACCGGTAGCTTCTTGGAGTCCCTCGGTGCCACGCACTTTGTCAAGAAGCCTGATGAGGGCAAGGAGGCGGGTACCATTGAAGCTCCGGAGCAGCGCGTCCGCTTGCTCAAGGACGCCACTGCTTCTCTCAAGAAAGCTCTAAAATCGGAAGAGGCTCAGGAATGGCTGAAGGAAAATCCCGAAGCTGGGTTCGTAGTTGGTGCTCGCGAGGTCACCAATGCGAGTTACAAGCGAGCCGGTTTGATTGATAGAGGTAACAACAACTGGGAGGTAGTCAGGGAAGTCAGCGGGTTTACCAAGGACGGAAAGCGGAGAGACAGTGGTTTGGACGTACATACCAATAGCAAGCGGGATGTAGTTGGTGTTTCGGTTCGTAAGATCCTTGTGCAAGATGGCGGAGAGGTTACTTTGGGTGAGGAATTGGGCACAATCTACTGGAATTGAATAAAAGATGTGGATAGCATGTGTTCGAATGCGGTGTATGGATAGCTTTTGGTTCTACTCTGGAGTTGGCTTTTGCATTGGCTTAGTTCAGCGATTTGATATTTGTTCAATTTCTTAAATTTATTTTTGCAAACTGTTTATGCGCACGCGGCACAATACCATAAGCTTGTCCGAGCTGATTAGAAGGCCTATTGCTGTTCCTGATATAAAAGTGTAAAGTAAGACCATTGACTTTGACGGGCTACATATACTTCGTGAAATCCTTCACTTCGATGTTTCACGCTTCCTTGAGCAGTGGGCTCATATCATCTTGTCACATAGTCAACTATGAATGTTGTAAGGAAGTGAATGTTCAAACTCACGTGCCTCTCTCCACCTTGGCCCCTACTATGCGTGCCTACATATGTATGTACCCTGTCTTCCAAAGCAACATTTGTTTAAGCGAGGAACCACTCGGCCCAATTGCATCTCCTCCTTCCATTATATGCCCCAACGGAATTAAGGAAATAAGGAAGTTTGAAAGTCCTCCACAAACAGGTGGTCCAAGCGCTCCCCCACACTTCAACTTACACCTCGGCTGTATGTTGTCTGTCCCTCAATACGATGACGCCAGCAGCGAAATAGACCATTTTCCCCATGGAATTCGCCGTGGAATTCATATACATGTTCTCGTTCCTAATAACATCCTATCTCCCGAAATGCCAACCAAATCTCCCTTTCAGATAGAAATTCCCCAAACTGATCTACTTAGCTACTTATTCCCACCTGCGCATTCTGTGTCTGACACACCCATATGGATCGATGCCGATGATACGCAAAACTCATTGTCTCTTAGGCAACTTCTTCAATGGGTGAAAAGACTAGGATTGGGCCTTCAAGAGCTGGGTGTGCAGCGACAGGATGTGGTTATGATGTACTCGACTAACCACATCTTCGTTCCCGTTGCATATCTTGGTATTTCTGGGGCTGGGTGTATCTATAGTGGATGTAACCCTGCGTATGGGGTGGAAGGTGTGTCTAGTTTCTGAAAATGGAGGTATTGGTCTTTGATCTCAACGAATTTATAGAAACCGTGTTCCAGATCCAGAATACAGAATGTAAAGCGATACTAGTCGAACCGCCTCTTCTTCCTGCACTCCTTAAAGCCGCATCCAAGACCAACTTCCCAAAAGACCGGATATTCCTTTTCTCCGACAAGGAAACAGGAACCATCGACACCATCCAAGATTGGCGCACAATCCTCCCGCCTGCATCCCAAGCAGAATCTTGGGAATGGGAAACCCTCAACGCGGAACAATCGCGCAGTACAGTCGCGGCCCTCAACTACTCCTCCGGCACTACCGGGCTGCCAAAGGGCGTGATGATCAGCCACCAGAACGTGATTGCGAACGTAGAACAAAGCATCTTCATGCGCGACCTAGAACAGCCGTACGAACCGTCTTCCAGACCTCAAGAGCGATGGCTAGGGTTTCTCCCTTTGTACCACGCGTACGGTCAGCTGTGGTCGATAGTAGCAGCCGCGCGAACGCTAAGCCCTTGCTATTACATGCGTTCTTTCAACTACGTCAAATTACTCCAAAACATCCAAAACCACCGCATCACTCACATACAAACGGCACCACCCGTCATCGTCATGCTAGCCAAACGACCAGAAACAAGCCAATACGACCTTTCCTCTCTACAAAACATCCTCTGTGGCGCGGCTCCTCTATCCAAGGAGCTCCAGAACGAAGTCTCAGCGAAATGTAGCTTGAAAGTCGTGCAGACGTGGGGCATGACCGAGGTCACCTGTTCATCTCTGCATGTCCCCGGTGGGCGCGATGATCGTTCGGGGTCTGTCGGATATATCGATCCAAACGCGACAATGAAACTCATCAACGACGAGGGTAAAGAAGTAGGGCTAGGAGAAAGGGGCGAAATCCACGTCAAAGGTCCGAACGTGTGCATGGGGTACTGGCGGAACGAGAAAGCTACGAAAGAAACCTTCGACGAAGACGGGTTCCTCAAAACAGGCGATATCGCTATCAGAGACGACAATGATTTGTTCTGGATAGTCGACCGGAAGAAGGAGTTGATCAAAGTGAAGGGCTTCCAGGTTGCGCCTGCAGAGCTGGAAGCACTGCTGCTGGAGCACGAGCACGTCGCGGATGCGGCGGTTTGCGCACTCCAGCTGTAAGTTTAGTAGCAATCCCGTGTTCAAGACGTGACTGATTTGAAAATAGTGAGCATGAGGAGCTTCCGCGCGCATATGTGGCGCTGAAAGCGGAGTATAAGAATGCGTCGTCTGAGTGGGATATTGAGAAGTGGGTCGCCGGGCGGGTGGCAAAGCATAAACAGCTTCTCGGTGGAGTCGTTTTCATCGATGAAGTGCCGAAGTCTCCGAGTGGGAAGATACAGCGGAAGGTGTTGAGGGAATGGGCGAAGAAGGATGCAGAGAAGTGGGGGAAACGGAAAGAGGGTTCTAAACTATAGCATTTCATGATTCCATCAGGTACTCGCATTGTCAACCTAGAGAGATGAAGCTTGGAAACAACCGGTACTCCGGCATCAATGAATCAGCAACTCATCGAAAGCGTTTGCTTCTTCGCAATTGATTGGTGTAATCAGTCACGGTAAATCAGCAACTCATATTGGAGATAGATAAAAATGATGCCTACGTGCGAACAAAATTGCGTGATCCCCTTCTTGCATCCCTGGGGGAGACAACCTCTAAAAACTCATCCACACTCAACAACAACCTACTTACCCTCAAGAGCGTTCCCATTCCCATAGAACCCCGCCCCATCCTTCGTCGCAGCATTCAGCCTCTCCAAAACATACTCTCCCGCTCCAATCGGCCTATACTTCGGCTCCTCCCCTTCCTTCAAACACGTCGGCAGCGTCTCAACAACCTCCTCGTAATTGATCGAGAAGAAAAACGGCACGCTGTACCTCGCTTCATGGCTCCTATTCACCACGCGATGAACCGTAGACTTATACAGACCGTTCGTCCAGCGCATGAGGAAGTCTGCGACGTTGACGATGAGGGCGTCGGGGATGTAGGATGCTCTGTGCCATTTACCAGAGGGCTTGAGGATCTCGAGACCGGGGGTGCTGGAGGAGAGGAGGAGCGTGAAGCACTCGTAGTCGGAGTGGGCGCCGAGACCGATCTGTTCTTCCTCTGAAGATGAGTCGGTTTTTGCGGGCTGGGGGGCAGGTTTGGTGGCTGGGTAGTAGAGAAGACGAGCGATTCCTCCGGGATGAGTGGTCATGTGATCGAAATGGTTCTCGGGGAGGTTCAATGAGAGAGCGAAGAGCTTGAATAAGTGGCGTGAGAGGTCAAGAATCTGTTCCGACATCAGCTATGCGACCGCCACTTTCTAACGAGACATCACGAGAAAAAGATTCAAGGAACTCCATCAACGAAAATCACATACAGCGCCATAATACTCTGCCACGCCCTTCTTAAACCCTGGCAAGTCCTCCTCTTTTGGCCACAAGTTCCCTGAACCAACACTTCCATCTAAGTTCCTGTACTTGCCATCACCCCCACTCTTGTCCATCTCTTCCTCATACCCAAAGTTGAACCCCTCTTTAGTCTCCACGTCCCCCGCGATCGACGTAAACTCACTAGGCTCCCATCCATACCCTAACTTGCTCGTCTTGATATGCAACTTTTCCTTCTGCTCACGGGTAAGTTCGCTATAGAAGCGCTCAGCTTGGTGGAGGATGGTGCCGAGAGTGGAGCTTGGGACGCCGTGGTTTGTGATGTAAAAGAAACCGGAGGTAAGGCAAGCCTCGCGGATTTGCGATGCTACTGCTTGTCGGGCGTCGAGGGAGTCGCTGAAGGAAGGGGAAATGTCAATAATGGGGATTTTGAAGTTGTCGTCTGTGAGCGTGCTGTTGAGTCTCGATTGGAGATAAGCCGTTGAGCGGGCCTCTTGTTTCGTTACCGAGTCTGTCATTGTTGCCGCCATTTTCGCGGAGAGGTAACGATGGTCAGATTTGGGGAGATTTTCGAAGTTATAAAGTCACAGAGGGGCTGCGATATCGCAGTGATAAGTGATGCAGTTACTCGGCAGAGATAGAGAGATACCTAGAGGGCGGCTCCACTTTCCCAATTGGGAACTCTCTTGTGACTAGCGCGACGAGCTAGGTAAGTGAATCACGTGAGAGCTTACATAACCCTCCCACCGTGCCTTCCTCTTGAACACCTCACCTCGCAAGATCTCGCACCTACGCAAACACTGCCCTCAGAGACATCGGTCGGGCTCTCTTGAGGGCTCATTCTCACGACGATGGCAAAGGTGCGTATCCGGGTAACATCATGAACGCATCTTAATGCGTCTACTAACTATCTTAGGACACGACAGTGCCGAAGGACGCGGTGGTTCTTCATATTACGAAGGCGAAAAAGGATAAAGACACATCTACGACAAGTGAGGCGCTGGAGAATAGGGCAACAACCGATGTTATGTTAAACGACACGAAAAACGTCTGGAAAGTTGATCCCCAGGGCGACATAACACTTCAGTGTGAACAGCCAGACGGCAAGGCTGGTGTTTCATTCTTGGTATCCAGCCACGTTCTTCGGCTGTCATCTCCCAAGTTTGAGCGTACATTAAAGTCAGAGCACAAAGTGGTCCTTCTTTCCGGAGATGAAGCACCATTGCTCGGCATGGTTCTCCATGTCCTCCACTTTCGTGGACGAATTGATACGGATGACTTTGATGCCAAGAAACTAGCTCGTCTGGCAGTTCTTGTTGACAAGTACGGCTTTGCGAACGCTTTGGGAACGTGCATTACGGTCTGGTTCCAGAAAGCAGACGCGACGGTCGAAGCAGATGAGGATTACGGGTTTATGCTCCTAGCAGCTTATCTCTTGCATGAGCCCGAGTGGTTTGAAGAAATCTCCACGAGAGCCATCAAAAATTTACCACCCGGTTTCACGAAACATTGGAACAACAAAGCGTTGTTGAAGAACCTGCCGAATAGCGTGCAACGTAAGTGAGATTCCTTGAGAAACCTTTACAGTGATACTAACAACCACTAGTCTCTGTATCCAATGGCATTAAAAACACACTCACAGCCATTGTGGACGATCTTCAAAGCATGGAGTTTAATTTGCAAGAATCGAAAAAGTTCTATGATACAGGAAAGCGGGTGTGCATCGAATGTTACAAGATACTTCCCGCCGAGGCAAAAAAATGCCACCCCTGTTCGAACAATGTCCTCGCGCACAAGTGGTGTAACCAAGAACTCAGGATTTTCGACCTCTTTACCACCTTACGCGGTTTCGGTCTTTATCCCTTCGCTCAAGCTGTCGAAATGCACTCAGTATCAAGCATGGTAGGGCAGATCGAGCGTGCCAACGATAACGTCGTTCACAGCTGTGACGGTTACGCCGCTTGTCCCCTCAAAGTACAGTTTGAGAAGTTGCATCAAGCTTGGAACAATATCTTGGAATCGGGCATGGACGGTCTTTGCCTGAAGTGCTTCAAGGAGGACAGTGAATGGGACGAGACCAAGCCATGCACCCACGGCGGATAGGCTTTCTCTTTGCCCTTCCTCGATCCGATCCATGTATCAGAGGGAAATCATTTCAAATGCCATTTTCTCGGCTGTCAAAAAATGCCAGGCTTGAGTGCGAGGAGGAACTCTCCGATTCACGCCCCCTCCACCATTCTGGAGACGTGACCATGCATCCCAGATGCCCATTATGTACAACTAGCACAATGAATGTCCACATGGGCAAAAATACCCCCAAAATACAAATCCGTCTGAAAACTCAAACGTCCGAAAACTTATCGTAGAGACCTATTCTACACCACCTGAAATCATCGTGACAGTCCATATTATTCACGCCACATCATATCATCCATTCCATCCCCTTCACCCACGTCCTCTTCCTCTCCCGTTAAACCCATCTTTATATCCGCCCTACGAATTTTAATAAACACTACCCATCCTATACCCACCCACCTTACCTCCCCCGTACTCACCTTACACTATTTACCCTTCCTATCCTACCCGCTCCCCTATACCCCCAACCTCGTCTTATCAAACCTCCTTTAATACCTTCGGTACCTACAATATATAGCTACCTTACTTCCCCTATGTTGAACGCCAGGTACAGAGTCGTTTGATATCAAGACACCACGTGGTGTGGTGTATTAAGACACTGATAATGTACGGTAGCTACCCTAGTTACATTTCACTAACTTTGTACCCGCGATATAGGTATACCCATACCCACAACCACCTCACTATCCCACCACCTCACCTCACCTCACCTCACCCCACACCAGCCTCGTCTCATCCCATCAAACCCCCTTCAATACCTCCGATACTTCGATACTCACAATACATATACCCTACCAAAACATCATGCCCCATCCATCCCATATCCCACACGTCTATACAAGTTAAGTATAGATGTAGTATCTAGTATCAATTTTGTATTGAGATGGTATTGTATGGTATCACGATTAATGGTAAGCACATCGTGTGTATGTGTGTATGTGATTTAAGCCCTACCATACATGTGTGTGTTTGGTCTGGGTGGTAGGATAGAAGAGGGATAGAGGAAGGAAGAAGGTAGGAGGGTGTGAATGTACGGATATGGCGAGGCTACATATGCAGGGCATTATAATCCAATGGAGGAGAGAAAGGACAAGGAGGGATTATCCAGTCGAAGAAGTAAAAGCCAAGTAAGCCAAGTAAGCCAAGGTCGCATAGGAAGACATGGAGAGATTGCAGGGTTTGGTGTAAAAAAGATTCATTTATCCATGTACTTTTTCCTCTCTGAGAAAAAGAAAAGAAAAAAATAAAGGGAACTCGTCTACTAGGTACAAGATCATATATTCATTAGGTCGTTACATTCGTCAAAAAGGTTCATCGAAATATCCATCGAGCACGCACTTTTACCTCTCCATTTTTTCAAAACGCCCCTCTTTTTTGGTTCACCAAAGAGATCAATTCGGTACCGCCTCGCCCTTCAACATACCCCTCAGCCTCTCCTTGACTTCACCCAGCATCAAATCTTCACCTTGCCCCCTTTCCGGTTCGCCGCTGCCACCGTTGACGCGGTCACCACCATCGCCTCGAGTCAGCCTTCCCGTCCACATCGGCATCCACGATGCTAACGCTGCCAACGCACCGCCGCCTGACGCGTTCCGTGCATGCCCTTTCCGAGAAGGAGCTGTTGTGGTTTGTCCAGCAGTTTGGGGTCGTGGCACGGCGTGTCCATTCTGAGGGGGTTTTTGAGCTTGAGACGATTGTTCGTGGTCGACTGATGGGAGGACGTTTTTGATGGTGGAGGATGTGTCGAGGGAGAGCTGGTGGGATGCGCGGGGTGATGTGGTGATGGTGATGGCGGCACGGTGAGGCTGATGTGAGGGGGAAGTCGGCGTGCGCTTTTGAGCGGGAGGATGTAAGGGGCTGACGATGGACCAGGTCGGGGTGAAAGTGGCCGCTGTGTGGTGTTTCGTCTGCGAAGCGGAGAGGGGCTTAGGGGTATGGGAAGAGGTCAGGCCGTCTAGGTTGGTGCCGGTGCTTTTCCTCCTTTGATTCATCTTGATGCTCCCACTACCACCACTAATGACACTCTTCAAACTCCCGTACGCCGACTGGCTCCTTCCCTTCTTTCCTGCCAGGCTGCTCCTCCGACTCCCTTCCCCAGCCACTGAACGCTCACTCGAACTGCTTGCTTCCGGGACGGAGACCAGTGTCCGCTCTGCAGTTGCTGCACTCCACCCCTGTCCGATTCGAGCCAGTCGGCCCCTGCTGCTGCTGCTGCTCGCGGATCGGCCGGTGCCATGGCCAACCCGCGAAGCCTCCATCTCTCTCACACCCCCCATAGTAATCTCTCCCTGCGGAGGTAGATGGGCATCGTACTCGTCAGCTAGACTGTACCGACTGCGGGCACAAATCTCGGCAATGGCATCTATGGCATCTCTGATCTCCGGGTCCACGGCACGTAGAATCGCAGAGAAGGAGAAGGACTCGACAGCAGGGAGCTTGGGTTGCTGCCTAGCATCTGCCAGACCGGCTGACAGGGCGGATGAATTGCCATTGGGTAGATGACTCGTGCTGGGACGGTTCATATTCAAGTAGCGGGGAGATGGGATGGCGGAGGTGGAGTGGTGCGATTTGTGTCGCGAACCGGAATAGGTCCTCACCACGACGGGCTGGCTCGAGAGGGTTGTCCGACTAGAAGTGGATTTTGCAGGCTTGGACTTGGATTGAGGGTGAGAGGATGGGGGGTGGAGAGAGGATTGGAAGGCCGGGGCGTTCAAGGCGCGGAGTGCGGCAGACTGGGTGGGGGGCAGGACGTTGGTGAGGGTGGTAGTGGTACTGGGGATGGAGCTTGTGCTGGCAGCAGCGAGGTCGGGCGGAGGCAATTCGGGGGCAGAGGGATGCAGAGTGGAGAGGACGCCCAAGGTGGTGGCAGGTGTCAATGTAGGAGGCAGCAATGCGGGCGTGAGGGTGGAGGGTGGTGGGAGTTGAGGAGCTCCTACTGCAGCAGCAGCGGAGACGACCTCGGGGCCATTGACAGCGACAGAGGCGTCCTGAGGATCGTGGCGGACGTCGTCGTCTTCGGCAAGGGTGGACGAGGAAGATATGGGTGGGTGGTGGTGATTGTGAAGATGGAGATGGGGTGGGGTATTATGAGTCGGAGACGGGCCGCCCCCGCCTTGCTGGGCTGCTAAAGTCAATGGCGTTTCAAGCGTGCGGGGGCCGGGCTCGTCGTCGTCGGCGGTGGTGTGGGCCATTCTGATTCCTTCGATGATGATGCCGATGAATGATAAAGTGGGTTAGTTATTGGACTGCAGGGCGGTGCATGCCGTGTACTGTACAGTGTACAGTAGCTTGGTGAGGGTGAGGAGGATGAAGGTGTGCTGTCCATGCGAATAGCTGCAGCAGCCCGATTGGGTTTAGCGCCTTTGCCACCTCGCCCATCGGAGAATTAATCGTCCTGGTCAAACAAACACGACAACGCACACATTAGACGCCGTGTTACACTTGCGGCTCTCTTTGTTTGCTGGGTTCTATTCTGTTTTGAATTTCTCATCTAGATCCATATAGTATCTGCTCAACGTCAACTGAAATTGAAACGGGACACCAAGATACGTACGTGATGGACCATTTTGCTGTGTGCAACCACCCCTTCGCCACCCCACCAGCTCCCCACCGCCGTGAGGGTGTGCAGTCGTCTCAATTCAGTCCCAAGCATGCATGGCTGCGTAAGACCACTGCTATTATCGCCATATCCGCCTGAAAAGCGGCACGATCCAATGCAGATTGCATGCCCACCTCATGCATCCATTTATCTGTTACTCAGAAAAGTAGCTCATCGTCCGAGAAACCAGAGCCAGAAGCACCACCAGCAGGATTCGGTGACCCTGCTCCAAGACGCATTTCCAGCTCGCTAACCAGCCATGATACCAAGCCTCCCGCTACCTCGTCCAGGATCTGCATCTCCGCCTTCATGTTGAACATGAGCATCCTCTGCAGCTCCCCCCTCCATTTCGCTTCAAGGCCCCCCTCTGCACACAAGTCCCACTCCAGCATTCGCTGCGCCTTATGGCGGTCTCTTATCGTCAGTTTCATCAGCCCTTGTGTGTCAGGCAGCATCCTCGTATCTGCGAGTTTCGCTTCTGCACGCCCGCCGGTGATGTGATGGCTTTGCACTCCAAGCCACTGCAGTTCAGGCAGCCGGAGCCCCGACGCATGCTTGCTTGAAACATCCTCATGAGCCAGTCGGTACGACCCATGCTTGTATGTCGACAGGATGGCGATGCCGTCCGGATCGAAATCGACCAGGGCGTACATGGGTATGTGGGGATGTTCGTCGGCAATGGATCGGAGGAACTTTCTCGAAGCCACATCTGGGTATCCTTTGGCCTGTATACGCGTGAGCGAGAGAGAATAACGACCACGGACGTCCAGCGTACCGTCAATACGAGACTCTGTGATCCAATGGTTCTCCACTGATGGGAGTTGAGCACTGCCCGGAAGGTCGCCTGCTCAGTGGTAAATAGGTTTGCACCAGTAGACTGGCTTTCTGCTCACCTCCTTTTCGATAACGAGGATCCACCTGACCGCATCCAGCTCCAGAACGTCTTCTGCCTGTAGCTTCGGCACTAGCAATCCCTGCATCAACTATCAGTTCTCTTGCAAAGGATTCACTTTGGCCACTGATACTGACCTCTTCTTCTGATAGTCCATGGATGCATGCCCCGTCTTGCCGCCGAAGGACAAAATTCCCCGCAATGAGTCCTTTCGCTGTTGCCACCTTGCCTGTTAAACAACCACCAAGAGTGGGAGCAACAGTATTCGACATACCACATTCAGCATGGATCTCGACACTCCGAAGGTGCAAGCGAGATCATCGACGTAACGATCCACTACGGCCTGCTTCACAAACAGATCAGGGTGTCGGTAATACATGTCTCTGCAGTCATAGTTTAATGGGTAGTTTAATCACGGCTGAGTGAACTGTTTGCCGCACATACCGCTTGGTCATAATATTGTCGTCAATGAGGCTGCTGTGGATGAGCTCGAGAATGCGGATGACCACAGCTGTAGTCTATTAATCCACGTGCAAACTACCCTCGTAGATGTCTAGTATCCGGGGAGGACGAGAGGACATACTGAAGCGCCATGCTTCTTGCACATTGTTCCCTGGGAACTTGATGACCACGTTCTTAGGGGGCGGCACGGAAGTCGGATCTCCAGCACCGCGACCATTCTTCCGCGTGATGTTCGCCCGTGACTGCAAGCTGATGGAAACCTGCTGGTTGTTGTTTGAAAACCCCTCGACCACTTTTTGAATCATGGATTCTATTTGTGCGAGAACCTGCGCTCTGCTCCGTGTTAGGAGGGAAAATGTTATAAGGGGGCACTTCACAAAACCTGTCTGGTGTTGGGGTGGGCATGTGGAGTCCTCTAGCGCCTGACTGTTCATTTTGCATTTCAGACGTGATTTTGGTCAATGGCGGTGTTAGTATCATGTCATTTTCATCGTCGTCATGGTCAAATAGCATTTCGGAGAGGTCGTCGGAATCATATAGGAAGTCGACGGCTCCGTCGTCAGGGTCCTGAGACGGCGCGAAGTCAAACAGCATCTCATCGACATTCAGTTCAACATCCATAGTGAAAGTGCTCGATTAATTGATAGCGAGTGCAATTAGTTGTACGTGAATTGGTGACAACGGATCAATGTGACCAAAGGCCTAAATGGCCAGTATGAACGCAAAGCAAACAGTTCCCTCTAATGTAACGGGGAAAGCCAATTCAAGGATAGCAATTGAAAAGCTTCATGAAAACACAGATTAATAAACTCCTGGAGATGGAAAATGGAAAGAGAAAAAATGGTGAAAGGAATTGAGGTGTGAAGGGCAACAGGAGAGCAAGGGAAGGAACGTTAGGCATCAGATAAGGCGCTAAGCCCAAGGCGGAAATCAGACCATGAATCTGCCAAAGCCAGCGCCAAACGACAGGAAATGGCAGCCGCCCAGGCAGCAGGCCGTGCACCGCGTTCCACACGCGTCGTCGCGCCTTCCCCGAGTCGCGTCCCTCTTCCTCCACACTTACATCCCGTCCCATTGCATTGCATTGCCAATTCCCACAACCCTCACGGCTCGACGTTAACCCCTTTCCCAGCACTGCTTTTGTTGTACAATACACTGCAATTCGTATCTGGCCACCCTCGGTCATCCTCATCGCCGTCACCATGGAGGCACCTGTGCCCATGACACCCATCGCCCCCTCCCAAAAACGCCCCTTGGAAGATGCTCAACCTTCCACTCCCACCCAACCCATTGCATCGACTTCTTCGACACCCCTCTCTGTTCTCTCGTCCGTGAATACACCGTCTCCCATCCAGAAACCCGCATTCGCGAATCAACCAAACACCACAACTGCCCCACCAGCAGCCTCCACCAACACACAACCACCTGCGAAACGACGGAAGCTCACTGACCAGGAGAAAGAGGCACAACGTCTTGAAAAGGAAGCCAAGGCTAAGGCTCGTGCCGAGAAGAAGGAGCAAAAGGAGGCCGAAGACAAATTGAAAGCTGAGCAAAAAGCGGAAGAGAAGAAGAAAAAGGACGAGGAAAAGAAGAAGAAAGACGAGGAGAAAAAGAAAAAGGAGGACGAGAAACGTAGGAAGGAGGAAGAGAAGCTGAAGAAGGAGCGCGTAAGTCTGCAAAGATGTGCAATACGTTTGATCCACGCTAATCGTCTGTCAGTCCCAACTGAAGCTGAACGCTTTCTTCGTTAAACCCAAGATCGCTGCTGAATCTGCGGGCAAATCATTGGTAGATAACGTCCAGAACTCTACCACTGACCACCCAACATCATTAGGTCCTGACACTGGACTGGCTGGTACTAACTCTGTACCCCCATCCCCACAGAAAGCCATCCAAAAAGCCGCAAAGTCTGATTACGATCGCTATTTTCTGCCCTTCTCACCAGCACCTAACACTATCATTGCCCCCTGGAATGCTTATGTCGGAGACCCGGACGCCCTGGCGGCATCCAGAGCTCGCATGGAGAAGATTGTGTCCCAGGAGGACGTCGAAATGGAGCCGGTAACGTTTGAGACATACCGCTCCGTCTTTCCAAAGCGGCGGCGTGGATTGGACATGGCGCCCATTTCCGAAATTGTCGAGCTTGTCAATGGGTCCGCCGATAAACCAATTGATCTGACTGGCACTGCCGGCAAACCGCCACAAGATCCCCTCGCTTTGCTTAAGCAGATACCCATGAAGTACCTGCACTTCTCAGAAGATGTCCGCCCGCCATACTACGGTACATATACGAAACCACACAGTACTCGCGAGGGACGCAGACTCGCCCGCAATCCAGTTTCCCGTGGTCTTGAGGAATTAGATTATGACTACGACTCCGAGGCTGAGTGGGAAGAGCCTGAAGAAGGGGAGGATCTCGACTCAGATGGAGAAGAAGACGACGATGACGGGGACGAGGACCTGGAGGGCTTCCTCGACGACGATGAGGATACAAGTATCAAGCGCCGCCTTGTGAATGGTGATCAAGAGCCCATCAGCACCGGTCTCTGTTGGGAAAATGCAAGCGGTGTATCTATCCTAAATGATGGTTCAGGTGCTATTTGTACCGACTTCCGAGATTTCCGGATGGGATTCCTGCTAGGTATGCCACTCTTCTCATACCCAAGTCACATTGTAGGCATTGTATTAACGCAAGCTATAGATCCCCAACCTCAAGCTATAGACCCCTTCTCGACCAATTACTGGGCAGCAGCAGCTCCTACCCCTGTTCCACCTCCGATTCCTGGCCAACCAACCATCAAAAGCGCCGTGAACGGTTTGATGAATCCCCCGCGTCTACCCCTGACCTCGCGCCCCGCGAATGGCTCTCTGAACACAATGAACCCCCCACCAGCCGCCTCCTCACCAAGCTCGTCGTTATTGTCGACGGCTTCAAAAGCGACAAAGCCGAAACAGATTATTCCAGCCGACCAGCTCCCGGCCTTCAAGGCCGAAATCGACGGCTCGGACCTCACCAAGATCGCCATGATCGAGGCACTCAAAAAGAAGTTCCCCAAACTGGGCAAGCAGGCCATTTCAGATACGCTAGGCGCTGTTGCCAAGAGGGTGGGGTCGTCGCAGAAGGACAAGGTGTGGGTTTTGGTGTGAGAGATGTTTGTTTTATTAGCGGGTATGTTGTTGTTGCGTTAGAGGCAGGGAGTTTGGGAGTATCTTCATTCGAGGGCGGGTCGAGTAGATGGCCACAAGGGATATACTAGGGATTATTTGGTTATGTCAGCGTGTATCATACCCACCCAGGCTGGACTGGACTGGACTGGACTGGCCCGAGCGGAGGGGAGGTTTCTACATATCGTGATGTTGATGTAGGTTAGCTACATAAAGTACCTTGCCTTTCTTACACTACTGCGGTGTTGCAATCTTTAAGAGATTAGATGGGCGGGGTACGGATTGATCGAATTATTACATAGTAACGTTGGTGATGAATGAACTTGAACCATGTCACACTTTGATAATAGTACATTTTTCTTGGCTCTACTTCATCTTCTTTATACATATACATGATACAATATTGCCTTTCTCCCTTCCCTCTTTTCCTCCCCCCTTCTCTTCCTCCTTCTGCTTTTCTTAACAACAACACCGCCACCCCCAATGCCCGCGACAAAAAAAAGGATGGGGCGGAAATAGAATATCTACAACAGACACACTTACACACTACCAGAAACAGAAACAAGTAAAGCTAACGTGATTTTCAGGGATGGATGGGATTACACGGTGGAAGCGGTGGTGGCGTCGTCGAAGCTGAAGCCGAGCGGGGCGAGGATGCGCTGCTGGACGACCTTGTTTGCGATTTCGCCGCCGCGCTCGAGGGCCAGGGCGCCGATGACGGCGTACAGCGAGGTCGTGAGGACGGAGTCTTGGCCCGAGGATTGGAGGTCGTCGGTCTGGTGTTGGTGGTGGGTATGTTAGTGGGGGGTACTGGTTATGATTGATTTGTTTGGTTGGGTGTAGGGGTAGATGGGATGGGGGGAAAGGTAGGGAAGGGTATTTGTGTGTGTGTGTGTGTGTGTGTGTGTGGATTGTAAATTGATCATCACAGAGTATTGCTACCCTGGTATCGACGCAGGCAGAAGTGTGTGTGGGTATATACGCACCCTCTTTGGTTTCCACCGCGTGACATTGTCGAAGCCGTAGCGCGAGGCGATACTGGCTAGCCGCGCTTTGTCGAGCACACGGCTTTCTGCTTCGTTGGTGAGGCCTGGGAGGCCGCTCAGGGCGGAGTGGAGGAAGGGCACGCGACCGAATTTGTCAGGGAGAGGGCGGTTCTGGTCGTCTCGTGGCCATTGGTCGGGTTGCGGGCTGTTGAGGAGGGCTTGTGAGGTTTGGAGCGAGACAATTCGTTTTCCTGTTTTGGGACGGTTAACCTAGCCCAGTGTGGAATCATGTCTCCATTTTTCTTCTGCGTTCTTGTGCCCTGCCGGTCTTGTGTGCGCATTGCTTCTTCTCTGCTTCCTCTCATGTGGAATTACGAACCTAGGAATGCCAAGCGATCATTGAACCCTCTCCTGCCGTGATCGAAACTTTTGTGCGTCACTGCTAACCACTTGACCTCCTCGGTCAACATTTTATCACCTCCTTGTCCTAACATTCTGTTGTAGGCATCGTCTAATTTTCTCGGGTCCTCGTTGACTTTGAACACGGGGCCTCGGGGTAACGGGCGCACGCGGAAGGGGGCCATCATGCGCGGCGGGGTCTGTTGCCATCGCGGCTTGCTAGACTCTTCCGTCTCATATTCGGGGGTTGACGAGGAAGCAGTGGAGGTGGAAAATGGGCACGCGGAGGTCCGCACGAGGGTCTGTCGCGAGCATGGGGCTGGCCGCAGAGGGCATGTCGCCGTGGAAAAAAGGGACTGGAGGGGTCGCTTGGAAGCCATTGGGGCAATTGATGGAGACGAACTCGCGGTACTCAGCGGGCCCCGGGGATTGGATTGATGGATGGAGGGCCAGGAAAAGGGATCGCGAGTCGAACGGTGGGTGCATCAAAACTTTGGATGGAATCGATGCTCCGAGCCAGCGGGAGCGCTAGTCCCAATAGGTCGCTAGCGTCATTCACGCTCACGCGTCTACTTTCACCTCAGTCCTCCTTCCCGTCCCGTCTAGTATTGGTCCAGGTATTGATGACTTTCTTTAATTAACTTCTCACTTTTCTTGCAACTGTGCTGTCTTTTACTTCTTTTTATTCACCTCCTTTATTCTGTCCTTCTTTTTCTATGTGGACCCGCCATGGCTGAGAGTTCTTCCCGACAGTCCCTCTACGACTCCCTAGCCGAGCAACTCCCCCAGCATGTCCCGTTCACCTTCCATCATTACTCGACACCCCCGACCAGATCCCCGTCCCTCTTCTCTGCGCCTCCTCATGCGAAACCAGAGCGCACATATTGCGAATCTCACTTCTTCGCCGCCTCAATAACGCCCAAAGATGCCTCTGACGAAGTCCTTATCCTTGCGATTGAAGTCCTGGTCTACACCACCAGGAATCTCACCACCATCTTTGTCTCCAAGGCTGACTCGACCGGATACATATCACTTTTGAGCCTTCCGCGATCACAGGCTGGGTCGCCCTTGAAATCCATTTGCGGAACCTTCGTGTCATGGCTGGCAAAAGAGAGGCAGAGAGAGGGCAAGAAGGTGGTCATATCACTATTCGCTCGGGCTCAGGATCAATACCTTTTCCCCGCAAGCATCGATAACAAGGATAAACATGTCTTGGATGACCGAGGGCTGGTCAAGTGGTGGTGCAAAGTGCTGGATCCCATCATGAAGGAATACGACGCACCCAAAGAGCGAGGCACGCTCAAAGAACGCTTGACGGCAAATGACCGGGACACATCTACAGCCTCCGAGCCAGAATCTTTGGGCGCTAAACCAACCGCGAGAGGATACCTTGTTATACCTGGCTTCGAACACTATGACACCCTTCGCTATGTTCCTCCACCATCACCACCCTCCGCCCCCCGTCGATGGGCTACTAGTCACCCACTACTCGATATTGCGCCGCACCCCAACGCGCCCCCGCGATGTCTTGTCCCCCATTTCCCTGATGACCCAAAATCCCGTTTCTTGGACGAATTAGACGACGAGCTGCCGGACCGAGGGACAGATGGAACAAACGGGGAAGGCGCGACCCCGTCTCGAAGCAGCGGACAGTGGAAGAGTGTCAAAACGTTGGATCAGTTTTGGGAATTTATGGCCTTCAGGCAGGAATGTTCTTCGGGAAGAATAGTGGGCTTCATTTGGATAGTTATCACTCCGCCACAGCCCTCCATAGCAGAGCAAGATGAGGAGGAAACATCTTCACAAGCGCTTTCATCGATTTCTCAAACCGATACTCAAGTGACGGATAACAACTCCCCAGTGACGAGCCCCAAGAAAAGAACCAAGGCTAAGAACCCACGACGAAAGAAGTTGAACATGGAGTACGGCCCGATCCCTCTTATCCTTCCACGAATCAGGTCGAGCTCGTCGAATCTTTCCTCCATGATTGATGGGTCTAGAGGAACCCCGGTCAAGAGCATACCGGAATCCACGGCGTATTACAGATGGCCAACTAACTCGCGGGGCACCATCGTCCTATCGAGCAAAGACTACGAGAGAGCAAACGAAATTCTCATGCAGCAGAATTTCGCGACCCGGAGCGCCGCTGTTCGCAGCACCAAGCGATGGTCGGACGAAGTGGCGGTGCTGGCAGGGGTTAAAGTTTGGAGCAGGACATTGGTCGGCAAGAAGGAAGCGAAGGAACACTCTACGGAAACGGGAGATGCGGCCACGCCGGTGATGGTCATGGGCGTGAGGAAGAAGAGGAAGCCAGAAGAGGCCGCGCCATCTCAAAAAGTGCCTTCCAACTCGACTAGCCATGCTGCAGTACTGGGAGAGGGGCTGGTTCGGAAGAAGGTCAAGACGGAAACGAGCGCGGACGGCACGTCTGCAGCGAGCGGAGTCAACACGCTTGGTGGAGGACTGGTACGGAAGAAGCCGAAGGCTTCCTAATCTTTTGGATTTCTCATTTCATTCTGTTTCCAAGGACCATTTGGAGTATGTGCTAGATTTATACCAGCCATTGAGGGAAGGGATTTGGTATTTGCTTAGGCTCTGGTGTTTTGGATCTATGGCTCATTGAATTGGGCATGCATTTGACGGCGTACATGTATTCCATGGGTGGATTATATCCTTAAGTATTTGATTGCCATCTATTCAACCTATACAAGGCACGACAGCAGGGCTCTTGGTCTGGTTGACGCGGAGATTAATCATGATAGTTCTATTCGATTTTGTTTCGGATTGAAGAGTTTTCCGGGCGCAGGTTACCTTACCTCAGACTGTCATGCCATGTCATGTCCTTCAAGTGGCAGTTATAAATAAGTTGGCGTTGACCAATAAACTCCGCAAACCTCCGGCGCCAAAGCGACCGACGTCAACCACAAAAACAAGCCTCTGCCCGCCAATTTTGCCCTGCATAACATTCCTTTCCACCCTCCTGACAATCCCGTCCGTATTCGCACCCCTCGTATTGCGCATGCGTCGCGACTCGCTCCAGGGCCCCGGGACTCACAATGTCTCCGCGCTGCAGACGTACATTTCGGTGGCATGTCTCGTCTGGTTTGTCATAGTGTGGTGTGTCGTGGCCATAGGTGTCACGCAGCTGTACGCGACCCCCTCCCCCGCCGTCCCCACGATCAACAACAACCACTAACTGTGCATAACGACTATAGATTCCGCTACTACTCTAAACCCCCTCGACCGGCGATATGTGTGACCGAACTGGAAGAGGACGAGGTGCCGCACGTCACCATCATTCGCCCGGTCAAGGGCCTTGAACCTCGCCTCTACGAATGTCTAGCTGCCACCTTTCGCCAGGAGTACCCCAGGAAAAAGCTCACCAACGTGCTCTGCGTGTCGTCGCGGTCCGATCCCGCGCTGCCCATCCTCGAGCGCCTACTTCGCGAGTTCCCGGGCGTGGATGCGCGCATCACCATCGAGGAAGAAGATCCCCTGCTGCTCAAGGACCAAAACGCCCTAGGCCCCAACCCCAAGATCAGGAACATGAGTCGCGCGTACAGAGAGGCTCCCGAGGATACCATTGTGTGGATACTGGACTGCAATGTCTGGCTGGGCAAGGGCGTTTGCGGACGCATGGTGGACCTGTTATGCGGCTACGGCGGGAAGACGAAGTACAAATTCGTCCACCAAACACCCCTCACCATCGATCTCGACTCTCAAAGTCTATCTGTGGAGGAACGAGAGCAACTCCTGGGCGGCGAGACGCACCGTCCTTACGATGCCGCAGACATAGCAGCCAGCACGAGCGCCGACCCACGCAACCACTCGCGCGGGCGGTTCCGCAAACTCCTCCAGCGCGGCGGCGGGCGTCTTGACGAAGCCTTCATGTCGAGCGCGCACGCCAAGTTCTACAACGCCATCAACACCGTCGCCGTCGCGCCCTGCGTCATGGGGAAAAGCACCATGTTCCGCCGCGCCCACCTCAACCACGTGACGAGCTCCAACCCAGACCGCAGCCCGGGCATCGACTTCTTCTCCGACAACATCTGCGAAGACCACCTCATCGGCGACGCCCTGTGGAAAAAACCCCAAGCCTTCGAACAACCCCCCACCGCCTCGCCCGAAAAATGGGGCAAACACGCCATGCTCTTCGGCGACTTCTGCTTCCAACCCATCTCCCACACCAGCATCTCCGCCTGCATCGACCGCCGCCTCCGCTGGCTGCGCGTGCGCAAATTCACCGTGACGGCCGCCACCTTCGTCGAGCCGGGTACCGAGGCCATCGTGTGCAGCCTGTACGGCGCGTACGCCCTCACCACGCTCCCCTATTTCTCCACCTTCATCCCACCAACATGGCTCTCCTTCCTCCTCGTCTGGCTCGCCAGCATGGCCCTGTGGTGCGCCGTCGATTACACCGTCTACCTCCTCCTCCACTCGGCGAAAACGGTCGAGCTCGACGCTCACACGCCCGACTTCATCCTCCCCCAGCGCTCTCGCCACGCCTATCATTCTCCTTCCTCGACATCCCCCTCCCCCTCTTCCCCGCTCCTCTCCTCCAAGACGAAATCCCTACCTGGCCTGCTCGACGGCGCGAGGCGTCGCCCCGGGGAGTGGTTCGTCGCTTGGCTGGGTCGAGAAGTCTCGGCGCTGCCGATTTGGCTCGTTGCGTTTTACGGTGGTGTTGGCGTGGAGTGGCGTGGGAGGAGGTTTTGGGTTGGGTTGGATATGAGGGTTCATGAGATTTTGTGAGGAGGGGTGTGTGGGGTTTTTGGATAGGGAAAGGGGGATAGGGATGGGTTTGGATTTTTTTTTTCTGGGGTGAGTGGAGAGTTGTGGGTTGCGGATACGTATATACCAATTAATTCATGTGCCAATCCGCATACCTACATCCCCACTCAGATAGGGCTCTGGACAGGATACACAATCAAGACAAGATAGCATAAGGCGGCAAAACCCATCCAACAAAAACAAAACAAAAAAATGTAAAAAAATCATTCAACAACCTCGTTGTCATTCAACATCCCATCTGCCTCATAAATCAAGCGAAGATAGGGGGGGCAGGCCCCTCCCTGCCTTTTTTTGATTTCGACACAACAACCCACATTACTGGAAAGAAATCTCGCAGGCTAACAAGAAGAAAAAGGGGGAGATAGAGGTATGGGTGATGATAAACACCACGAGACGAAGAAAAAAAGATGTTTATAAGTGAATGTGTAGGTGGAGGATGTAATGCTTTGCGAACGAGTGCTTGTACGGTTGTTGGTATAGAGAGATAGGGGAGGAAAGGGGGATATGTAACTACAAAATTAAAGGGGGAGAAGGGAGTAATTACGGTAGTGTTAATTATTAAGTAAAAACATGATACTACATTTTCCTTCACCTTTCCCCCTTTTTAACCCGTAAAACCGCAAAACCCAACCTAAGGGGGAGGGAATGTTCGTACGAGGGTGGGATACGTAGGGTCTAGGATATCAATGTTGGATCTGGATGAAGCAGGAGGGACGGGGGGGCGTTGGGGTTAAAGGATGGTGGTAAGGAGGTTGAGGTTAATAATTTGTACTACGAGGAGTAAGGTGCGAGGGGTCTAGACGAGATAAACCAAACCAAACTAACCTAAACCTTCTTTTTCTTCTATATAGGTTAGTTAAAGTAGAGAAAGGAGATATAGTCTAGTAGAGTAATACGTAAGTGATAAGGATATAGAGACGGGAGGACTTTGTTGTGAGGAATTATTTATATAGGGGGATAGGGGATGTAGCTTAGGAAGAGGAAGGGGGGAGATGGGGACAAGGGGAGGGGGTGAAGGTAGGGATAGGGGGTTAGGTTTAAGGGATTGGTGGTGGTGGTTTAGGTGGGGGTTTGGGGATGGGGATGTTGGGTAGGAGGGTGGAAGAGGAAAGGGTTAGTGTTTGTTTTTTCTAAGCCTTGGTTAAAGGTTGATAGGAGGGGGGTTTAATGGGGAAGGTGGATGTTGTGGTTTTTTGGAATAAAAGGAGAGTTGAGTTGGGTAATGGGGGTTCTGTGTTGTGGTACGAAGTTAGTTATGTTGCACTCTAGGTATGGAGTCGTTTGTTAGTGAGATCCTACGTGCGTGGCGTGGCGTATAAAGACATTAATTATGTACTATAACTACCCTAGTTACGTTTAACTAACTTTGGACCTGCGATATAGGTATGAAATAAAACAATGAATCATCGCAGAGTATTGTTTATTGTTCACGTACAGGTATAGTATCGAAAGTGTTTTTCTCCTCGCAATTGATTGGTTTAATCAGTCACGGTGTAAACACTGGGTAGGATCCTTACATAGGTAACATCGTTCGCTGGGGGACGTGCACACAAGTAACTATTGGATATTCTTTTCGTTATAAGAGCCGTGTAATCATAAATATCTACTTCACCTGAGCCAGCGTAGCCCTATACCCCTTGACCGCATACGTCGCCTGTATAAGATTACAAGGGATACTAACCAAAGTCAACACGGCAACCATGACCGTGACCCAAAACGCCGACCACTCCAACTTATTCCTCCGATCCATAGCCAACTGCTTCCACGTCCGCGGCGGCTGATTAAACGACTCGATCAGATACTCGAGCTCCTCGCGGAAATACTCATACTGGTGGAGTTCGAGTTTGCGGGGACGGCCGCAACTTCCTAGTCGGTAGAGAGGCTGTTGGTGTTCTTTGATTAAGAGGTGTTTGGTCGAGACGTCGCCGAATGGAAAGAGCAGGTTTAATGTGTCGAGGATCTCGCTTAGGACGTCTTTGGGGATCGGGCAGGTTTCTGTTGCGTCGAGGTGGTTGACGAGGCAGATTTTGTGTCGGTAGACGCTGAGGGTTTGATGGGTGGTGTTGAATCGCAGGTGGTCGGATATGCTGTCAGTCCAGCGGATCGTCATGCCGCAGTTGTTGACGAGGTAAGCGGCGGTCAAAATTGGATCGATCTGTGTTCTTTTCCCTTTTCCAGCGTTGTAGATGCCTTTGCTGAATTGGCTTTCGACGAGTTCCTGTAGGGAGATGTGTGGTTCCCAGTCTAGAGGGGTTTCGTCTGCGAAGGTCGGGCCTACGGCGACTGTTGTGGAGTTGATGTTGACGGTGAGCCATAAGCGGACCGACAGCTCTAGGGAGCGCTGAAGTGTGGTTGGTTCTGCGTTTAAGAAATGGGTGGCGAGCGAGTCTAGTATGGAGTTTTTTGATTTGGTCAGATTTTTCTGTAATAGCTGGATGATGTGTCGGCAGCCATCGAAATCATGCGCTGCGAAGTGGCGCTGATGATGGCGGATTTGGCCCAGCTCTTTGGCAAGGTACTGGAATAGCGAGGCGTATGATGCCTGGTCGAGGGAATTGAGATGGAATGCCCGCCCTGGCCAGAATATTCTCAAAATCTCATGTCTTTGATCGGCAGATGAACTTTGAAAACCGGCCATAAAACCAGCATCAAAAAAGCTCTTTGGGTGACTCATTTTTAGGCGAGTGATGCTTGAAAAAAAAGAAAAGAAAGTGCTATTGTCGCAAAAGCAATATGATAATCAATTTCTGTGATAGCAGAAGACCACATGTGCGGTTGACAGCTAACCACGAAAACGACCAAGCTGGAGACTTGTAATCTACATAAGTCGTGAAATACGCGAAAGGCAAATGATGCACATTGTGAGTTTTGTCGAAATTCAGCCTTGTGATGGTGCTGGGGCTGAAGGTTAACGTGGGCGAGGCTGAAATTGGTGGCGGGCAAGGTCACGAGCAAATACGAGGGTACTCGTAATTAACCCTTTGTCGACTACAGCGACTGGATTAGACATTATCACTTCACAGACACTGCAATCAAGAAAAGGAAATCGCGATACATGTATGGAGGCTCTACTACCACCTGCGCCTGCTCCATCGCACGTGGACGCGCTCTTGGAACTGAGTGTACCTCAGCACGATCCAGGGGTCGGATCCAGCTCTCAGCCTCGCGAAACTTACGCGCCAACCGACTTGGAACCTTCTTCAGACATCATTTCTAAGATCACTCCAGTTTCTACACACCAGGTTACGTCGGTCGATAGTGCTTACAGTTCTCTTCACCATGAAGATTCACAGAAGGCAGCAGCACAGGCCGATCCATCACTCTCTACGAGGATTTCTCAACAGGAACAACATCGCGAAGAGATTCCGCAAACACAAGATGTTCCGTGCACAAGTAGAACGTCGAAGCAGGAGGATATTGATGAACCTATCGGTCAAGTCAACGTTGGGGACGAGATTCAGGTCCTAGCTTCTGAAGCGTCGCACGCCAAGGTTCCTGTAGAGAACGCACAAAAGAATAATGAGGCAATACACCAGACATCGGAAGCAGGCCAAACGTCTACGCAGACTCCGGCGCCAGCTGAACAGCACCCCTTGTCGCTACCGGCATTGCCATCAGAAAGACAAGCAGAGTCGAATAACAATTCTCAGAACCGTCATGCCACGAATATAACGAATGATCCTACTTCAACAATACAGATAGAGAAGCCACCGAGCAAGTTCTTTTTCTGGAAACGTTTCCGAACTTCGCGCGGTAAAAAATCAGCTGGCAAGCAGCCGGTGGTCACCACGCAACCTCCTCCTCCTCCTGCTATCAGTCACGCCTCGGAGCCACGACTACCTCCACAGCAGTATTCCGGCGGCAGTTCCCAGGCGCCTATTCTCAGCGCTGCAGATCAGGAGGAATTCTATAACACTTCCGTCGTTGTAGCCAACAATACCGGAATCGACACTGTAAATCTCTTGACCAAAGATGTTCCGGTCTCATCTCCAAACATCTATCTAGCAGAGGATGGAATATACGTGGGGAAACTGAAAGAGTTACCCCCTTCAACGACAGCTGATATGCTCTGGATAACCACAGTACGAAGCCGCCTAATCACAGATCTTCGACCAGTTCTTGCTTCTCTACCCAAAAGCCTTCCCCGATACGGAACCTCAGTCGAGTTGGAGTTGTGTATGGCTGGTAGAAAAATATCGGGATCAACTACAATCTGTTTGAAGCCTATGATCTGGGTCCGATGCGGCAGCAGCACCTGCAGAAGGGCTGTACGCGGAGCTTTGGAAGACCTTTCCTATTTGCATGCCTTCCCTTATCATGTCAGTCTTGATGCTCCTCGGTTTGCTGCTAGCAGTGCTTCCCATACATCAGAAATCCTTTTCAGGCGTGCCGAAAGTAGAGCACTTAGTCCAGGTGCGATAGCCGGAATAGTGGTGGGAGCTGTTTTTGGGTTTTCATTTGTCCTTTCTTTGTTCACTTTTGTGTGGAGAAGAAAAAGGAGCAAAAGAAGCGAAGTGATGCCGGGACCCGTTCTGAATCCACATTATCCAGAAATGATGATAAGAGCTCCTGGAACTGATGATCCTTATTACATCAGACCATCCAAGGAAACTCCAGTGGCGCCACCCTCGATGTCGCCTGAACAGGAGATAGCTCCGGACGATTCAATTTCAGTTGTAGCTCATCAGGGACCGCTGCATTGGTATCCTCACGGGATGGACGCTTCCCGACCGTCCCAGGTCTACTTTCACCCTCCAACAGAATTGTCTACTCAACCAACACTATCCAGTTCTCCTCTACCAACGCTGTTGTCTTCTCCACAATCAACGCTGGTAAAGACTCCGCAATCAACATTACTGAAGACTCCCCAACCAACAATGCTGAATGCCACTTATCAAGATTTTTTACTGCCTCCTCCATTAGCGGAGATTAATGCTTCGGTACAGGAACATGAGGACATTCAACGCCAACGAGCTGAAGTTGATACCTCAAAAGCTATTATTGATGCACCAATATTAGAGATTGATACTCCAGTAGCAGAAGAGGGTCACTCTTCAGCTATGGTTTTTCCTTCGTCTTCAAATTCAAGGACGAGGACTTCCATGGCAGAAGCAAATGAATTTTCATTGGGAAAGTTTCTGGATGAGATAACGTCCCATGAGACGGAAGCAATTTCAACCTGTGGAGTGAAGATCGACTTTAAATTCCTGGCAGGAAAACGACTCTTCAATGCTGTTTGCACGATTGGAGGGGTAATAAGAGTTCAGAATGATCTTTACGGCCTCACTACTGCCCATGGGATGTGGGAAAATGATTCACCATATGCAGATCGGCATCCTCTGGAAGATGAAAAATTCTGCTTTGTTTGCAACTTTGTAGGAGAAGGTTAATTTTGTTTTATGAATCATGGAGTAAGACCACTGCTAATTGTGTAGCAGAGTTCGGTGCCAACAAGTTATCGTCGCATAATCCAGCTCTTGAATTCATGTCTCTGGAGAAACTTGCTTACCCATGGTTGTGCAATCGAGGGGTGCACAACAATCACCAAAAATCCCAGGTGAAAGAGATCGAAGGCGCAGATTTTGCTCTGCTAAAATTTAATACCACCAGGGAAATAAAAAATTCGTATAAATCATCTAATTCAGAAACCACCATTCGTCGCGTTGAGTCTGCGGTCTCCGAACCGGGTCCGGTTTCCATTGTATGTTCGGAGACCGATGTCAAGTCTGGAGACTTACTTCGCGGGAGCGCTCTTTGGATGGATCGGACAGGTGTTTGGGAGACCAGGAAGATCTATTGCGACCCTCCACTAGGTGCGTTCCCATCAATGGTCAGACTGAAGATTGGTCTGCTGACATGTCATAGAGGTTGGAACTTCCGGTGCATGGGTTGTACGAAATGACACATTGTTGGGCGTAGTGGTGGCAACTTACGATGTGTCGCCATACATCCACATGCTCCCCATTGATAAGATATTTGAGGATATACGAAGTGTAGTCGCCGGCGATGGAGATCCTTCTCAGGTCCATGTTTCCTTGCTGTAGGATTTCTGTCAGAGCCAGTCGGTATGGAGCAGATACCAAACCAATGATGACTCTTGTCACGAAGAGGCGTCGATGGCATCATGCATGTATTATGCCAAGGCAGGACCAATCGATTGCGAAGAGACAAACACTTTTGATGCCAAGGCAGGAAAAAGGAGGGAAAGTATGCAGATGTACTCTGGTCACTCTCACTTTCGACCCCACGTTCTTCCTCTCTATCAAAGTGTCGGAATAGGCTGGAAATCCCCCACGATCGTATCGAGTATATCCCCTATGATAGCGTTCTGGAACAGCCCTAGGTAGTCCCTCCCAGACTCAAACACGGGTTCGGCTGCAACGCCACTTTGGCATTCTCCGTGGCCCCTCATTCTCGTACTTGGGCTGGGGCGACGATCGATTTGCCAGCGGAGAAAATTTAATATTGCGTCCGCATAAGAACATGGGATTCCTCAACTCTTAAATCTTCGCGTCGCAGTGATGGTAATAATAGGCGAACGCGGATCCGGGAAGGGCCATAGGGCGCTCACGTCAGCTGTATGCGGGCAGAAGGCCAGTTCTTCAGGCCTTCTAGATCTTTGAAACCACAATACGAACTCTGGCAGGAACTTGCCACATCTGGGTATGATGAGTTCACGATCGATGGTCTGCAAGCCTAGTGCGAAAATTTGGCAGTATTTCTCAGCAGCCGTCTTCCCCCCTCCCTACGCGATCATGCGGGCCGCTCGTCTGTAGCCGTTTACGGTGAATATTGTGCCGATGACTACTCCACATTCCGACAGCTCGACTTTCGATGTGATCTTGCGAAGCCTATGGCCAATCTTTAAAAAGAAGAGAGAGATGAAAACTTGACTCGTCTCTCCTCCTTCGAATTCCTCGCATAGCATACATCGTATGTTCAAACACCATCACAACACAGCCAAGTCATCACTTGTGATGGGAATGCGTGGACCTTCGTGGACCGACTCAAGGAAAGGTCAAAGTGGCTTGAAGGATTCGACAAGGATGCTATTCCGCCTTGTGAATGGCCCATCTTGCCGGGTAAGCGAATAGAACATGCATGGCACGTACCTTACCTCAAATGTTAACGTTGCTCCCCCGCACATTAGTAGGGGGTGGCCTGACCGTTTTCCTTGATGTCGACGCACGCGACTGTCACCGGGTGTGTTGGGCTTCACCCCTACTTTGCAGACCCTCGACGGTCTAGCGATACCGTCTCCCCAATGTCTACAAGACAACACCAGACACCATCATAGACTCATCAGATATGTACATCTACAACAATACTGACGCAGAATGGAAGGATGAACGTGTCTATGCGCAGGATAGGAGACAAAGCTTTTACGCCGTGCCTCTGGATCCTGAAACTTGAAGTTGGGGACATTATATGTCAGCTTTACGGCTCGCGAACCGCGTTGGCTTTCCTAACTGAGGTTCGACCGACCTAATGCTGCCTTTTGCCTTTCGGCGACCTGAATCGTGTCATTTGAGATAGACAGTCCGCGTTTCCGACCCGTGGGTTCGGTCCTTCATGGGCCTTCTACGGCCGGGCAAACCAGTTTAATTGGTATCTCCTGACACCCCTTCGGTAGGAACTTATGTTCCCCGATACCGACAACCTGTTCACGGATTCGTGATGCTCACTCAGATGAAAAAGGAGTCAACTGTCTGTCTTCGCGATGAAATTGTTGATGGGCAATCATACAGCCAGATAGGATTGAGTTCATTCAAAGAAAAACGGAGACTCCCCTTTATTACATTGTGAAAACGCATGTGATGCAGCTTCTACTTACGTACTTGCTATGCGCATACTGTGACGGCGGGCCAGGCGACTCCTCGACCCCAAACCTTGAATCCCTGCCAACATTGGCACGCTGCACTCGCACGGATCCCACATCCTTCGTCTTTGCCATGGAGAGAATGTGCCGCGTTCCAACCAATCGTGAGTCGCGACATTTAAAAAGGGCCTTTTTCTTGCATGTAATCACAGTGCGCCGCGCGCCGCGCCTCTTGAGTCCGTGTGGTTATGGCTTGGGCCTGGATGATATTATACCCAATACCAGGGTGACCTCCTGGTTCACTGAGCAACGACACCCTCGCATCCATAAAGCTGGGAGCATTTCTTCCCCGCAAGACCCACTTTGCTGATCAAATTCTGCATACGCTTTCATCATCATTAAACTCTGTCGGTTCATTTAGAGTATTGCCCCCATTTCTTTAATCTTCTTTGGAGCCCAACCTTCCTCTGCCTCCTGCTCTCCCCTCTGTGCTGGGTTGTACCCAGCCAACTCGGCCCCATCACATATAGCATGCATTGAGTGAAGAGCATGGCAATCGCATCAGAAGATAAGAATATTGGATCCGACGTCGAAGTTGGTCGCATCAACAGTCTCGTGATCTGCGCCTTCCTTACCATTGCGTGGTACAATGTCGCAGAACTCACCATCCTGATCCAGTCTTTCTTCAAGCGGTATTCCGGTTTCTACTACTACTCGCTCCTGGTAGCAACATGGGGCATCTTTTTCCACGGACTGGGCATGTTCCTTAAATTCTATCACATCGACGAAGGCGTGAAAGGAGAAGATGTCATCAACACCGTCATTGTCTGGACGGGTTGGTGTATGATGGTCACTGGCCAGTCCATCGTACTGTATTCACGACTACACCTTGTGGCACAGGCGAAGTGGACCAAGTACGTCCTCTGGCTGATCATCTTTGACGGCGTGGTGCTTCACTCCGTCACCGGTGTCGCCACATTCCTGACGAACATAACGAAACCCCCAGACCGCTGGATCCCGGTGTATTCGGTAGTCGAGAAAGTTCAGATTTCATGTTTCTTCTTGCAGGAAGTGTTGCTGAGCAGTATCTATATTTGGAAGACGTCGATATTGCTGAGGGTCGAGGGGCCGTTGTTCGAGCGCAAGAGAAATGCAAGGAAGAAGGTGCTGATACATACCATCGCCATGAGTGCTATCATCATCGCATTGGATATAATACTACTCGGACTAGAATTCAAGGGTCGTAAGTGGATCTTCTCCTTCCCTGTTCATGCATCTCTATTCTTTCCTTCCATTGGCCCAAACCTCAGATAGCAACACATCATGCTTACCAACACAAACAGTCTACGACATCCAAACCTCTTTCAAAGGCGCCGTCTATTCAATAAAACTCAAGATGGAATTCTCCATCCTCAACCAGCTTATGAACCTCGTCCGCGGCACCCTCCACGACTCCAGCGATGGTACCGCCGACAGAACCAACAACAACCTCGACACCGCCATCACCAACCCAGCAGCAAAGCCATCTCACGCGACGTCCAGGAGCCGCTACAGTCGGCATACGCACGTCGTCGACGGCACGGAAGGCTATCATCGCTCGGTAGGCGTGTATTCCAGAATGGACGATGATGTTGAGAATAGTGCCGTGTTAGGGCGGCCGATTCGGTTGGAAGATTTAAAGGGGACAGATGTGTTGAAGACTACGACTATGGAAGTTACGGTCGAGCAGGTAGAGAACATAGACCGAGACGGTGATCTCGGGATCGAGAGGGACATGGTGGTGGCAGAAAACACAGCAAAGGAAACCGGCGATGGGAGAAGGCATAGGAGGGGTAGCAGTGCGTCGAGCGAGGTGTACGTGATTGAAATGTGCGAAAAACCGGGGAGTAGTGGGGCTCGGGGGGTTTGATCTTTTCTTCGGATTGGTTTAGAGGCGTTGGGGTGTGATTTATTATTGATACCTACTGGGCGCTAATGAAATTCACGATTCTTGTTCGCTCTTGCTTGCTCTTGTTCGTTCGCACTCTAGGATAGATTGGTGATGTGAGTGATTGATCACGGGTATGAATCAACATCAATGCCATCCAATGTTTCCATCACACAAACTCTGAGAACAAACGCAAACGCAAAGCCTCACCACCCATTTAAAACTATGGCCAAAGTCGCAGAATAGTAGCATCAACTTCCCGCACACCACACCACGCACTATCCTTACCAGCTTCATCCACCCATCTTCCCAACGAAACATAATCTCTACCCACACACAAGCCATGTCCGTCGATCTCAGCATATACGCCGAGCTCCGCCGTGTATCCGACGAACTCACAAACCTCAGAAAGCAACTCGAGACGCTCCAAACAGAGATGGCAACCTGGAAGCGCGAACTCCTTGAGATCGTCGCACGCGAGGCTGAAGTTGTTGCAGCAATGAGGACCCGGGAACAAGCGGAGCAATGGCTGAATCAGAGAGGAAAGGGACTTCTCGAGGAGGGTCGGGAAGTCAAGAAAGAAGATGGGAGTGTGAAGGATGGTCGGGAAGTCAAGACAGAAGATGAGATTGTCAAAGATGGCCGGAAAATCAAGCAGGAGCCCAAGGATTATCAGGAGGTTAAAAAGGAACCTAAGGATGACGGTGGCGATATCATATGAGGAGAGCAGCGGCAGTGGAGGCGGACCGACTTCTTCACGGGAAACGACTCTAGGACATGTGTCAGAACGAGGATTGAGCAATGTTGATGGGTTTGTGGAGAAAGAGTGTGAGGGTCTATTGCGCTGATCATGGAACGGGAGAGGGTTCTTTTTATTGTTTCCTTTCGGGCCTTAGTTTGAGGAGCCGTTTGTTACCGAGACATCGCGGAAGGTAGGATCCTAAGGTGTTGATAATGTATTGTAATCTGCCTGTGTGAACTGAACCAACTTGACACCCGCGATATAGGTGTTGATTAGCGTTTGAATGGGTGTATGTACGTGGTATGATTTGGGAGTAACATTAATCCAGTTGTAGCGACAAGAATGGTAGTTTCGTGAACATTTCTACTCCCATTAGACATGCTCACCGTACCATCGAAAGAACCCTAACCAATCACCTACTCCATCATCCCATCGCATTCCCCCAGATTCCCTCACATCCAACCTCCGCAACATCCCTCCATAACCTTTCCACATCCGCCAACACGTCCTCTTCCAACGGCCCCCGCCTAATCCACTCAACACTCCTGACGACTTGCTCCTCTCTACTCGCGCCCAAAATGATTCCATCTTCTTCTGTCAAAGGTGAGTGGTGGCTAAGCCAGCGAAGCGAGACTTCGACCGGGTCTAGTCCCTTTTCGCGGACGGCGGCGTCGAAGCGCTGCATTGCGGAGGTGAGGGTGGGTGTAGCAAAACGGGGACCTAGGACGCGGCCGATGGGGTTGCTGGCGTCGAAGCGGGTTCCTTGGGTGGTGTTGTTGGTGAGGTTTGCGGTTAGGTACCCGCCGGCGAGAGGTCTGGTGATGTTATTCATGTGCGTTTTCATGATACATTTCCATCTTTTTAGCTCTTTCACTCGTTCGGTAGATAGGGAATGGCGATTTACCAAGGGTCAGAACATGAATGAGAAGAATACTTACGCATAGCCTACGAAAGCAGCGCCATGGGCACGCAAAAGTGGAAGAAGCTTGGTTTCCATGGCGCGCGCGATGAGGTTGTATACACCCTGGTAATACTTTGGCTTCCGGAGACTCTTTTCGTCGCAGATTTTGAGGAGGGTTTCCATGGTGGTGGGAGGGAAGTTGGATACACCCCACTGCTCCATTCATTAATTCAAAAAGGAATAAATGCAACAGTAACACACAGTACTCTTCATTCTATTATCAATTACGAATGAAAAGATACTTACATTGCGACAGACACCTCCATCAATCATGTCATTGAAGTTCCTTATCTGATCTTCCAGAGGCGTGGAGGGATCAGGACGATGCGCGTACAACACATCAACATTCTTCCTCTTCAATCTTGTCAAGCTTCTTCCAACACTCGTTTCCATCCGCTCTTTGGACAGATCTCCGCTGCCGTCCGTGGCAGTGTCCACTAGACATTTTGTGTCGACTTCGAAAGCGGCGGCCAAGGATGCGACTTCGCCGATGAGTTCTTCGGATCTCCCAGGGTTCGTCGGCGGGTACCGCGCTGCTGTATCGAGGTGGGTGATGTTGAGGGTTTGGAGGGTGGTGAGGAGGGACTGGATAGACTCTGAGGTCTCAAACGCGGGAGGAGGGCCGCCGAAACTGGCTGTGCCGAAGATGAGTTGGGGAGGCATTGGATCGTGAATGCGATGATCAGAGCCGGCAATATTCTTTGCCCTCTGTCTTTTACTTTTTCTTGCCTTCTTCTTTGTGCTTATATGTTGGCCTTGTGCTATCGCTTTTTGTGATTTGAAGGTAAGCACTTGGCGGGGCCAACGTTGGATCCTTGTACTTTATATAGCGTCGCTCTTGCGGCGCAGTTCCTATTGGGGAACTATGAAATCTCTACTGGATGGGATGGATGTGTAATGCACACATGTGGACATCAATTGATGTGCAATGCTATTAATCAGCTGACACGTGGAAGATATCGGATTCGCTCCATCCGTCGTTCCTCGTTCCTCGTTCATGGGATTGCCAGACCAATCACATAGAGTGAGATCTAGAATACACCAAAAATTAAGCCCCACAGATTTCATAGAAGGCTTCAAATTTAGAAGCAAGCAAAAAAATTAACAATTCTAACAGGGTCGTTGGGATTCCGTGTCGGAGGGTCGGCTTAGGATCCCGGAGAACCGGACGGTAAGATACAATACATCCGGCACCAATTTTTTGCTGTTCGCAGGCTTGAAGATTTCCCTCTTCTCTTCGACACTGAAGTCTTTCGATTTATCTGAATCGCTATGACACTGCTGAATATGTCACGAGTTTTGTAGAAAAATCCGAGATCGCGATGATGCTAACAGCCAAAAACAGCTTAGTCTAGTGCGACCGGTCTCTTTAGTTCGACTCAGTCTAATGAAACCTCATCACGAGATATAATTGACAATCCTCCAGATCAATCCAGGATCCGAGAAAAAAGCAGTCTCCAATACGTACCGTAGAGATACATCATCATGTCGTCCAAACCAGCCGTCATCACCGTCATTGGTTCGCTCAACGTCGATCTCGTAACACGTACCCAACGCGTTCCCGTCGCCGGCGAAACTCTCACCTCGGAATCCTTCGACACAGGATTCGGAGGCAAAGGCGCCAATCAAGCCGTTGCCTGCGCACGCTTATCGCGGACGCAAAAGCAGGCAACGGATGGCGAGGCATCGGACGTGGAGGTGCGCATGGTGGGCGCCGTCGGGGATGACCAGTTTGGCGCGGGCTTCGTAGAAAAGTTGCAGAAAGACGGGCTGAAGACGAACGGTGTGAAAGTCTTAAAGGGGAAGAAAACCGGGGTCGCGGTCATCGTGGTAGAGACTGCGACTGGGGAAAATCGGATTATGTTTTGCCCGGGTGCGAATTATGATGTCGAGGTTAAGGATCTGGTGGATGCCGATGCGAGCGTAGCTTTGTTTCAGCTTGAATTGCCGTTGGAAGTGGTGAGTTCCCCCTTTTTTTCTCGGGCAAAAGGGTTGATCCGAAGTTAGGCAAACTTTCGTTGCTGACAGACGTACATGTAGGTGGTGCACAATATGAAAGCTGCACGTGACAAGGGTGTAGAGACAATCATCAACCCTGCACCTGCGATACAATTACCGGAGGAAGCATATCAAGGCCTCAATCATCTTATTGTAAACGAAACCGAGGCTTCCATTATGTCCGGGATCGAGAACCCCACCTCATGGGATAAGGTGGCTGCAGTATTCATTGCCCGTGGTGTGAAAAATGTTATCATCACCCTCGGCGGGGAGGTAAGCCAACAATCCAGACAATACACGTGAAATTTTACTGACGGATATGGTCAAGGGCGTGTACTATCAAACAGATAAACGCCAAGAGCAGTCTCAACCTGGGCAATTTGTTCCGGCGCGAAAAGTCAAGGTCGTTGACACGACAGCTGCCGGAGATACTTTCGTCGGAGCCTACACTGTTGCAGTGGCCCGGTGGAAGACAATGTCTCGAGGAGCAAATTTCGATTTGGGAGCAGCGATTGAGCACGCGAACCGCGCGGCTTCTCTGACTGTTCAGAAAGCGGGAGCGCAGTCATCGATACCTTGGTTTGATGAGGTGCCGTCTTCTTAGATGTAACCGCGATAGGTTTTGTAGCGTATGGCATTCTGTCTTCTATCTTCTATTTTGTCTCATGCGCTGTTAAAACTGTTGTGTTTAGCTCGCTCCAAAGATCGCATTCGTGAGAGACAGATATCGATGTAAGATTCTTGGTAGAATTCGAGGAATCTGCGTTATTGACACATTATATGCCGCACATGCCGTCAAAAAATGTAAAATTTCTATTTGTGGCCATTCACGAGAAACTTTCAAAAATGTCTGAAACCTGGTGTCATCGTCTACTCAAAGATCTCAGGTTGAGTGTTGCATGTAGCTTTGTATGTGACCGGTTAGCCATGAAGGAACTGGTGGGTTAACTGAGCGAATCAGTGAAGCCTGGGGGAAGTTGATTGCCAAGGATGGGTGGTCCGTCGTTGGCATCGGAATCGAGTGGTTTTTGCCAATGGGGGAGCACTCGGGCAGCAGTGAGACCAGGGTTTATGTAGCTATAATTATTACATGAAGCTATGAAGTATCTGAGAATAATTATGTCCGATAAGCAGACTTGTTTCGTGTCTTTCGCGCACACAAACAAGGTGGCGGAGACTCCCCTCCTTCGACTTAGTATACAGGGACTGTCCACTCCCCTAAAAGAATGTTGACGATGTCTCCCTCCTCTTTTTCTTGGCCATTCTTGTGGCCATCTCTTCCCTCGCTTGCCTTCCTTTCTAACCCCGCAAACAACATAGAATCATCGTCGTTATCTGATCTCTTCCGACTGAGTCCCGGCGATCGTGCGTCTTTCTCCTCCGTCTCCCTCCGCAACCGCTGGACTTTTACACGGCGGTTGGACTCTTTGCCTGTCTCGGAGATTTCGACGTCGGATATGCGCTTTCGTTTCAATGACGAGTCTGCATTATCCTCCTCTAGTACTTCGACATTCCGCTGAAATGGAGACCCCAAGGGAAGGAGTACCTCCGTTGTTGTACTACCTTCTTGGGTGTTTAGGCGTGGAGGAATTCTTAGGCTTGAGGTAGGAAGATCACCTGGGTCCGAAGATATAAATTTCCTTCGGTGTACTCGACGGATGTGCTCAGCGAGGTTCTCCTTCCGCGTGAAGCCAGAGCCGGAACTGCGTTTACAGTCTAGAAATGGGCATAAAAGCGGGGGCCCATGCATCATGTGCACTTCGCGCTCGTGTCGCAGAAGCCCACCAGAGTACGAAAAACGTGGCAGCTTTTCACAGCCTTTGATATTGCACTTGTAAGGGCGGTTGTGCTTGTCCATATGTTTACTGTGAATAGATTAGCATTACAGCACAGCAGAATCGATGCCTGGTCTCACTCACCTCCATTCGCATTTCCTGTCGAATGTGATATTTGCACACTCGCTATGTTTGCACACAAAATTCCCGTCATGATTCCGTGGTGGGTCCTCCGAACGCTTGTAAGCGTGATTTCTTCGCATTGACATGACCTCATCGCCATCCGGAGAGGCGAAATCCTCAGATGGTTGCCGGCTGTAAGAGCTATCAACAGAGAGTCTTTGATTACTTTTATGCGATTCAAGCGTAGGTGAATTGGTGACAAAGTTCGAGAAAGGTTCGCGAGTATAGCCACTGTCCGCCCCAACAACCTGGCTGTGACCTCGTTCGAAAATTTCGCCACTCTGCTGCCAATTCTCTTCCGATAATTCGCTGTTATCCTTCATGGCTTTACCTAGCTCGCTCTTACTTCTAACTGGTGAGATGCTTTGGTACCATTTGTTGTTTGTGACGGCCGGGTCATTAGACAGATCGTACGAGTTGGGGTGGCCATTCTCAATCATGCTCCACCTATTGTCACTGCTGGAGAGAGAGCGAACCTCCATCCACTGCTCGGTAGGAGACCTAATTCCAACGCTAGTGGAGCTAGCGCTTGCTGCGGCAGTGCTCATAGTGGTCGCGGTGTTAAAATCCTGAGGATTGAACAGGTTTGGGAAGTCTTGCTGGAAGTCGGACATGCCAAAGGCCGTGGGCAGGTGCTGGGTGAGGTCCATGGAGGTGGTCAACATGTAGGGAACATTTGTGCACATGGAGTTCATCATGGCCGGGGAGGTAAAGTCGAAAGACGAGTCCTGGAGCGGGGCGCCAAAGCTGTTGTTGAAGTCGGCGGTGCTCATGCCCATGGAATCGTTGCTGGCGGCACTGCGGTTGATCCACTCGTTAAGCATAGGGTTATCTGACATAGCAGAGGCAAAGTTAAGGTCTACGGTCTGGAGGGGAGCTATTACAGAAGGTAGGCTATAGGTATTAGTAGCGGCGGTGGTTGCGGCTACGGTATTAACGCGTTGCTGGCTGTGATAGGTGTTGTTGTTTAAGGCGGAAATCATATTATTTTGTGACTGGTGGTGGTTCATGGCGGCAGATGTCATCATGGCATTGACTTGCGTTCCGGTTTCATATGCGCAGCGTGTAGCCTGCAAAGCTTGCTCCTCTCGCCGCAGGAGAGTATCAATGCTCATTTCCTCATTCTCCATTGATGTCGAAAAAGGCACAGGTGTCGGGTAAGGCAACAAAACTGGAGCACTAGTGCTTCCCGTAGACATTATCTCGGACTCAAATTTCTGGTACAAACGATGGTATAATTTGTGAACTTGGTTCTTCGGACAACGATATGTCGCCGGTGTAGCTTCGAACGTCTGCTGGAGCGCTGAGATTTCCTTGAGCAATTCCTGGACATGTCTTACGCACTGAGATAGCTCGTCTATCGTCAGGTACTCTCCATCCTCTTCAATAACGGTGTTGCCGCTTTGAGAAGTTGCTAGATTCTTTGCCAGTGCAGCTTCATCCGCATTATAGTTCGGTCGGAGCTGGTCGTCCTGTTTCGCCGCATTCTGCGGGTTCATTAAGGGAAACACGGTCATGCGCTCATTATTAGGGGTTCGTGAAGGCGGATCGAATGGTCGCCGAGCCATGACATCCCTGATATTCATGGTGTCTAGTTTTCCTTCCAGAACTTGAAGACTTTTAAGTGACTCCTGTTGGCGTTGGTGAAGTTGCCGAATTGTCTCACGCTCCTTTTCAAGAGCATTTGTTTCCAATAGCCTGTACATTTGTTAGATGTTAGAAACGATAGTGCGAAACACAGAAAAACACACCCTTTAGCTTGCCCGTTGGCTAGCTGGAGGACGTGAAGTAGCAACACGAGGCTGTTCTTAAGGCTCTCAAGGCGCCTGCGAAGAAGCTCAAGCTTTTGCTCCTTCAATGGCCAGGAAAGCTTCCCTAATGAGCTTAGACTTTTCTTGCCATCCTTACATGTCTTTCTCCTCTTGTCTACGACCGCGGAAATATCCATAAAAACAGCTTCACAACGCTTAATAAGCTGCTTGGCGTCCTGGACCGCTTTTTTGGAAATGGTAGACCGGGCATTCTCGTTCTCGAAGACTTTTCCAAGACTTTCGAGAGTATTTGCTGTGAGCTCTATATCTCCCGCAATATCGGCAATGTCTTGGTCGGCGCGAGCCGCTGACCCTACGAAATGGTACAGAGTTGTTGATAGCTGAGCACCAGCACCAGCGATCTGAATGATACTAGCTACTAGTCCTACGAGCTCAGCCATAACTGACAGACTCCCATTGCTTCAAAACCAAGCGTGTAAGATGTCAAAAGGATGATCAGACTACAGGCAGAGTCCGTAGTGAGACGCGGGTGAAACTCACCCTGTCCTTGCTTCTAGATGAATCAAAATCAAGCAAAAATGAAGCGAATAATGAGGGGCAACTCAGAGCGTGAAATTTGAGGTGAGTTAGGATGTTGATGCCCGGTGGCTAGAATGAAGTGAAGGGTGATGTAGAGTGAGGGGAGGTGCGGCTAAATACGACACAAGGTGGCGCAGCGTCCTTTAACTCTAGCGGGCGAATCGGGCGTGGCAGTGCAAGGCAGGACCTCTCTTATGTATATGAATACCTGAATGCAAATAATTGCCTGTGTGCCCGTCCTGGCCGAAGACGTTACCAAGTGTTTTCCCCTACCTGTGTCGTTACCCAGGGTAGCGTCGAATGAGGGCACAGTGGATTCTATACTGAGCTCGGGTATGTTTATAGAAGCTCGATTCGTAACTAAGTGAAAGATATTAAGAGCTAATTCAGATGCCCATTCAGCTATAGCATCATTCGTTGACTTGAACCAGCGCATAACATAGGCCTATATAAATAACCCAAACTTCCTATTAAATGTCCTATGTATAATTTTGTTAGTTTAGGTTCTAACTACTCTTTGGCTTTAGTATTGCGGCAACATGTTCCCGATATTTTTGCCACAATAGCTCTTCTCACCTAGATTTAGTCAATTTCACT
Source organism: Periconia sp. R9002 (assembly GCA_023627715.1). Lineage (NCBI taxonomy): Eukaryota > Fungi > Ascomycota > Dothideomycetes > Pleosporales > Periconiaceae > Periconia > Periconia sp. R9002. The sequence continues at coordinate 7,043 of JAMAHW010000039.1, read as the reverse complement.
TATCCTGCTCCATTGCCCATTTGAAGGTCCTGCGAATGGCTTCCTCCTGAGAAAATGGCACTCGGTACCCGAGCCTTTCCTTGGCCTTGCTAATATCCAGTGTGAACCCCGTTTTCAGGTATAAGAAATCCATCTTGCGCATCGGAGGGTCCTTCTTCCCAATGATCCAGCAAACCCACTCAGTAACACTGGCCATCAAGATCATTAACCACCATGGCATCACCCTGACCTTATCTTGTGGTATGTCGTCGCCCGCTTCAGTGAAGTCGAAGAATTCCCTGTTGTCGCCGAATTGGACATTGTGTTGCTTTTTCTTGAGCTGCTGCACCAATCCCCAAACGACACCATCCCGATCTCCTTCTCCGTATGTTCCACAAATTCGAAGGACGCAAGTTTTGAGAGTGGGCCCGTTTGACCTGCGAACGAGGTCGTCTGCTAGTGCCTTATATCTTCCATAGGGCATGAACGATTTGCTTTTTGAATCCCATAGTTTGGCTTTGTCCTCTGTGAGCTTCTGAACGGCCTTATTAGCAATAGTATTGTCGCTTGAAGTGTACACAAAGGCTTTCACAGAGCTCTCGTCCGTAGCGCAGCGTAGCATGGTACCAGTCCCCAAGACGAGGACGCGTTCCAGCTCTTTCTCGCTTGCAGTATACTGCGGAGCAGCAGAATGTATGATTACATCTGGGCGTACTTTTGCAAGTAGAGCTCGGATGGCTTTTTCATCGGTGATGTCGGCGGAGTGGTAGTTGACGTTTGCGATGGTTTTCTTTGGGCTTCGTGAGCAGACGGAAACAGAGGTCCATCGCGGGTCAGCAAGAAAGTCGTTGATGATGCGCGCGCCCACGAATCCGCTTCCACCGGTAACAAGCACGCTTCCCAAGGGTTGTGGACGATCACTCGCCATGCTGTTGTGGTTCGTCAGGGCGGGTCACAGAAAGTCAAAACAACACCGCTCTCCTTTAACTAAATTCGGATAACCTAGAGCATTCATTGCGAGGCAGCTCGAGGAATTTCAGAATTGGCGAGGTTGCATACTGCCAAGTCGAACGCCGCATTCATACATGCAGGCAAAATAAATTCAAAAGGGCCTTGCCTTCTTGTTACGTAATACCGGCAACCCTCCCAGTGTTTGTGCCCTGTCTTTTGCTCATATCTGCAGCACAAGGCGCAACATGAAAACTACACAATTGCTCTTGGACATCTAGCTGTGAGAGGTTGCAAAAATTGACCGATCAATGATTGCACTGGTTTGTTTCGTATATATTCAAACACTAGCTATCGAGCTTAAGCTTCTCAAACTGCCGGATGCTCTGCGCATAGTTTTGCTCTTGGGCCAAGAACTCTGCCAGCCTCCCCTTCTCCATTTCTTGCACTGCGGGGCTGACCTTCTCAATCCACCCAGGGTCTGAGATGACCTTGCGTTGCTTCGCAACCCCATCGGTTGCCGCCTTGAGCTTCTTTTGAGCTTTGGCGATCTCATCCTCGGGTTTGATATGGCCACGGACTTCGAGGAAGGAAGCACAAGAGGGGGAAGCGACATTGACTGCGCAGCCGTTTGGCGTGGCTTGGTCTGGGGAGAGGATATCGATGCTGGCAACGGCGCGACCAGCAAGTGACCTAATACTGGCGTGCTGCGAACCTAGTGTTTTGAACGTTGTTTCGTCGAAAGCCTTGACAAACACTACACGATGTTAGCCTTGATCGAGAAGCAGCGGATTGGACGAACCTTTTGCATCTGCGATTCTGTAGTCCGAGGTGAGCGAACGGATAGACTTGGAGGCATCGAGGATAATTTGATAAACAGACTCAGCCTCGGGGTCGTTCAGGGTCTCGTCGTAGACGGGAAATTTTGCGATCGTGATGGATGGTGTCTTGTCGTGGGCCCTGCGAGGAAGGCGTTGCCAGAGTTCTTCGGTAATGAAAGGCATGAATGGGGAAAGGAGCAATAAGCTTGTCTCATTGACAATGTACAGCGTGTTCATGACTTGACGCGTTAGTCGTTATCAACACACGCAAGACTGCAAACTTACCTGAGCGCCTCTCTTCATCGCTGCCCTCAAGCAGCTTTTTTGAGTTCTCAATGAAGACGTCGCAGAAATTGTCGTAGATGAAGCCATATATGATCTGCGTGGCAGCAGAGAACTCGCGATTCTCGAGCTGCTCGTTGAGTCGCTTGACTGTATGATTCATGCGTGAAAGAATCCAGCGTTCCGACAAACTCTCTGATCCAAGCTTTGCGGTGGCGTTGGGAACGAAGCCCTCGTCGAATTTACCGACACAATACTTTGTTGCTTGCCAGATTTTGTTGGACTATGATTGTCAACACTTCGCCTTGAAAGGATAGTGCGTACTTACAAATCGACGAATAGCAGCAGTGAAGGTGACAGAGAAGGCAATATCGCCACCACCGGTAGTGTACTGTACAAGAGAGAACCTTAATGCGTCGGCGCCGCATTCTGGTATGCCTTGTGGGAAGACCGTGTTCTGATACTTCTCTGCTTTCGCAATCTCTCGTTCTGCAAGGTTACCCTCGTGGAGCCCTGCACGGAGCTTCTCGAGTGTAATGCCATGCATGACATCTATAGGACTGATGACATTGCCTAAGCTCTTACTCATTTTACGGCCTTCAGAGTCACGGATAAGCGAATGGCAATAGACCTCTCTGAACGGCACCTGCCCGGTGTGCTTGAGCGAAAGCATGATCATGCGTGAAACCCAAAAGGGTAGGATATCCCTGGAAAAATCAGCTCATGGTGTGAATGTCAAACGTGAAGTTACATACCAGCCAGTCTCTAGGACAGACATGGGGAAAAACTTCTCAAAGTCGTCGGTCTTATCTGGCCAGCCCAAAGATGAGAATGGGAAAAGACCAGAACTAAACCAAGTGTCGGAAACATCAGGATCCTGTTCCAGCTCGAACTTGCGGCCGGGGAACTTGGCCTCAGCCTTCTTTTGAGCCTCTTCAGCGTCATGGGCGGCAATCCAGTGCTCGTCGTCATCGATGACAGACTCGCCTTCAAACTTGACTAGCCATCTGAATTTGTTAGCAGTTGCTGGAACGACATGGACCAAACCTTACGCAGGATTCCTATGGCCCCACCAGAGCTGGCGGGAGATGCACCAATCCTGAACGTCAGACATCCAGCGCAAGTAGGATTTTCGCGACGTCTCCGGACGAATATTGATCTTTTCATCTTCGACAGCCTTCTTAGCTGGAAGAGACATTAGCGAACCTCCTACCATCATAGACTGTTTCTTTACCTTCTGCAGCCATGTCCTTCATCTTGACCCAGAACTGTGGTTTAAGGATAGATTCGACGACATCGCGAGATCGCTCGCAGATGGGGATGCTCATCGCGTGATCCTCTTCCTTGACGTAGAGTCTGAGTTTCTCGAGTTCCGTCTTGACGGTGTAACGCGCGTCAAAACGCCTCTGACCCTCAAAGAGAGGACCGGCATTGGAATTGAGTTTACCATCTTCGGTGAAAATGTTAATGAAGTCGAGGTTGTGCTTCTTTCCCAGGATGTAATCGTTTTGGTCGTGAGCCGGTGTCATTTTGACAGCACCTGAACCGAATCCGGCGTCCACGTATTCGTCGGCGAAGATGGGAAGGAGGCGGTCGACGAATGGATGGCGCGCATTCTTTCCCACCAGGCTTTGGTAGCGGGCGTCTTTCGGATTTACAGCGATGCCGCTGTCTCCAAGCATGGTCTCTGGTCGAGTGGTTGCCACTGTGATGGTCTCATCACTGCCATCGATGGGATACTTGAAGTAGAGGAGAACACCGAATGCAATCTTCTTGTCGTAGTCTGGGACCTCGATCATGGTCTTGCGCTCAATATTGATGGTCTCGACTTCGAGGTTACTAATCGAGGTTCGGAGATGGGTGCACCAGTTAACAAGTCGGTGGCCTCGGTAGATCAGGCCTTCGTCGTACAAGCGGATGAAGTTTTCAACAACAGCCTTGGAGAGCTGCGGCGCCATTGTGAAGGCTTCGCGGTCCCAATCCTAGCCTTGTGAGATGAGCAGTTGAATACATCAGACGTAACGTACGTAAGAGCCTCCCATGGCGCGGAGAACCATGCGGATACGCTGGTGGTAGTCCTCTTTCCAGCTCCAGATAATTTCAACGAGTTTCTCCCTACCCACATCGTGCCGCGTCAACTTCTGGGTCTTCCACAGTCGTTTCTCAACGACGACCTGAGTTGCAATGCCGGCGTGGTCGCAGCCAGGGACGAAGAGAGTGGTGAATCCACGCATGCGATACCAACGGATCAAAGTATCTTGGAGGGCGTTTGCGAGGGCATGGCCGATGTGCAGATTACCGGTGACCTGGAGGGTGAGCTCCTACGGCGAAGAGTATGGGGCAGGTCTGACTTACGTTGGGAGGAGGAATGGGGATGACGAAGCGGCCAGCGGGGAGGATGGAGCCGTCCTCTTGAAACTTGGGCTTGAAGAAGCCCTCCTTCTCCCACCAGGCATACCATGAAGCCTCGACGTAGTCTGGGTTATACGCGGAGGCGTAGGGGCTGTCGAAACCCTCCATGATTTTCTTCTCGCCGCTGGGCGTACGACCGACATAAGGAGCGAGCTTCTCATCCCCCTTCCTCCTCTTCTCCTTGGAATTGGCAGCAGTCTGTGGAGAAGCAGCCGCCTGTTTGTCCTGCTTCTCCTGGAACTTGCGCAGCTTATCCGCCTTTGCGCGTTCTTTGGCGAGTTCCTTCTCCGTCTTCGGGGAAGCCTGCACAATGAATTAGGACGTTTTAACGGCAATGTTAGATGAGGCGACACTAACCATGCTGGCAACGGCGCAGAAGCTAAGTCGCGAGAGTTTTAGGTAGCGGGGAGAAGGGAGCGTGGACAGGGCGCGGGATACCTACATCAATCAATAATTGATGTAGTGCTACGCCGTGAGTGAGTCACCCCCCGTGAGTCACTGAGACCTGGCAGAGGGACCAACAACAAACGATACCTAGATAGCGAGGTTCGATCAGGAAGAATTCAATGTTATTTATGTTTGCTTCCAGCCTCGATGATTGATCTCGAAGGCAGGCGTACCGAGGTGTAACCCGTGACTTTTTCACCCCGAATTGGCATCGCCCATGTCGATGCCGAACTGGAACAGGATCTGCTCTTCCCACTGCCCCAAGCTCATATCCCCCCGCAAGTATTCTTCCAGCTTCAGCGCGTGCAGAGCCGCCTGGTTCGTACTAGCCCCCGTGTGAGACCAGAACCCCGCCACCGCGTCCCCGACCAAGAGCACCCTCCCGCCATGAAATGTGCTCTGTGTCAGCAAGACGTCTGCGATGCATTGCAGCAGTGGATCCATAGTTCGCTCTACTATGAATCGGGCGTGGCAGTGCAAGGCAGAACTTTTATTATGTATCTAAATACCTAAATTAAAGTGTCTTCTTCTTCGCAATTGATTGGTGAAATTTAATACCTAAATAATTATTTTAGATACTATAACCTTATTAATAAAGTAAAACTAAAAATATATACCCTAATAGATACTTTAATTAGCTATTAATAAGCTCTTCTAATATACTTAGTATAGAAGTTCTTTTTCTAGTACTCTATCTTAAACTATATTATAATATCTATATTTCTATCTATATTTAATAACTTATAGTAGAGTAGGCTAGTAAATAGGTAGAGTATACTTATAAGTTAGGCTAGAGTTAAGTAGAGGTAGTTAAAGTATAGGTAAAAGTTAAGTAGAAGTTATATAATTTATAGGTAGAGATTAAATAAAAATAGTTAAAGTATAAGTAGAAGTTAAGTAGAAGTTATATAACTTATAAGTAGAGATTAAATAGAAGTAATTAAAGTGTAAGTAGGAGTTAAGTTAGAGTAGTTAAAGTATAAGTAAAGGTAGAGTAACTATACCTATATAGGTTACTATATAATAAGTTATTTTTTATTATTATTTTTATAATATATATTTAGACTAGTAAATAGGTTAGAGTTAAGTTAAAGTTAGAGTTTTATATAATATAACTTAACTCTAATCTAACCCTAACTTATTTTTTTTACTCTAGTAATAGGTAGAGGTTAAGTTATATTATATAAAACTTTAGGTAATATATATATATAGTAAGTAGTATAGAGTAGCGAGTAGTATAATTTTACTAAAACTATACTAAAACTCTATTACCTATATAATACTTTAATATAGTAATATCTAATTAAAATTAAATAAATTTTAGATATAACTTACTTTTTAGGCTATTAAATAGGACGCGACGCTTTTAATTCTATAAGCTATAGCTATCTATAGTATTACTTAAAGAATACTTTATTAGAGATACGCTAGAATATAATTATAATATAATTATACACTTAACTTAATAAAGCTACTTCTAATAGAAGAGTAGATAATTATTAATTATATACTTAACCTAGATGTATAAGAGTTTTTATCCTAGCCTACTATTCTTAAAAATATAGCTAATTTACTATTAGCTAAAAAAAACTATAACTTTATTAGCTTAACTTAGCTAAAAGCTTTTATTAAGTACTGCCTAAAGCTAAAAATTAAATTTAATTAAAAGTATAACTATAGAAGAGTACTTTATAAAAATCCTAAAGTTATATAAAGCTAGTTCTACTTTATATAAAATATAAAAGCTAAGTATAGTATCCTAAATAAGAATATATATAATTTTAATAAAATAGGCTTTATAATAGGTTAAATATTAACTAGATCTATTATTACTAGATTTAAATATTATAGATAGCTAAAATCTATATAGCTAAGTAACTATAAGTAGGTGATAGTAATCTAGAGTATTAATATAATAAGGTAGATAATTCTACTATTTTTTATTTTTAGAGGTAAGTACTACCTCTCTACTTAGTTTAAAAAAGATAACCTACTTTATAATTAAGTTATTTTAGTTTCTAAAAATAGCTAAATAAATAATAAGCTTAGCTTTAACTAAGTAAAGTACTTTAATAAATATATAAAAAAGAAAGTTATTAGTAGTTACTAGCTACTTATTATTAATAGTTATAAAAGCTATAAATTACTTAACTT
>JAMAHW010000038.1:308194-340464 GCA_023627715.1 Periconia sp. R9002 | reverse complement strand
GGGGGGAAGCTGTGAGGAAGAATCGATGGTACTGGATTGCTTGTAACATATCAATCCGTTTTCTCTTTGAAACGTACATCCAATTTAATGTATGTACATAACGACTAGTAGGTCACTGGGAATCACGTGACTCCTATCCACCTCTCACCTCCACCTCCACCTCCATCCACCTCTACATAGTACCTACGTACGTGTGTGCATTCTCCAATCCCACTTAACATGCGTGTTTCCCGTACCATGAAATCGTTAATATATATAGATTCACTAGTTTCTAAAGATACAATATATACATATGTACGTCAATTTGTATGTGGTGAAGTTGTTTGAAACGACGAACTCATGTTTTTCGCAGTTGCTGTAAGAAAAGTTCGTAAGGGAAATGTTAGGAAGGTGGGGAGGAATAGGGTTAGAGATCTAAGGGATACTGGGGTTTTAGTGTAAGGTTTTTTTGTAAATAGGGAGGGTAAGAGTAGGTGGTAGGAGTAGGGAAAAAAAAGGGTGTTGCGTTGCGGGTAAGTAAGGTATCTAGAATAAATTTTTCCAAGTATTAGTAATGTTGGGAGCGGGAGAGGGGAGAGGCAAAGGGAAAATGGGGTGTGTTTTTGATATTTGGGGGTGAGGGGGTTTTTAAACGGGTGTGTGTTGGTTTGTATGTATTGGTGTGTGTGTGGATCGCATAGGTAGGTAGATGGATTAGATGGATAGAAAATGGTGATAGAAAATGGTGAGTGGGTACCTAATCATGAGTCGTATATTGTCGTTAAATTTATTCTACTAGGCAAAAACCGTCCACCTTTTTCTTCTCTACCACTCATTTTTAGACCCCTTTCCATCTCAGTAAAATCCCTTCTACCAGTCTATCAAAAGAAAAAAAAAACAATCTTCACTGATTCCACAAGAAACCAAACCTCAAAAAAACAAAACATCCCCCCCTAAAACCCCAAATACCCCAACAACCGCCCCAACTGCACCTCATTCTCCCCTCTATGCCTAACCAGCACTTCATCCGACTGGCGCCGCACGATATCCGGGTTGCAAAGACGCCATGGAACGATAGTGCGGAGAATAGTGTCAACATCCGCCACCTTTTCAATCCCCTTCAACGTTCTCGGCGTCCTAGCACCCACTTTCTCCAACTCATCGTCCATGGCTTTCGCAAGCACCCAATCCACATCTCCATCCTCGCTGGATTGCGGGAGCGGTGACGGATACCCGTGTAGACGGGCTTCGCTCAGGGCAGCTTGCTCGCCGCCTTCTTCACCGCACCACCCGCGGAATTGGCCGCCGACGCCTAGGAAAGAACGCAGGAATTCGTAGGATGGGTGGAGGATGCTGGAGAAGTCGTAATCAATCAATGCAGTGATCCGGTAGGTGGAAGGGTCGAACAGGAGATTAGCACCGTCTGCAAAGTAGTAAGTTAAAAAGATTAGCTCTGGGGGGGCAAAGCATGTGGCATAAAAAGGAAGTAAGTAACGTACTGAAATCGGCATGAATGATGGCTTTATCCTGCTTGTTCTCCAGCGACTCAAACTGTGCGGAAATTCCACGCTCCACAAACGCGTTCAAGCGCTTTCGAATGCCATTTTCGTGCCATCCGCGAATGCGGGGGTTTTCGTCTGCTTCCTGGAGTGCCAATTCGATTCGATGTCGGAAGTAGGCTTCGAAGGTTGGCCATGGGCCATGTCCAACCGTAGGCATCGCCGCGCTTACAATCCGGCCGTCGGCATCAAAGGTCACGCCTCCAAACCCGGTGATGGTTTCCGGGAGTTTATAGCTTTGCAAAGCTTTGATGATTTGGGCCATCTGGGCGAAGATTTGCTTCTTGTGGGCGAGGTCCATGGATGGGAGTGCTTCGTCCAGAGACGCGCCAGGCATGAACTCTTGAATGGTCCAACCGAATGGAAATTCAGCAGCGGCGCTGCCCCAGGCATAGATGGATGGTACTACATGTGGTTGGAAGTCTTTAAGCGCTGCGGCGGCGAGACTGATGATGGCGACTTCGTTTTCAATCCGTGTCTCGCGGTGCATGCCTTCAGCGTCGGGATTGGCAAGGCGCACTATGAGTTCCTTGGTGGCATTGGGAACTGCGACACAGCCAGGCCGCAAGTCTTTCCTTGCTTGGTTTGAAGTAATGGGCGTACGCAGCGTGACGCGGTAGACAAAGTTGTTGTATCTGAATACAAATTCCGGGTCGTATTGGAGGGGAATGATTTCGGCATCCGCCTGGGGTACGCGCCGTCAAAACATCAACGGATTGAGCCGTGGCTAGGCAGGTGTGCATTTGACTTACCTCGCCGCCGAATTCTTTGCGCAGCAGACCTTGAACAAAGTCAATCCGGGCTTGATAGCCACTGTGATTGTGGTTGGTGGTCATAATGATAGGTTGTGGTTTGTGAAGAGTGGTTTCAAACATCAGGATTGCTGCCTTATACGAGTAAATATGGCGCCAAGACACTCTGCTGTGCCGTAATTGTACATCCACAACCATCACTTGAGCAACATTCAATGAGTATTTGCTCAAGGCAACTAAGATGTGAAATATATAAATATGTTAGAAAATATGCACTTTATTCTCTCTTCCACCAGCACCCTGAAAAGATTCCTCAAACCATACCTATCCAACTCAACCTGAAGACAATCTTACAACCATATTCAGCCAATATCAATCTACTCAACTATCAGAATGTAAGTTTGAGATTCGATACAAACCACACTTCTTTTTAGCTAACAACCCAAGGTGCTTATTCGAAACCAGAATTGTTGTTGAGTACGATGCCCAGGGCCGAAGAACAATGCGAACCGAGATCATAAAACACGATTGCCACAGGCCCAGTTGCGCCACGTCCGACAGCAATCCGAACAGAAGATAGACATGACAAACACACATACACAACCATCGCGCGACAGGGATGGCACAGTGGGAGGACTGGGAGATGACGATGTCACGGAGGAATTTTGTGAAGACCAATTTGACTCGAATCAGGCTCGACAGCTGTCAGGGTATGGACTATGGGAATGAGGAGGGGGTCTACATATGGGCAGATAGTCAGATAGTACGACACCAATACACTTATACACACCCATGATCCATGAGCCTTACAGTAGCTAGTCTATACCGCTGATAATACAACGTATATCATTCTTTGTCGAGATCTGAACCGATCTTCTGATTCTCTTCTCTGAGCCATGCTTCGATCTTTCCTAGAGCGACAATGTCATGCTGCTGTGCAGATGTGGTGTAATCCTCATCGACCCATCCAGGCGTGCCCGCTGAGATGAGTTCTTCACCAAACTTTTTGCATGACCCAAAATCAAGTATAACTGGATTACCCTCAGCATCCAGGGCAATGTTGGAAGGATTTAGGTCGTTGTGTGCGAGTCCTAAGGAATGCAGGTGCTTAATACCAGCGCGTATACCGTCCATGCAAACCGCGACATCTAGAACCTGCGCCTCGGGTTCATACGGTGGAAATCGATACTGCAATATGACATCGTACTTTTCGAGGGCAAGTCCGGTAATACGCCCCTCTTTGACGGTACACCCATAGTACCTAATGATGTTCGGATGGCGGTGTTGATCTTGGTTTAGAAATTCGAGGATCTCGGCTTCTTCCAAAAGCATGCGCGGGAGGAGTTTGAGCATGTACTCATTCCCCGCGTTCCAGGATTTGGGTCTTTTGATGTAATAGTTATGCTGTTTGATTTGGTCTGGCGTAACAACAGACAGCTTTCCGTCGTAAAGCGGGTAAATTTTTTCGCTGGGAATTTTTTGCAGCTCGCGTTGGAGAATCTCGACTGTTAAGTCGTACTTTCGGATTCCTGGTGCCTCGCCGAACCAGACAACATCGTCTTTGTCTATGTAGGTGAAGATTGAGCGGATGAATTTTCCTGATGGATACTCTTCTGCTTCGCTAAGAGTTGTCAAATCCCTCTTGGAGCGAACATCATGACATATGGATGAGTGTTGTTCAGCCTCGTCGGAAGCCATATTGAGGTCTGGAATTGGTGTAAAGATGTAGAAAGTGCGGCGTAGCAAGTACACAACACAGTAGGTAGACTAGACTACTACTAAGAGAGACTAAACCCAAAAAACACTAGTCTTTTATTACCTAACCTCAACCTCCTAACATTCTAAGAGTTTGTTGTTCATTGCAAACGACTGATCGAAAATATTTAGGGGAAAGGTGGAAATATCAAATGAAGCGTCCTTGACTAGGACGTTCATGCGTTTTTTTGCCTGCGTCAATACTAAGAGTAACAATTCTCTATAATAATTCATTCTTCCATATCTTCCCCTATTAAATGGCTAGGACATTTCTGTAACTCCTTATATAGTGAATGTATAGCTTATATAAATTTTTTAATGCAATTCTATAGCTCAAGCGCAGCCATACTCGCCAGTTCCACTTTCCACTGTCTTGTATGCTGATAGTTCGCGGCCAACCCAACTGGAAGGATTATGACCCCACGCTTTGTGAGACACCCAGTTTGAGGGCCACGTCGGAGTTGCATAGACGTCAAATGGAATTGTGCAGGTTCTCGGGGTCTTGGTGGTCAGTAAACCACACTGGCGGGTCATTTCACCGAGGCTTATTGTTACCACCTCCCCCTTCCCTCCCTAAACTATGGCAATCGACCTTATCTCACAATTACTAAACCAACTCACCCTTCGTCCTCTCAGAAAATCCTGACAAGCAACCCCCGCACCGACCCTCAAGTAGGTATTCTCGCCATTACATGGACGCAAGACAATGAAGTACTCTTCCAGCCACTGTTCATCAGGAAAATAAATACGTCGCGTAACCAGCAAGAGACAGATGAGCTGTTCATGCTCAACCGTCTTCGTATCGAACTTAAGAAATAGATCGTCATAGCCGACTGCTTCGTTCTTACCACGCTTGAGTTTCCTGACCTCACCTTTGGGGACGATAATCGTATGGCCATCATCACTGAAGTGAATGGCGCCTGAATGCTCCGACGGAGCGTTCTCGCCAAACGCCATACCCCCGTAGAGCAACAAGAATTCGATCGAAGCCGTGGTCGAAGACCAGGACCAGGAGGGAACCTTGAGTGCACTGTTGCCCTCGCCTCTTTTTTCCTTCAAACGCCATATCAATTGCGACTGGAGGTGGCTCTCCATCATGCCAAACGAATATCGGACCTTGTCTCTCTTTCCCATCGCCGTCCCTATCCCCTCCAGAGACATCAGCCGGTCAGTCTCAACGGTTAATTTGCGCGACTTGTGCATCTGTATGATGTCTACCCAGCTGAACGCATTCGGATCGCTAGGGGACTCCGGCAACTTGCCTGGATTTAGTTGGAGACATCTACAAGACCATACCATACCCGCCCTCGTGTAGAACGCAATCCGCCGGGCAAGGAGCCATTCCTGGGTGATCCAAGCCCTCTTGGCTAGAGGTCCATCCATCTCAGGCCTTAATGATTCCGAGCTGTCCTCGCTTTCACCAACATACATCGAGCCCTTGCTGGTACCAGAAGCGTCAAGAAAGGGAATTTTGACAAGCGATTGAACGGGTGCGGCCCGAAGGAAGCAACCTTCCCTTGAGTCGCGGGCATCGGCAGCTGCAATAACAAGGTATGCTCTTTCGTACACGTCGCACATCCTTTTCGCCTCATGGAGCCAATCAGCTTCATCCTGTTGGATGATGCATATAGAGTCAATCCACAGATAGCGTAGCCCAATCTCTCGAGTAATCGTGATTGCGTCTTGAAATGTTTTTGGGAAGTCATTCCATGGTAGGGCCTGAAGGTGATTTTGCAAATTGTTTCTAGTGGTTACCAGTGGCTGGTGTTTGCCCCAACAGTGGCTCAAAGCAACGTAGCTGCCCTTGGCTCCATTTGAGTGAATGAGACGGGCATATTCGCAAGACTCTGAAGGTCCCCCGAAATCGATGACGCGAGTCGGGAGCTGGGGGGTTTCATTCACGAGGCGGGAGCCAGAAATTGTCATCTTACAACTATCATGATGATCATTGCAAGCTCTGATGCATCGGTTGAGATGGGCGAACGCCTCCGGATTCCCGGTATTTGTAATAGGGGGTTTACGGCAGATGTAAGGCCAAGTAGAAGGGCTGTCTGTATTTAGTTAACATGAGGAGCCAACAACCGCATGACGGACTAAATCGGGTATCTGCATTGCGTACCATCGTCGACATATAGAGGTAGTCTGAGTGTGCCCGTCCCGGCCAAGGACGTTTACCCAGTGTGCCCGCACCATGTGTCGATACCCAGGGTAGTTACTCTGTGAGGATCAAAGTTCAATTTCATAGAGGTAGTCTGAAGTGGATGCGCCCAAACCCAACCTCCATCTCCGAATACGGACGTTCGGATGTATTCGCACCGTATGGGAATGCCGTAGACATGGAAGCAGTGAAAAATTCAAAATAGAGTTGCCATATCCCAATGTCATCCAATTCGGCCCCACGGCCCAAAAGCTCACTGGATATGAGCTTGCACAGCCTGCATGATTCCGCCGAATTTGCGAGCTTTCGTGCATCGGCTAGGTATGATGATCCTGGCGAGTACACCGAAATGCATCGACAAGCCGCACAAAGACTGTCTTCCACTGAGAGCGAAGGGTCCATTTTCACAAAACAACGAAAAGCCTTAGGGAGTTGGTTTGAACGTTCGAACCGTTAGCGGGGGCGTTATGGTAAAACCCCGCCAATACTCTATGAGGATTCGAATTCAATTTCATGATAAAACCCCGCAGCTTATATCGACAGGCCATTGAGAGCTGAAGAAAGCCACGTCAGTTGGCCAGCATATGAAGCGGGCAGTAAAAGCGAGGTCGTATTCGCTGCCGGGGCTCTGGTTGGTGGAAGGCCCCCAAAAAACCGCTCTGCTGATATTTTTGTACTTGTTGAACGCTACATATATATGCAGTATCGCTTGCATTGAATGGCCAGGACATTTCTTTAACTCTTAAAGCCAAGAAACGATAAGCTTGCTCGTTATTATAAGTTATCATTATCAAATTTCTATGGAACCTCCTCTGGCAGTTTTTAAAAACCCTTATGTAACCCCTAAGATTATATCCTAACCACCCCTCCTCCTCCACAACTTCCCCTTCCCCTCTTCCCAGGATCCACCCTTCCTCCCCTCCTCTCCCTCCCCCCAAAAGCGAAACGAAATACCACCGCAAAATCACACCAAACCACCCCGACCTAACCCACCCAACCCAAACTAAACAATAAAAAAAAAATCAAAAAAAGACAAAAAGAAAACGAACCCACTAGTTCAGGTACCTACCTACCAAAGTAGTCAGTCTCGCACTTAAGTCTACCTACTTGACTCGCACTCCAAGCAAGCATGCCCCCCATCGCCATCACACGCATGATTCGCGTACCGCAATACAATAAAAACGTTAGTCTTCTAGAAAATCATCTGAGCACTTTTTTTTTTAGATTCAGCATTGACGTTTTTGACGTCATTCATTTTCTTTAGGCGCGCGCGGGGAGGGGGGTTTTTTTTTTGGTTGATTCGGGCCATTAGGTAGTGTGTCTAGCTTACCGACGGGACTCTGTACTCAACCCCCTTTTTCAGGGTTTGATTGTTTGTTTGGGGGGTTTGTTTAGTAGATGGGATGGATGTTTGTTGTTATCTGTAGTTATCAATGTAGTAGATACGTTCATGAAGACGACGGAACAATGTGAAGTCATGCTCCCAATTCAAGGAAAATATATGTAGTCCAAGGCAGTGTGTTCATTGAAGCCATTAGATGGATGTATTGATTGATTAATCCCTTGTCTACTAGTACCCAGCCCGTGCATTTCACATCTTAATCTCAGACGGCACTCCAATCTCCAAGATATCCACCCCCTTCTGCAACTCGCTCTTAGACGGCATCTTGCCCCTCCGCATAAGCTCCGCGCTCTGCGTCATGTAGGGGTCCTTCATCATACTCGCAACGGCCACGACCACGTCGCCGCTGGTGTAATACGCAACAAACGACGGCTTCTCCGTGTCGCCCTGGATGACGACATCGTCGTAGCCGTTGACCGTGTTTCCGCAGTACCGCAGCTGGGAGCCGAGTGCGGACCAGAAGACGGGGATGAAGGGTTTGGGTTTGGAGCCTGGGTTGTTGATGCTGTGCGCGACCGAGCGACCGGCGTTCTGCGCCACGTTCCAGTGCTCGATGCGCGTGGGCGTGCCGTTGCCGCCGGGTCCATGGTACGGGTACGTTGCGATGTCGCCGATTGCGTAGACGTTGGAGAGACCTTTGACTTCGAAGGCTTCGTTTGTGGAGATGGAGCCGTCCTTTTCGAGTTGCACGCTCGGGTTTTCTTTGAGGTATTCGGTTGCGGGGGTGACACCGACGCCTTCGATGACAATGTCGGCCGTGAGCGTCGTGCCGTCTTTGAGTTCCACGGCGCCGACTTTGGAGGAGTCGCTGGATGAGGGCGTTGCTTTGGATACGCTGGCGCCCATTTGAAATTTGACGCCGTTCTTTTCGAGGAGGGATTGGAAGACTTTGCCGACTTTTTTGCCCATTACTCGCTCCAAGGGGGCTGAGTGTTGTCAGTATGGGAGGCTTTGTAAAATGGGTATATACTGTTTACCTTCTTCCATGCCCACGATGGTGACCTCGTTCTTCATGCTGGCGAGGCAGTTTCCGACCTCCATGCCAATGAATGAACTGCCAATTACTACAATCTTCTTTCCATTGTCGCCAACGGCCTTGACAATGTTCTGTGCATCGGGCAGTGTTCGCAATTGGAACACATTGCCCAAGTCTCCTTTCAGACCTTCGATGGGTAGCCACCTGGGAGTTCCACCAGTTGCCAGGATGAGTTTGCTATAATCGTACGTCTTGCCCGACTTTGTCGACACTTTCTTGCTATCAAAGTCTACGCTCTTGACTTCATCCTCAATGATATCTATAGATGCGTCCTTGTAGAATTCGGGCTGTCTCCACGCGGCTTTGGAAATGTCGGCAAGTAGAGCTTTTGATAGCTTCGTGCGGTCGATCGGCCGGTAGCCTTCTTTCGAAAGCACGGTAATGGCACCCTTGTACCCGCCTCCTCGGAGGCCTTCAATAGCGCCGAGCGTTCCTGAACCACTACATTGCGATATTGGTTACTGTCGTGCTTTTGAAATGGGAAGAATCACTTACCCGCCAATGACGAGGACTTTGTCATCGCTTACTGCCGAACATTTAAGGTTGAGGAACCGGCGATTGGCTTTGAGAGTGCCTTCGTCGGTCTTAACGTATACGGCGCCGTCTTTCTCCACGACATCATACTTGGATAGCGGGTCGAGTGCAGGTGCGTCCTCAACGTCTCCGGTCGAAACATTGAAGCAAGCTTTTTGAAATCAGGCATTGGGTTGGACTGTGATAGATGGTGGGAGAGCTTACCGCCGTGCCATGGGCATGTCAGTCGCCCTTCTGGAGTCAAAACACCGTTCTTCAATGGAGCTCCGTAATGTGTGCAGTTGGCAGAGGTGGCGTGAACTTTGTCCTGTACTTTCAGTAGCAGCAGCTTGCCGCCCTCGACTCCCTCAACCTCGACCTCTTGCTTGTCTCCATTCTTCAAATTGAGCGAGGAAATGCCCTTGAGCTTGTACTCTTGTGCCATGTTTCGTATGCTTGTGTTGCTGAAGTTCACGGATGCGGGCTTGTTGTGGAATTGAAAGCGGGGTGAGCGACGGAGGAGGCGTAATGAGAGCATGGGGTGAATCACGCAAGAGGCTGGGTATGCCTTTTAACTCGACAGCTGCACAGTAACTGCATATATGGGATGATTGCCCCGCTTATGACACCTCTATTGTCCTTCCTCTTATTCGTCCAGCGCGTCGCGTCAACACCGTATACGTCATCATTCCTAATCGGAAACGCGTTAGTGGTCATTGGCCCGCTTAAAAATAGGCTCAGAGCTGGTGGGGAAAGCTACTAACCTAAATGAGGGTAACCGTACATTTTACCATTGTACGAATACGGCAGAAGGGGATTAAAACACGAGATTATTGAAGTTGAAGCTGATTGAGAATATTGCAAATTGAAAGCGTTCACAGCATGTAAAAGACGATCCCATCCAAGGGTGAACCGAGGAAAGTGCAAGATGTCAGTTCATTGGATGAAGGTGCGGGGAAGCTGTGTGGTGGGTACATACGCACTTCGCTCCACTGCGACTGAGCGTTCAAAATCCTTCATCAATTTCCTGGAATACCTTTTCGAGTGTCATAATCTTCTTGTACCTATCGTTAGCTCCAAGACAACGATTCCTGTAATCTATCAGATCAACCCTCAGCCTTCCGAACATTCGTTATGGAACCTACAGAAGCTGCACCGAGCAGTCACGCCATTAGAGTAGGCATTGTAGGGTGAGCAAGAAACGTCAGCGACGGGAAAACGCATACTAAGTCTCTGCAGATGTGGCATGGTCACGCAGGTCGTCCACATACCCACGCTAAATTTCATGTCCCATCTCTTCCAGGTCACGTATCTCTACGATGTCTCCGAAGACGCTATGAAGCACGGTCAGTCCAAGGTCGTAGGAAACTCGAGACCCAAAACTGCCAAAAGTGTTGAAGAGCTATGTGCCTCATCGGAAGTTGATCTGGTCATGATCGCGACTAGCCACACTTTTCACGCAAATGAAGCAGTGCTTGCGCTACAAGCCAAAAAACATGTCTTCGTCGAGAAGCCAGTCGCTCTGAGCCTGAAAGACACAGACCGGATCATCGAAGCCGAGAAGGCTGCAGGTGGTGCCAAAGTCTTTGTTGGTTACATGAGAAGATACGCCGCAGCATTTGAAGATGCAGTGAAAGAGGTCGGAAGTATCGGACAGATAAGATATGCCCGCGTGCGCGACATCATTGGACCAAACTCTGTCTTTGTCGATCAATCCGGCACATATCCGAAGACATTCCATGATTACCACAAGGAGGATTCTGAAGCGCTACGTACGAAGACACGTGACGACATGGAGCAAGCTCTCCAAAGCGAACTCGGTGTCGCTGTCACCAAACAGACTGAAAAAATGTGGGATTTGCTCTCAGGATTAGGGTCACACGACTTGAGCGCCATGCGGGAAATTTTGGGCATGCCGAAGAGTGTAGTAGGGTGCTCCCCATGTGCCCCTGCAGGCTCACCATTTTGGAGGTAATTCGACTTCAATAGACAGCATGGCTGAAACGCTGATTATGACAGTGCAATATTCCAATATCCCAACTTCGCGGTCGCGTACGAGTCGGGTATCGATCAAGTCGCAAGATTCGACGCCTCGATTGAGATTTTTGGGGATACAAAAACCGTCAAGGTAGTCATCGACACCCCGTTCGTCAAAGGCTTGCCCACAACCATAGTGGTCAAGGACTCTTTGCCAGACGGATCGTATAGAGAATCGACCATCAGACGGACATACGAAGACCCCTACACGCTGCAGATGAAGCAGGTGTATGAATGGGTTGTTAATGGTAAAGCTCCGAAAACGAGCGCGATTGATGCACGTCAAGATGTTGAGATATTGGGCATGTTGATGAAGGCCGCCGCGAAATAGAGCACTCCATACGTCAATTGGCTGGTGAATAGCATGGGTGAAGTATGCGTTACAGATGTTGAGTCCTGTTAATGAGCTAATATCCTATCAATTGACGTACCGTGCGGCCGTGTTATATTTTTGTCACTTTCTATTTCGAATCCCTGCAGAGGTAAGTGGGGTATAAAAAAACAAGAGTTTGATCGATTTATATAACCGTGGAAAGTAAAGCCGAACGCTACCTAGTCTAAGTAAGGATGATTCACGGCATTGTGGGCATGGTGGACTCTGCGGCCGTACACTCGTCTTCACATTACGCACGTATCCTGTGATTGACTTTCAAAATGCTGACCATGTTGTTGCGTATTCACGTGAGAAAGTACACGGTCAGTGGCCGGTTCCTGGTTCCTGGCTACTGACAGCAACGGTGGTTAGCGTTGCTAGGCAGACAGCGCTGTCATAGTCACGTCCCGCCACTGTCACATGTACCAGTGTGACAGACATCTACACTCTAAATTCTCGCAATGACTACCCTGGGGAAGCGTTCGAATAACAGGCAATGGAAGCTTCTGCCTGCATAATCCCCTCCTCTCGCTGGTTCTTCTTTCGTGGTCGTCATTTGGAATTATGCCCTATTATAGTATGCACAAACTAACCTTTGACTACCTCCCCCCGGCTTGTTCACGTTACCGATATATTGGTGCTTTGAACATGGCGATTGCACAAGAGTGGGAATTGAAGCGGGGTTTCGCTCTGCCGGCTTGTCCTTTGGTGCGATGAAACAAGTGGACAGGCGAAGCTTCGTATGTGGGCCCCCGGGACAGATCCTGTGCATTTATCGTCAAAGATCCCGCCTTGTCACCAAAAAAAGGTACGGGAGCGCGCACATCTCCCGGAGGATCTGCTTAAGAGGCGTCTTATTATCACCCAGCAATCAACCTCAAATATGTCACCTGGATTGATGGCAAAGAGGCGATTCTGTTCAAAAGCTCGGGTTCGGCGATTCAGACCTGTTTGTCGGGGCAACGCATTATCGAGTCGTGACACTGACATGCAGCTTTTTAAGGATCAAGCGATCATGTCACAGGCTATAGCGTGTTTTAAAATCCACTCGAACCAAAGTATGGACTTTCGCTCTGCTCAAGAAACAAAGATCCCTTGCCCAGCGACTGGAGGGCCTGAGTCGGCTTTCCCCTTCCGGGCGGCCTAATCAAACTTTATCTTGGGCGGTATCTCTATCGCGATGAATTCCCCGGCCAGACGCAGTTCTTTAGATCCCTTCAGAGTTTCACGCTTTGGTGGTAGTGCCAACACTAAATTCGCTGGAGGCTGGTCAAACCTCGAGCCGTCGTCTAACTATTCGTACAGATTGCTAGCTCGAGCTGCCATGACGCATGGCCGATACAGGTACACAATTCAGACTATTGGTGGCGGGCTTTCATAATGGGCGGTTTCGCTACCTAAGGCATTCATCCTATTCTCTTTCTTTTTCTTTCTTTTGCTATCGGTACGTTGCAGACCAGCGACCGTTTATTCATTCCATAATCTATACCCATTTGTTGATCAACGTCTTTCGTATACACTGAGATTTAATACCACCCCCACACTCTTTTCCAAACCACTGTAAGTTGCATACTCAACATCAGCAAGGAAAAGGCACTGAGATTGTGAGACAGCATTGACACCTTGAAGTGTCGCCGGCTAACTTAATCCATTCATTCCCTACCCTAGATACTTTGCCTGTTTCGATAACAAGTGGAGCATATATTCACGTCCTCGTCTTCACTGAACTAAGACCTGTTTGAAAAGATTCAAAAAGGCGCGATTCTTTGCAATTTCCACTCATTTTACACGATGTGCTTCACGGAAGGTGGATTGTTGGTCTGGGGCAGACAAAGGAAAAACAACCTTAGAGAGGAGAAACATCCTCAACGGTCGACCTCTCCTAGCCCAAGGGTCGTCGTTAGGACTCCGGACGACCAAAGTATCAAGACAGAGACGCCATCGATGGCGGAGCCTAGAAGACTACGAACAGCAGCATCCATGGACTCGATGAATCCTGCTAAAAGCAAACCTACAACGCCGAAGAGCCCGTATCGAGGCAATAAGAGCGACCATGGCGACAGTGGCGTGGGAATGTCATTACCACCCAGCCCGGTTGAAGAAATGCACACATACCACACCGCCGTCCCAGCTCTCAGAGTCCCCAATCCCCGGTTCACGGTTACTGCTGGACCGGCTTCCCCAACTCAATGGTCTCTTTTCCCCAAAGAAGATGCACCACGTGCCACACCCAACTACTCTCGCCCAGTCACAGCTGGGTCCCAAAAACACCTTACACGCATGGCCAGCACAAAGGCCGAAGCCAATCTTTCTCTCAAGAACCTCTCACCAACCGCCGTAGAAGTGAAAACATCGCCATCATACGCACGATCCGAAATCGCATCCATACACATGCACCGTCTCACACGGCCCTTTTCCTACCAGTCCGAAGCATTTGATGTGCCACCTACACCACCTCCTAAACCAAACCTCAACCGTACCATCTACTCCGACCCAGAAATTCCCCCTGTTCCCCCAATTAAACCACAAAAAACCCCAAGCCCACCAAACGCCGAACCACCCCGCCCCGTCTCCTTCCGAACCTTCGTAGCGCAATCCAAAGGACGTTCGCAAGCCCCATATCACTCCAACTCCTCAGAATCAACGCTATCGACCGCTCAACCGCCAAGGTCTGTCATGACGGGGACATCTACGCCCAACCGCGCGTCGCGAAACGCAGGCCCACCGCCTGTCACCAAGCACCGCGCGTCGCGACGAACATCTTTGAAGAGTTTTCTGGGCAGAAATGGATATTCGGATGAAGGAATTTTTGTTGCGACAAGCGACGACCCGGACGAGCCGTTCACCATGTTTCGATGGCCGAACCCTAGCCAGAGCGCGAACTGTACGCCGCGCTCGTCTGCTATGGTCGGGCGATAATGGGAAGTGATGGATGGATCACGTCTTTAACATACGAATTCGTTGGGAGACGAATGCGCCGATCCAGACGCATCGGGGGATGAATTACTATTGTGGATGCAGCGCAAACACAGTGTGCAGCTATGTGCAGTGCACTGGGAGGAAATATACGAATGAAGGGTGGATTGTTGAACCTCAATGCGACTACGGACAGGAATACCGAGCGATTATCAACCAGCCTGCCCCAGTCCCAACTGTCGCCAATCCGTACCCATGAATTCCCCAAACACAACTCCGTATTGTCGACTCCGAATCGAGCGATTCAACTCAGACCAACCACTTTCTCCTCCTCCACCTTCCCAAACAAAGCAAGCACGCTCGCACGCAAAAAACAAGCATCAATCTGAGCTTAAGCAAAGATCCATGTTGATGATCACCAAGAGTCCACAATTCTTGTTTTCTCTCTTTTTTGTCGTGCCGACATTCGACCAATCGCCGAGTCGCGTGTGGGTACTCTGATGTGGATATGTACCAGTAGAGTTGCGGGGCGCACTTTTATGTCTCCCTTGCTTGTATTCGAATCCCCACATGAGGATATCATGAGGAGACATGAGGTTTTTTAAATGCGAAAGCAGAAAGGTGATGATGTGATGGGGGATTCGAGTTTGTTTCTATATCATGTATTATTGTACAAGAAGATGAAGAAGGGAGTCTATACTTATATATATACCCGTCATCACAGCCACACGCTGGAGTTGGGAATTACCGTAGCTTTTTGATGTAGTGTAGTCTCCAGATGAAGAATTAAAAAAAATAGACCAAGAGTGAAAACCAAGAAAAATGATGGCTGTCAACGACTCGTGTGGCGCTGCGGGGTAATGCTTTTTCCCCAACCTCCACTCCCGTCAATCACCATAATCGGGCATCACTTTTCTCCATTGCTCCACCCGCCCCGTACGTCTCCTCCCGTTGAGCTGCAAGCCGAGCCATGGTGCCGTGCCATGCGGGTCCACAGCATGCGGTACTTCGCATATGGGAACATCGCGTCAAATAGACGGCTATCCCTTTGATCGTCCCTCGGATGTACAGAACCATCTGTGTTGAACTATTGGTGACTCCATCTACCAAACCCTTCCCTTTCTGCTACTCGTTCCGGCACTGGACGAATAATATGCGTTAGAATATCGCAACCGACAAGCCTTCGCTTGTTTTAGTAGTACTATATCTACACTGTACTTTATAGCCTGCATGAGCTCACCCCGGTCAGTCGGCGTTCCTGGCATCATCGTCATACCTTTCTGTCCCTCCTTGCGGGGGCGGCGTGAGTGAAATACACTGCATGAGTCGTCATATCGGAACTACATAGCGGCCCATTGAAGCACAGTATATAGCCTACCATGGCCCCAGCCGCCATCTGCCGGGCATCTGGCCATATCATCTCCCAATTGGCGTGCAGAGTCCTCCCCGAGCAATTCCACAGCTCACTCGCTGGAATCATCGATCAGTCCAAGGGTGTGAGCGGTGAAACCAATTGGGGCGCACTCATGGCTCCTTCAAGGCTGTTGAAGACGGCGTCCGTCTTTTTGTCTCTGCAGGCTGCGACCAGTGGGCAGAGTGTGACTTCTTCGGCTACCAGTACCGGGACGACGGCGGTTGGTAATGCAACCACGTCCTTCCGGCCGGTCTTTACGATTCCCGCGTCTGCGGATAAGGGCGCAGATCTCTTGCCCAATATCCAGGACCCAGATGCGGTGAATGCTCAGGATGTATGCCCGGGGTATAAGGCTACGCAGGTGGAAGAGAACGAGCGCGGCGTCACGGCAGTGTTGAAGCTTGCGGGCGATCCTTGCAATGTCTATGGGACAGATGTTGAGGTTTTGAACCTCAAGGTGGAATACCAGGCTGATGATAGGCTCGCGGTTAGCATTCAACCGTCCAACATTGTGAGACCTCCCACCATTTTGAGTATTCATTATTGATGTGGATAGGATTCTTCCAATTCTTCATGGTTTATTACTCCTGAGGATATCGCGCCCCGTCCCAAGTTGGAATCTTCCGCCGATGAGCTTGATCTCAATTTTGAATGTAAGTGCCAATTTGAAGTAGCGATAAGTTATAATGCTAACCCGAGGAAGGGGACAATTCGCCGTCCTTCTGGTTCAAGATTACCCGCGACTCCACCGGTGACGTGCTATTCACGACCGAGAATCAGGTCCTCGTATACGAAGACCAGTTCATCGAGTTCGTCACTGCTCTTCCAGAGGATTACAATCTTTCTGGACTGGGAGAGCACATTCACGCGCTGAGGCTGCACAACAACTGGACTGCCACGATCTACGCCGCAGACGTAGGAGACCCCATTGACAGAAACTTGTACGGTAACCATCCTTTCTATCTCGATACTCGTTATTTCGAGGTGGGAAGCGACACTTCCAGGAAACTCGTGAAGACATCCCAGCTCAACGAGAATGGTCAAGGAGAGAACTACAGTTTTACAAACGGTACTGGAAACAGCACCGACAATGGACACTCGCCTTACGAATCCTACGTCCACGGCGTCTACCTGCGCAACGTCCACGGACAGGAGATCAAGTTCGAAGAAGAAAGCATCACTTGGCGGCTTTTGGGAGGCAGCATTGATCTCTTCTTCTACGCTGGACCAAGCCAGGCCGAAGTAACCAAGCAGTACCTTAAATCCATCGACGCGCTTCCTGCCATGCAGAGCTACTGGACCCTAGGCTTCCACCTCTGTCGATGGGGTTATAAAAGCTGGACCGAAGCAAGACACGTCGTGGAAACCATGCGAGCTTTCAACATCCCCCTCGAAACCATGTGGCTGGATATCGATTATATGGACCAATATCGCGATTTCACGCTCGATCCCGTCTCGTTCCCACAGTCTGGAGTGAAAGAATTCTTTGACTTCCTGGGCAGCAATAACCAACATTTTGTTCCTATTGTCGATGCTGCTATCTATATCCCTAACCCGCAGAACGCTTCGGATGCTTATGATACTTATACCCGTGGTAATGAGTCTGGTGTGTTCCTCACAAACCCGGACGGTAGTCAATATGTTAGTCGCTCTACTTTCGATATTGATTAAAGCTAATTTTCATATCAGATTGGAGCTGTTTGGCCCGGTTACACCGTGTTCCCCGACTGGCTATCGAAGAACAGCCAGGAATGGTGGATCAACGAGGTGTAAGCAACCCCTTTTTGTCCATTGCCTCCTTCAAGTATCGTACTGATTTTTACCAGCGTTGAATGGCACAAAGAGGTCCCTTTCTCAGGCCTATGGATCGACATGAACGAAGTATCTTCCTTTTGCGTCGGCTCCTGTGGAACCGGAAACGTCACCCTCAACCCAGCACACCCTTCCTTCTCGCTCCCAGGCGAAGTTAACAACATCATCTACGACTACCCAGAGTCCTTCAACGTCACCAACTCCACCGAAGCCGCCTCCGCATCCGCCGCAAAGTCCAGCCAGGATGCCATCAACAGCGCAACCGCGATACCTCCTCCTTCTACAACCAGCTATCTCCGCACGACACCCACGCCAGGTGTGAGAGACATCAACCACCCACCGTACGTCCTCAACCACGTACAAGCTGGTGCCGATCTGGCCGTCCACGCAGTAAGCCCCAACGCAACTCATGCAAACGGCGTGCAAGAATACGACGTCCACAACGTCTGGGGGTAAGTCTCACCCATATCCCCTCTCTCTCCACCTAACCAATCTAACACCTCCCCAGCCACCAAATCCTCAACGCAACTTACCACGCCCTCCTCAAGACCTTCCCCCAAAAACGCCCCTTCATAATCGGACGCTCGACCTTCGCGGGAAGCGGACGCTGGGCGGGCCACTGGGGCGGCGACAACGCGTCCAAGTGGGCGTACATGTACTTTTCGATCCCGCAAGCCCTCTCCTTCTCGCTGTTCGGGATCCCCATGTTCGGCGTCGACACGTGCGGGTTCAACGGCAACACCGATATGGAGCTGTGCGCGAGGTGGATGCAGTTATCTGCGTTTTTCCCGTTTTACAGGAATCATAATACGTTGAGTGCGCTTTCGCAGGAACCGTATCGGTGGGAAGCGGTGGCGAGCGCGAGTAGGACGGCTATGGAGGTTCGGTGAGTTTTTGAATCTTTTTCCTTTCCCCTTTCATATATCTTTTAAACACTTTCGGAGTTTTTTTCGAAAGCTACACACCTCCCCTTCACACCCACCCCCCCAAATAATCAACCCTATCACTAACCACTCCCAAAAAAGCTACACCCTCCTCCCCTACATCTACACCCTCCTCCACGCCTCCTCCACAACAGGCTCCACAACCCTCCGCGCCTTATCCTGGGAATTCCCCACGCACCCCTCCCTCGCCAGCACAACCACCCAATTCCTCCTCGGCCCCTCCCTCCTTATCACGCCCGTCCTCGAACCCTCCGCCACAACCGTCCGCGGCGTCTTCCCCGACGTGCCACGCACGCAATGGTACGACTGGTACACCGGCTCCCTCGTCTCCGCCCGTGCATGCGAAAACAAAACCATCGACGCCCCGTTGGGACATATCCCCGTATTTGTCCGAGGCGGGAGCGTGCTGCCGTTGCAGGGGGCAGGTTACACGACGGCGGAGGGGAGGAAGAAGCCGTGGAGTGTGCTTGTTGCGTTGGATAGGAAGGGTGAGGCGGAGGGGGAGTTGTATGTTGATGATGGGGAAGCGCTGGATCCCGGGGAGGAGTTTCTGGAGGTTGGGTTTGAGGCGGGTGGTGGGGAGGTGGTGGCGAGTGTGAAGAAGGGAGAGTGGAGGGATGAGGTTGCGTTGGGGAATGTGACGGTGTTGGGGGTGTGGGGTGGGGTAGAGAGTGTGCGGTTTAATGGCGTGGAGGTTGCGGAGGAGAGGGGGAATGGGACGAACGGAACCAGTGTAGAGTCGTCGTCGTTGTCGTCGTTCCGATATGATGGCGAGGAAGGCGTGCTGCGCGTCACGGGGTTGACGTCCCTGACGAGGAACGGGACGTTTGTTGGCGAGGGGTGGCGGTTGAGCTGGGAGTGAGTGACGTGAAGTAAGATCGAAAGATCTGTTGTTCGTTCGGTATTTTTGGGGGGAGTGACTGAGTTGGGATGAACGGACGAACAGAAAAGAAGGAAACACACACACACACATACATACATACATAAAGCATACATATAGATGTATAGAAAGATCCAAATAACATCAATAAGCAGTCAGTTCAAACCCCCAATGATTCATCAGTTGTAGGCAACTTGAAATAGTATGTACGTATGCTACCTCTAGGCTTCCTAGGTTCAATTTGAAGAAATGTGTTTGTAAAAAATAAAAGGACTTGAAGTATGTCTTGAATATTTTTTAGATTTTTGACTAGTAAAATGTTTTCAAAAAAACATCAAAAATATTTTATACAAAAACTACCCTAGTATTCTACTTACTATTAAGAAAACTATAATTTTAGGGGAAAGAGACCCTTAAAGCGTTATATAGGGAGTAGTAAGTATTATAAGTGCGAGCTATTTCTACACCTAGCTATTCGCAGCATTTCCCAGTGTTGATACCGTGACTGATTACACCAATCAATTGCGAAGAAGAAAACAATTGTGATTTGCAGCATTTCTTCTCGACTTTTTGGTTGCACCCTGTCCAGTAAATGAGGTATCTGGTGTGGTATCTCCTACATCGACAATGCCCGACTCTAGCTCCATAAACGATCGCGCGAGATGATGACTTTCCAAGTCTTACACAAGTCAGAGCCCGCTTAGAGTAGCGAGAATTCAAAAAAAAAAATTAGGCGGGAGCTCGTTAATAGTAGAACGGATTCTGTCGAGGTGCTTTGGCATCTATAAATTATAGACGTTCTCGGTGAATTTGTATGCCGTCTATTTCTCTTTACTATCTAGGTCTGAGATGGAGACGGCGCGGATAGGGTGACGGTAATAAGTAGTATTTCCCCCCTTGATCACAGGGTAATGGCCGTAGATTCTTACCCACTGCTGGTCATGAGAGATTGAGAAGGCTAAGATTTGCCGATGGAGCTCTTGTTTGCGCTTCACGATCCGGAAAAGCTTGATGATCGCTCTGACTGCAAGGGTCATGCTGTGAGCATTCTGCTGGTCTGCGAACTCAAGTACACCGCATTTTACTTGGGAAGTTAAGAACGGGAAGTACATATCGTACGTGGCCAAAAAGAAAGATGTCTCCTTGATGATGTCGCCTAAAATGGGACTTATTTTGAACAATTGATTGTCTGTGAACGCGGTTCGCTTGAATCCTATAGTATAGTCCGGCTGCGGACAAGATCTAGGGAGGGGGATGGAATTATCCTACTCTTTATTGACACTTTTGATTAGAACCTCTAGAGACTTGGCGCCGAATGTAGCGAGCGTCTCTATAGAGGGAACGATTAGTTAAGCAATATCTTGAATGACTCTCGCTTTATTTTTGTTTTGCAAGTTTTGGTAGGTCCTATTAAAGATATCGTCATCAAATAATGAGTCTTTGGGGACAGTCTGCTTCTTCTTGAGCAAGGTTCTGCAAAAGTCCTTGCTTTCATCCGTGATATCCAGTTCGGATTTGTCCATATAGCTGCCCTTGTTTTCAAGCAGAAATCTATAGTACGGATCTTGGTATAGTGCACTCTTCTCTTCCCTCGCCTTTTGGTAGTTAGGCGTAGTGGAGCTGGCTGTAAAAGAGCCCTGCGCCGATCGTTTGCGGCGAATGGAAGGCATTGATTTTCGCCTTGCAAGCAGGTCCGGCTCAAAGTATTCCTTAGGCCAAGTTTGTTGCCTCACCCAATAATCGACGGGAGCAATTAACGTCTCGTTGCCGCAGACCGATGCTCCTTTACCTATCTGTGTTCGTAGTCGCTTCCGAAGGGGGGCGGTGTCGTCGACTGGTTGTTTGAATTTACGGGTTCGCTTTCCATCTATAGATGGTGGTTGTTTCCCTACTGTGGCTATATTGATTGGTAGTTACGGGGGAAGAAAGATATTATTATGTTGCCGCCGCAGTTGCTTGTGTGTCCGTCCTGGTTGAGGACATTACCCCGTGTTTTTTTCTGCCTGCGTTGATACCCAGGCTGACAATAGATGCGGGGGTGGAACTTGATTGAGTGTGGAGGGTTGGAAGACTGGTTGGAATACGAGACTAACGCCCTTTGGGCATAGCGTAGTTGGGGTCTAACACTGATATTGCTCTCCCTCTCCTCTGGCTGAAGCGCTTATAGATCAATTGACATCACAGAGTCCTGTCCAACGGCTTAGAGATTCAGCAGAACATGCTGATACTCGTTGGAAGCGCTATTTATCTTTTACATACAACCGTGTTAACCTTAGCGATAAGTCCTTCCCTAGCACCTAGGTGTGGAAATAGCCCGCACTTGTTCTACTTACCGCTCCACATTCAACGCTTTAAAGGTCTCTTCCTCCTATAATTATAGTCTTCTTAATAGTAAATAGAATACTAGGAGAGGATTCCTATAATTTACAAGTGCGGGATCTATAGACACTAGCAGAGAGATCCAAATAACATTACGGGGTTTGGCACACCCTAGGATTACATATGTAGTTTCTGACAGAATTCAAAGTCTAGATCGTACGTTGAACGCCCGTGGAAGCTACGTTAAGAGGGAGTTTAATAGTTTTCAAAGTAGAAATTGTGGTTAAGACCCTATTTTAAACCCAGCTAAATCCCGTAATGAATGAATTTTGAAATTGATCCTCACAGAGTATTGCTACCCTGGGTATCGACACAGGTAGGGGGGAAACACTTGGTAACGTCCTCGGCTAGGACGACCGCGTCATGAATATAAGCAGTTAGTTCAAACCCCAATGATTCATCCAAAGACACATGATGAGAAAAGAGGCACGTGAGAAGACCAAGGGACACCTAGGTAATACTTATCAAAAAAGGTGGGTGAAAGGAGATACTCATATCTCCAATCCATATCCAACCTCCCTCTCCACGATTAAACACACCTTCCCATCTCCTTATAGCGAAGATCCATATAGACCAATGTACAATTTTATACGCGAATGCCATTACGTGAGGACGGGCTGATTTCCCACGGTTCACGTGTACATACATATACAAAAGGAAAGAGGTATGTATAAATGTGCATGCGTTTATGCAACTGAGGCTAGCTGTAGATTGATGCTTGCATAAAGCATCTCTAGCTCTTTCCGAGCATAATAATAGCTAGGGTATTTTTTTTTCGCATGTGACTCTGAGTATGGGTGGATATAGGGGTATATGTGCGATGGATTATTTTTATACATTGATGTATACCTAGGTAGTGTTTGAAGACTTGGCTTGTGGTTTTGGCATGGAGAGCAACTGCAACTGCAACTATCAATTGTACCAGCTTACCTCCCTCAAAAACAAAAATGAAAATAAAAGAAAGAGAGAAGAATTCAGAAGCACCCAACAAAATATTTTACACCTCGCCTCCTTCCCCAAACTCAGGGTCAAAGTTCAAACCAACATTGAAGGGTCCGTCACCTTAGTCAGGAACCCTTAAAAGTCCAAGACCCCAAGACACCCCAAGAAAAAAAATCCAGGGACCCCCACGTGCACACTCTCACCCACGCGCACGGTCCCTTTGTGGCACACCCCCTGTACTAAGGGGAGCTTAGCTCCATGTGCTAGTTACATCATCGCCCTTAAACTTTGTGTGTTTTGGGAGCCGTGTCGTGGGTATTTTCTTCCTTCCTCTCCTCTTCGCTTCCTCCTTTTCTCCCCTACTTTACCTACATTCACATAGCTTCCTGAGATCTCTCTTGTTTGTTCTTGACAGAGAGAGAGGAAGGATTAAGTGCCCCACCCAACGATCGAAAGACGCAAAATAAGCTTTGGAACCAAGCAAAGGAGTCGAGGACGAAACAGACGGTGTTGCGTGCGCGGGTTTTCTCAATTCGGATTGAACAGGTACACACTCGTGTACAGGAATCAAGGAAGGAAAAAAGAGGTTAGGAAAAGGCGAGAAACGAATTCTCGAGACGGCAATTCGTGAAGAACAATGGCGTTTAGGTGGTGAGTTCAATCCACCCCCCTCCTTTTCTTTTGTCCCCCTTATTCCACCCTTTTTCAGTCCCACGTACGGGACGCGCGCTGAGAAGTCTGGTTGTTCTTGTGACCGAATCTCGCGCTTTACCACGTTCTGTCACGAATTGGAGAGAGGGATGGATGGATGAATAGTTCTCACATATGAGCGATGAATACGAACCCGATGCTGATGACACATACAAAACAGGTACCAAGCGAAGCTCAAGAGCGCGCCTCTGCTCACACAGAGCATCACCACGGCTGTGAGTCTTTTTAACATGATTTCTCGTTTCCGTCGTCCCTCTATATCTATGGATCGTGAAAGATGAGGAGGGCACGATGATCCCCACACACGCACGTGTGGACAACAACCAATGCATCCACCCATCACTCAAAACTTGCCCGTTCAGTATCAAAAAGCCCGAAAACTAACACCCCCCACCCCCAGGTCCTCTTCGCAACCGGCGACACAATGGCCCAACAAGGCGTCGAACGCCGCGGTCTAGAAAACCACGACCTAAAACGCACAGGACGCATGGCCTTCTACGGCGGAGGTACCTAACCCCATCCCCCCATCCCCACACCCCCAACCTCAACTAACCCCATCCCCCAACAGCAATATTCGGCCCAGCAGCAACCCACTGGTACACCTTCCTCGCCCGACACATCAACCTCCGCTCGACCAACGCCACCATCGCCGCGCGCGTCGCAGCCGACCAATTCCTCTTCGCGCCAACCAACATGTTCGTCTTCCTCTCGTCCATGGCGGTCCTCGAAGGCGCGTCCCCCCGCGAACGTCTCGCGCAGGCGTACGTCCCCGGGCTGACGAAGAACTTTTTGGTCTGGCCGTGGGTGCAGGGGGTGAATTTTCGGTTTGTGCCGTTGGAGATGAGGGTGCTGGTTGTTAATGTGGTGAGTTTGGGGTGGAATTGCTATTTGAGTGCGTTGAATTCGAAGGGTGGTGGTGGGGGGGAGGGAGATGGGGGGAAGGGGGAGGGGAAGGAGGGGGGGGAGTTGCCTCCTTCGTAAGAAGGGGGGGTTCTTTTGGGGGGAGGGAATACAGCGTTCATGTGTGTGGTGTCCCTCCCTCTCACAACAACGGCCTCCAACATCACCCATTCATCCATCCCATCACTTTTCCAAGTCCCATTTCCTTTTTTCCTTTACCAATATACACACATACACGCACATAGAACAGAAACCATCCCATTTGTCAAACAAACACCGTCAAAGCACTCTCAAGTCAAAAAAAAATCTATTTTCCCTCAGTTTTGAACCCTACTAAGGGAACGAAGAAGAGCCGTGAGTGTGTGGTGTGCCCGTCGGGGTGTTGGTTGGTTGTTGTGGGTATACTACATACATACATACAAAGCAAGTTTAAAGAAGCCGACCAATAAAAAAAAAACTAACGCGTGAGAGAACAGTTGGGATACAAGTTCGTTAATAGAAGAAGTCGAAGAAGCAGCATAAAGAAAAAAAAACCACATCGTTTCACACGGGTGAAAGATCGATCGATAGAGAGTGTGTGTCTGTATGACATGGGAACACAGCGGAAGAAAAAGAAACACACACATGTGGAAAATAATCCCATCATCCAAATGGCGTCGAGAGGTGCGTATGACCGACCACTCCCCCTCCAAAGAATCCCTTCTATTATTTCCCAAAATGTGAGTTTGGATTAAAAGGCGTAACAGTCGCGGATCCAGCTCCGGCCATTTCCGCTTCTCTTCCAATTTCCTTCCCATGTTCCATGAGTCTTCGCCGGGGAGGGCGGGTTTCTTGCTTCCCGACCGGTATTTCCGGTCCCAAAAGCAAAAGCAGGTCCAACGCAAGTGATCCCATCTTGCTCCCAAGACGCCAGGTTGCGCTGATCCGAACCGTCTAGATCAGGGCTATGCACGCAAAACGCATCCAGAAATTCGTGTCAGTTTGTTTTGATGGCAAGAATTTTGATTGAAAGAAAAAGGAAAAACAAGCGGGTATAAAGAACAATTGTAGTGGGTATCTCTTGCGAAAGTTCTAGTCAATCTCCATACGCTGAGCAGGCGCTGGTCCGCTGAGGGAAGGCATCTCGTTGCCGTAGCCCGCCTTGTCACCGGTCCGCTTGGCACTCTTGCCGCTCACGTGGGGCTTCAAGCCCTTGTTGAAATTGTGTGTGCAGATGCATGCGATGACAATGGTGACAATGACCAACATGATGGTCAGCGAAGCGAAACTGGCCAGTGACTTGCGGGCGGGTTCGTAATCCCTGACGCGGTCAGCCTCAGCGGCGTACATGCGCACCAACTTCCAGATGAAGTAGGCAAGGGCGCAGAAGTAGAAGATGATGACGACGATCATGCCCACGACGGATTCACGGCGGACCCAGAAAGCGGCCAAAAACAGCAGAACGAACGTGATGGCGAGGGCGGCGCTGGTGAGGATCGTTTCGGCAAGGGGGTTCTTTGCAACCACGACGAGGAATTGGATGGTGAAGGCGAGGAAGAAGAAGAAGTCAAACTTGAGCAGGGCGATGTAAATCTATGACGGTTAGAGGATGCAGTTCTTTTGTTATCCAAAACGCGCGGAATCATACCTGATACGTCAGATACCTGCGCTTCAATCGCAAATCAGCGCTGATGTGCTTGTAGATGGTCCAAGCGAACTCGTCATACAGCTTCCATGCTTGGAATGCAAAAGCGAGAGTGATGACGGCCATGAGGATGGGGAGCGTGATCAACTCGGCACGAATCTCAGCCCACACGTCCTTATCAATCAAGGCAGAGGTCTGCTTGAGGAGTCGGACGGCATCGTCGATTTGATCAAACTGGATCGCGGCATAAATGAGCAGACCCATATTGTAGACGACCAGGCCAATGACTTGAATGGTGTTCTTTTGGCTCAAGGCATCATAAACGAGCATGAGTTGGTAGAGATAACCGAACATGAAGACGGCCAGGTACGTCGGGATGGTGCGGACTTCGTTGTGGGCGGGAGGAAGATCGCGCAGGTTGAAACTGCCGTTGAACCTTGCGAAGATGTATCTGCAGGCGGTTGTTAGCTGTTGATCTCACGTTGCGAGTGCGGTCGCATCGCAAAAGAGGACAGGACATACGCTTCAAGGCCGATACCGACCACGGCCTGGATGATGGCCGTGAGCATGAAGAGGCGGGTCCATAGTGTGTTGGGAATATACATTCTGTTGGAGCGCTTGGGCGGCGGAGGAAGTTGGGTGGGAAAGCCCTCGCGGTGGTGGTATCCGCCGGCCGTGGTATCGTGTTGTTGAGAGGATTGGTAAGGCTGATAGTTTGCAAAAGAGGACTGGGCAGGGAAATTGTCCAGCGGCTGGCCTCCGAGGAGGGATGTTCGAGCCTCGTGGTGAGTAATTTTGGCGAAGTGGCAGCCGCCTGTTGCGGCTGGAGTTGGGTAGGATCGTTAAAGGGGAGGTATGTGGGTTTGCAGTGGATCGGTTCGGTTGCGAGGTCGTGTGGGGAGATGAGGGTGCGATGGTAGGCAGGCGTGGAGTTTGGGACGATTGGGCAGGAGCGGAGGCAGCGCTGAGACGGGTGTGAGGCGCTCAAGGGTGGTCGCACGAGGTAGCGAATGGAGAGGGGAGGGGAGGTGATGGGATGATGAAACCGACAGGTGGGCGTCGAAGGTTATGCTGGGGATGGTCTGAAACAACGAGCAGTCGTGGCAGCTCAGCAGGAGGCGGTGGGGACAGGAGGATGGACGACGCAGGGCTATGCAGCGAGCGAAGGCGACGATGGGAGGAGGTTGGCGTTGATGTTTTTGCACAGAGGGAGATTGTGTGAGAAAGAGAGTCAGAAGAATGCGTGAGAACGAAGGATGGGACGAAGCAGAATCGAAGTCCGAAGCAGCGGTTTGTCGGGTGGTGTAAGTAGGGCAGTGGGCAGGACGGGGCCGTGGTCCGTGCAGCGTGGCTGTTGAACAATAAAGGGCCAGGGGAGGCGCTGCAACGAGGCCCAAAAACTAGCTGCAGATTCTAACGACGTCTACACAGCAATCAAAAGACTTGGTGCAGATGACAGACAGGCTCCACCGGGGCCAGTGGGCACCAGCACCAGGAGACAAAAGGGTGACCCTGGAGCTACCAAGGGCGCTACCGTCTGAAATTGCGGAGGGGCTGATGGCCGGGCTGGTTGGCTAGCTAAGTACAGTAGCGCCTGCAAAACAAAACAACGGTTCGAGCGTCGCCGTCAAGCTGAAGTCGAGGAGACGAGACGTGACGAAAAGAGATGATGGAAATGCAAAGAGAGATGGGAAAAGAAGACGAGGCAGAAGAAATGCAAATGCTCATCATGTCAGCACAGCTTGGACCGACTACCTGACTGACTGACTCGACTGATCCAATTACGCCCTCTACTAAAATAATAGGTTCGCGCGAGTACTTCCTGCCCTATGGCTTTTGCGACCCAAACAATCCATCAAACCGTTCTTCAAATGACGTGCAAAACACAGGGCGAAGCATCAATGCATAAACTGTACTTGCATGCATAATTGATTTACAGTAGTTGGAATAGCTGGAGTGAGTGTTGGACGGCCAAAGATGCCGACAGTTACCTAGTTATGCACAGCCGCACCTTCCGCACCTTCATGCCCTTTCAGCTCGCTTATCACCAGCCACTCCCAGAAACAAGCAAGAACTCCTTGCTGCTATTTACAGTAGTCCTTAGCTAATAATTAGTAGCTAATCCATGGTTCCCTGTTTGTTTGTTGACCCTTCTCTCGTTACTATGTATTCTTCTTGCCTTGTATCTTCTTCTTGTTTACTTCATACACGCCCGTACGTCTACATGATCAGATGAATCCTCGAAACCAAGATTCCAAATTCATCCATGTCGTCATCGTACATGCCCAATAGGGATGTCGGAGGAGAAGGGGCGGTGCAGTCGGTCGCTGTTTCCACAGCCACATGCGCTAGGCCGCGATAGGAAAAGCTTGCTATCGCGACGCGACCGGGGAGCTTGCAAAGCCAAACTCGCGAGACGAGACCACCGAAAAGACATCCAAGTTGATCGCGACCCATCTCTACACGTGCCGCCTTTCTCCCCGCCTCTCCGCCTCATGCCATGACGTCCCGTATGTACTGCACTCCTTCATTCGTACCACATCTGCCTGTACCACCTCCAAACACCCGCCCGCCCGCTGACCCTCCCCAGCAGAGTCGGTGCTGCAGAAAGCCGCCCAAGATGGCTCGCTCGATCCGTATGCCTTCTTCCCCCGCCCGCCATCATTGATAGTAATTATACTAACCCTCGTACTCTAGCCTTGAATGGCCCGACACATTGACCTATATACTCAATCAACTCGACGACGTGAGACACTCCTCCCTCCATTCTTGCCACCAATTCCCCAGACTGACGTTCCCCGCCTGCCTGCTCCAGATTATCGACCAGTTCCCCAAACCCGAACCACCTCCACCATCAGACCCCTCCTCGGCGGCCCGCCCGCAACCTACCACCTCCAGTCAAGATTCAGCCACCGGCGACAAGGAAAATGCTGCTCCCACCACCCCGACCCGACCTCCTGTCCCCGCCTTTGCCAGTCAAGAGCTTGGGCCTTGGCCGCCCGAGACCATAAACATGTACACTTCCATACGGACCGCTCTGTCCAAGAACTTTTCCAAGGATGCCCCCCATACCATTCAGCGTTTGGCAGAGCTCATTCTCGAACCTCGGCGTCGATATAAATTTCTTCCTCCCTACCTCAGAGCCCTCGATCGCGTCATCTCCGTCTCGTCTCCAAACTCCCTCTTCCCTCTTCCACAGCCCTTCCTCCCCACCGCGCCTGGCTTGCTCAATGGCATAACGGTCGTGTCGTCGCCTACCTCGAGTCTCGGCTCCGATGAATCGCTCGGAGGTGCTCTGCTCACACCCATACCGTGGCTTCAATCCCGCGGCGCCCAAAACGAATTGGTCTCCGAGAGCACCGAAATGGTCGACGGGCCCAACGGTGCTGGAAGAATCGAGACAGTGACGGTGGCCATGCTGAATGCGGGTAGCCCCACCGCTACCGCTGCCACATCCCCAACCGCGACCCAGGCTGCTGGCCACTCGCAAATTGCGTCTTCGCATCCCGACGGCGAGACATTACCTTCCATGGGCGCCGTAACCCAAGGGGAAATCCTTCGCCAGGAACAAGAGGCTGGCGTTGTCCTCAACAATCCCCACTCCCTGACATCGAACCCCGGTCGGTCCGTGCTGGATGAGGCCGTTTCGGAAGAAACCGGCGGCGGCGGGGTCACCACCGCGAGTGTCATGGAAACGATAGAGGGCGACGAAGAAACTCCCCACGCACGCGGGCCAGAAGTCATCGGCATGGAAGATACGGGGCCGCAACGGACGTCGGGCGGTCTGGACATTGAGGGAGCTATTGGCCGGCCGAGCATCGAGCGCGCAAGCAAGAGCCCTGGTCCTGCGCCGGAATCCGAGGCCGAGAAGGACAAGGAGGACAAGGAGGCAGAGAGTGGTGACAAGGACGAAGAAATGAAGGATAGGAGTAGCGACAGTGGCAAAGGCGAGGAGGAGAAGCCGGACCAGGATACGGAGATGAAGTCTGATTGAAACGAGTAGAATCGGATGTGCTGGATTTTGTGTCTATATAGCAGCGTGGGATTGACTGGCTTCTTTCTCTCTTTTTGGGGGCAGGCGTTTTATAAACCGTGATATGGATTTGGGAATCAAATGAACGGGATGAAATGAATTGATCAATCTTCCGTTCTGGTTTGACAGGAAAGAAGAACTAGAAAAGAGAAATAAGCACTTCTTAATTTTGACATCCCCCCATCGCTACATTTTGTTTATCTCTGTCTCTTCTCAATTTTCCGTCCTTCCTTTCCCCATGATTCTACTTCTTTTTCTTGTTGATGGTTCTGCATTGGAAGTGCTACTTTCTACGTAAAACAACACTACAGAGGTACATGAAGGCAATGATGGAACCGTAAGGCTGAATGCTAGGAGGCTGAGGAACAGGCAGGTGCAGGCAGGCGCAGCTGCCCTGCCCCTCCTCAAATGCTCTTCGCTGTCCCCAACTTCCCTTCCCATTATTCCTCACAACTATGTACGCTTGAAAGCTAGCATTATGCTACCAGGATTTGGGTTTTCCGTGGGGGATTTCATCGCAGCCATCGGTAGGTCCCGTTCCCACCAACATGCTCTGCTAGTGTCTTACAGTACTTGGGGAAGCACTCATCGCCAAGGTCAGCAAGGCTGTAAAAGACAAATCCGGCGCTTCCAACGAGTATCAGCATGTTCTACTAGAGCTCCAGGCGTTAGAAAGGACTCTGCGACATCTGCAAGCGCTTCAGCCTGGGGAGAGCAATGTCGACCATGTCAATGCTATTCGTGGCGTGGCACTCACATGCCGAATACCACTGCAAGAGTTCCTGGAGAAGATCCACAAATACGAATCCTCTTTGGGGCCATTCGCAATGCACAGTAGAGGTTGCCTCAAATCCGCGGGACGAAAGTCGCAATGGGCCGTCTTTATGAGCGATGAAGTGGGCAAACTCAGAACGGCCATTGGAGCCAAAGTGCTTAGTATCAATTTGCTGCTGGCGACACATACTTCGTGAGGATCCCAAGTTATGTTTCCTCCTCGCGCTGATTTGAAGTTCAGTGAGTCGCTCTCGCGCATCGAAGCTGAAGCTCACAAATCACATGTCGCATTACTGGGGAGTATTCTGGAGCAGCGGATGAGCATAGAAAGGCTCGACAAGAAGATTAACAAGGCCCATTCTTCAACGAGAGATGATCTGCAAAGGCATTCGGAGAAGATGGAGAAGATTGCGGACCAAATGGATAGTGCCGCCAAAACGTTACGTCATGTTTCAACCACTACTGATGCAGTCAACCTAACTGTTATGAGTTTTCGGACGCTTGCTGTCCAACTCTTGCAGACGTGAGTCCCTTCAAAGTGATCATCGCTGTCAAGGTCTGATTTGCAAAGGATTCATCATTTCCCGTCGCAGATTCGGGAAACCTTGGAGCAGGTCGTGTAAGTGGCCCAACCATACACCCAGTTGTGAATCAATCGATACTAATTAAGGTGCAAGGCGGTCGAATATCCAGATGTATACCATTCTCAGAGCAATTCACAGCAGCATTCTTCGCGCTCCCGCATTTCAGCCGGAAGACAGTATTCGATTTGAGGATGTACTAGGAAGAACCCGATCTTTGCCATATGAATACTTCCGTCACATCGAGGTATACAGCTCACTGGATCGTCTCTGACAAGGCTCTTACCATTTCCTTTAGGTGTTCACTTCCTACCTTCAAACCCAGTTCAAAGGACTTCCAGGCGAAGAGAAAGTGCTCCAGCGACAGTATCTTATTCTGGATGGTGCTTCAAATGGCAACCCGATCAGCGAAGAAGAATGGGGAACAATGGTTTTCCCGGGCGCAAATCTAGTCATGTCGGCACTCGTAGAGCAATTGATGATACAAACGCAGCTGAACCAATGCCCCCGGATTGGTTGTAACGGTTTTGGAGTTATCAAAGATCGACCGGCCTTCAAAACTTGGTATGAGATCATCCATGTGATATTGTAGAAGCTAACTCGTTCAGTGACAAATGCAGTATGGAATTTGCTGCAGAACCGAACACCCATTGGTATCCTACCAAGAGTAAACCAGATCGACCGGAGAAGCTACGAGGTGCAACGAGTCAATCTTCGCCCAGCAAGCAGCCTCGCGGCAACGGATCCGGCCCTCGTCGACGGGGTCCAAAGAAGGATAGGTTTTCGGAAGAAGACT